>VXAB01007123.1:20054-34064 GCA_013399175.1 Odontophorus gujanensis
TCCTTCGGTAAGGTTGTAACTAACAGTTTCACAGGATTTTCTTTAAAGCCACAAGGTCATCCAACTTAAGCAGTTCCTGGACATGACAGATTCAGAACGGCCATCTCCAAGTTATAAAGGCAGCTATCTAGGTCAGATGTTCAGAGTTGAAGAACACTCCATAAATCACTGAACATCAGGAGCCAGTTCCAGTGCTTTCTTCATCTTATGAGTGAGCAGATCCCATCTCATCATTAATCCATTCCCATAATATGTCAAGAAAGAGCACAGGAATTTGCTTTTGTAGGACTTATGGAACAGAATACCATCATAAGGTAAAGAATGATAACATCTCTCCGCCTCTTCCATATTTTCTTAACTGAGGAGTGCAAATTACTTCCCAGATGAGAGTCAACTCCAAATGTGTCAGTTTTGCGAAAAAAGGACTACTACTAACGCTTGCTAGTCAGTGTCTGACTAAATTCTTCATATTCTGTTTTTTCCTTGTTATTGTTGATACATGCACTTTAGCATGATCTGTCAAGTCAAGGAGAAAAAAATTACCATAATTTGATTTTCATTTGTTCCATCTCAGTCTAAAGACTGCTTTCTATACCTCTGAAGAATCAAAGAAGCACAGGTCTGAGGTAGAAGTTGCTAGGCCTCTGAAAAGCATGAGATATCAACATGTCTAACCTCAATATGGAGATTAGACAAAATTCTGATTCATATTATTCAGTTCACAAAGCAGAAGAGATGGTCTGATCAAACTATTTCTAAACAAATAAAACAAAATTTGCCAGTACTCCACTTGAAAAGATTTTTGCTTAGACCAGTCAGTGATACCCACTGAAGAACTCTTGTCCTAAGTCCTCACTGATATACACAAAGCACTGTCAACTGTTTAAACTCGAAGTAAGTTACTATCAAGCTGCATGACTACAGTCAAATCTTGACAGTGATCCTCTGAGTGTATTAATATTAGTCTGGTACCCTCAGAAAAATAAATGAATATGGTGTTTATGTCTTTCTCCATAGTCTTTGAGTATTGAAGAAAAAAAAAAAAAAGAAAAAACAGATTTTGGAGTCATTTAATCGAAAAACAAAACAAAAAAAAAAACACCCCATCTCTGCCTCATTTTCATTGGCAGTTGTAGGCACATTTCTCCACCAGTTGTTAACAGGAAAATGTGTTGTGTACATCTGTAAATCTAGAGTTTCCCCAGAAACTCCAACCTTGTAACACAACAAATAGATAGATAGATAGATAGATAGATAGATAGATAGATAGATAGATAGAGATACCAGAGAAACAGGAAAACACAGCCAAGTCCAACAAATGTTCTCCTGCCAGTGTCTCCAAAACTGAAAACTTCTCTGTCACATCTTTTTGGTGCTAGAGCTTGCTAGGATCAGACAAAAATTCCATTTCCTAGTCATTAGAGACAGGAAATGATGAGGCATCCTTGATGACAGAGAAAACAGTCAGTGTGTGCGATCATATGTCCCTGCAGATTGCTTTGTATCTTCGGCGACAGCTCCTTGCTGAAACAGGCTAACTCAGTGGAAGACTGCCAAGCATGCTGTGGTGAGATTATCATCTTGGTAGTTATTTATAATAAACTATCTTCAGCAAATAGCACCTTTCAGGGTATGAAGAAGTCAAGGACACTGTATTTTCTTTGCACTATAGAGATGTTCTAGTTGTAGTGAGAAAAGGTGTAGACAAAATTAAGCGGAACTGTTCCTTTGTCTTTGCAAAAACACTTCTGATGAACACTCTCCAGCGTGCTGTAGAAACTGTTCGACATCACTGGAGAAGTCAAGTAATTTCCTGCTTCCATAAAATAAAACCTGCGAGAGAAATTATATGGACAGAGCAACTATACCTTTGAAGAAGTTTATTACTTTAACTGCATCTTTAATATTTCTGATGCTTAAGCAGCTACTACAATATAGAGTTATCTATTCAGTGAAGAAAAAAGTTATGCCTAAGAAATGGTGTTACACTTCCACATAATACTTCAGTTGCATTTCCTTGAAAAAACACTATGGAGAAGTGCTAGACCTCCATAGCTTCAACCAAAAAATTTACTGAATGGGGCCAGTGGTGCAAGGAATATTGCTCAAGGATGAAGTTACTGTATAACAGAACAGTCTTCACACACAAGACTTGTTTTATACACATACCCTCCTCCCATCACCAAATTGCAACTGGGAAAACATACCTGTGGGCTGACTACTCCCTGACTCCCACTCCAGTTCTTAGGAACATATGAAGAAAGTCATAGCTTTGCAAGGCTACCACAGAACAGCATCTAAGACAAGGATTCATTCAAGGGAAGCTGTAATATTATTCTTTGGAAATCCTGCTGAACAGGCAATAGAAATCATGAGAGCTCCGATTATGAAGTATAGCCCTGCAATGCCTGTCAGGAAGCACTCTCTGGTCTTCTAGAGCTTGCCAGGCTACAGGAAGATGTCTCCAGATGTTTGATTAAGGAGACACAAAAACATCAACAACAGCCTCCACCAAAAACAAAGTAGGAAAAAAAACACAGTACACCAGTCTATGACTGAGCTGACTAGATCACTAGATTTTTAAGATTCAAAAGTCCATAGAAGGTCTGGCAAGCATATTTAGAAATCCTTTTCTGGAGAGTAATTTAGCTGTTTGGCACATAAAAATGGTGTCACAGTATTTTGTCACTTGTTTTAATCAAATGGGAAAAAGAAATTCTAATGAGATATTCCTGCTAAAAAAGAAAGCAGAAGCAATTATAATATTCTATAGTTTCCTGGTAATTGCAGTTTTGAAGACTATGCATTAGCACTTGCAATATTTCATACCTTTATGCATTTCTCAGCTGCAGTACAGTGTTCTTAAATGGTTACAGCGTTTGAACAAACTGTCTCTGCACTAGAGCCAAAAGAATCTACAGTGAAACTTCATCTGAAGCTTGGGACTTTCACATGACTGAACTCTTCTCTTTCTCCAGATCTGCTTAGCCCTTCAGCTCTCCCTAACCCCTTTTAAAATCCATCAGACATGCTTTTGGAGAGCACTTTACTTGTTTAAAACAAACAAACAGCTTCAGAAAGAGAACAAAATGAAACCCCGCTCAGCTGGAGTTTGCAGATGACAAAGTAGAAGATAATCATTTTAGTACCAAGTATGAAAACAGCATAAAAGGACAAGATGCAGAGGGAAAAAATCTATTTAGGTTTCCTGCACTGGCATGAAATGGCTGCTTTCCTTCTTACTGCCAGCTCCCATGCTTCATGTTGACATTACACATCCTGTACTGTAGATCCACCCCCATGCTGATGCTTGCCCAACAGAATTATCTCCTGCGTCACAGCAGTGGTAACAGAACTGCTGGCTTTGCAGATCTGAAAGCACCATTTCAATGCTTAATACATGCAGCAACTGGACATATTACTAGATATTCTAGGTTGGTTTGTGGCACTCTCAGCACTGTATTACTTGGCTGAACCTTCTGCTAACCAGATGGTCTGTTCCCCCCTTGGGACCAAACCATTAAACTTTATTTTATTAATTTCTACCAAAATGTAGGAACAGTTTATTGCACTTGTGTCTGGTTTATCTCCAGCAGGGTTGCTAAGATGAAGATGACCTAAAAATAACTGGAAGTGCTGCTTCAAACCCATAGAGAACAAGATCTTTTGGAATATATATTTAAATGCTCTGCCAGATAAAACACCACAGTAGTATGAACCACGTAGATAGAGACTTGCATTATATACACATATGCAAATGTACCCACTCCTGTCATAGTAAAAGGGTCTAGGTTACATTTTCTGAGATCCGAAGCACCTCTGTCTTGAACAAGCAATTACCATATTAGTATTTATTAAAACGATTCCCTTAATGGCAAAAATATGTGAAAGCTCATGCCTTCCAAAAACACCATTGTTAGTGATGAGGATCCAAAATGCTTGAGGATCATCTAGAGACAGCACAGCAACATGACTGTTCTCAGTAAAACACCTTTAACTTCGTATGTAATCATTCTTCAGGGACACACCAGCATTCAAGTCAAACTTAAGATTTTATGACAAACTTTCTTCCCCTGACAACATATTAAAAAGTGAGAATGAAAAAAAAAGGAGCACAAATTAACGTTAAAGAATTACCTACTGAATTAACAGCCATTAGTGCTTGCAAATCAGCCATCGCAAACAACAGTAAATTGAACATCTTGCTTATGTAGGTGGTAGTTGTTGAAAGCCGAGGGCATCTTCTGTGTAAGATGCAACTTCCAAGTGCTTTCCTCAGAACTCCAAAAGAATTAGTCTATGTGGACAAAGATTCAGTCTTGATGTTTATTCATAGGAGTGACTGCAGTGAAATTCAAAATCAGATCAGGGGGTCTACTCAAATGAATAGGCTTTTACATGAAAAGGGATTTAGCCCCCATCTCTGTTATCTGCCAAATATACTGAAGTAACAAGAGAACACAGTGGTAGATGAAGTCTGACCTATTAATAAGGCTTTGTTAACATTCCTAACAGTGGTAGTGAGGTTTTATTAAATAAATAAATAAAATGTACATGCCTGCACACAAAACAAAATTCCAGGAATGTAAGAAGAATCTTGTAGAAGCTGCAGTTTTACTGCCTTCCAAAGGAAATAGGAAGCCAATTCACATAAAGTGTAACCATAATAAATCATTAAAATTGGCTCTCCAGGGCTACCACTTCAGTGCTGTTCTTCCAAAGCAAGGCTGGAGTCATTGCCCAGACTGCTGCGAGCAGGCATTTATCAGAGGCAGCCTTCTCAACCTAAAGCTCCAGTCTCTGTAGGACTGGGATCTCAAATGTGTTCAAATAGGGCAGCACTATTACTGTCCAGCTTCCCACATTTCACTAACTTCTGATGTGGGAGGAGATCACAAACCATCTTCTTTCACACTGCTTGGGCAACTAAACAGTATTTTGGTCATTCAGTACTGAAATTTGTACTTAGATATGAATAACTCTCCAATCTTTATGTCAGTAGATCAGCAAGCACTGCCTACAGCTCACAAGCAGGCTGCTCATTTCACCTGTAAAAAGGATTAGATGTCTTCAGTATATCAAGGAAACAAGCATAAGACTAGACTACGCAGTATTTTAGCTCCATCTATCTTTAAAATTTCCGCAAAGAACAGGATTTTTTTAATATGTCACTTAAGTTACTACCTCATCATCATATGACTGCTCTCTACTGCCATGACATACAAAACTTCAGGGTATGGTAACAGGCCCCCCAGAAAGTCATTCCACAACCTGAAACATCATCTACCCTTCAAACACACTAAAAATAGATTGCTCATCCCCCCGAGGTCTCAGCAGCCCATCTGATATTACAGTACAGTATTAACAAACCTATGTAGACATAAATTCTTAAAATAAATATCTTCGGAGATAAGACCGTAACACCAGTAAGCAAATTATATTCCTGAGCACCACTGAAGTAACATGGGTAAATCTGTGGAAGCACTTAAGAGCCATGGAGGGCAACAAGCGTTTCATGCTCGTTTTGCAAGAGAACACCACATGCAACCTTTGGTCAACCTGCCTGTCATCTTGCCAAGCAACTTCTGACTCAGCTTTTGGTTTCAAAGACATTTTCTGACTGTGACTTCAGCATTTTTTAATGTGGCTCCTTGGGAACATAACACATAGAAATTCTTGTATCCCATCCTGCTCCACCATGGAAAAAAAGCAGTGTATCTGCGGAGTGAATATGGAATGGAAATTTAATTGTAGTATGTTATCACCTTTGTAATCTGATCATTTAAATATAATTCAGTTTATTCATTTGTTCACACAGCTGGGAGACCCAAATATATTGACTCACTTTTTCAGCAGCTCCAGGGAGTAATGCAGTTATACCCTTGGAGCCAAGGATTTCGTAGAGTCTGACATGGGTGTGGTTAACCTGGCAGGAGAAACCTGCACACTCTTGAGAAACAACTGCTTCTCCTCAGCCTAACAGTGGAAATGCACTGGTGGCCAGCACTACCAAAGAGTTAGAAACATGAATCCCGCAATCCCAAAGCAGAGAACGATCATATATGCTGATTCACACAATGGCCTTCAGTCGTATTTATTCCTGAAAGCCTGATAAGTTCCTCTTCTCCCCAGGTCCTGGTGCTATCGTGTACAGGGCTGTTTTACACCATATGCTTGATCACAGACAAGAGAACTTGACCTCTATACGACCTGACATAGTTGAAAGCTGATATGCTTTCTCCCCACTGCCCTCCCCCACTGAAGATAAAAGGTCATTTAGACCAAAAAGAACCAGTCCGGACTGTCTTCAAGTTACATGAATTCAACTTTAAGGATGCACTCCTGGCCAGGAACACAAACCCTTTCTTGTAAAGCTGCAAGTTATGGCCAAATGAGAGGGAAGAGACAATTCAGCAGTCAGGAAGCTAATTAACAAGGCTGAGAGCTGTCTGGCAGCTCTCAGTTTTCCATCAGCCATTTGTTAACATTTTTACACTTGTCAAGTTATTTAGCTGGGCATGGTAAAAGCACAGTTTCAGGGCCTACCAGTGCTGGAGGTCCTGTATCCTGAAACCAAAGCTACCCAGATGCAGACAAGGAACAGAAAAACTGAAATGTGTGATCAGAGCTTCCAATCAAATAAAAAGATAAATCATTTCCAATTTCTTCATGTTAACATTTATGTTTTTGACAACACTATTTGTCAGACAACAAAGAAGAAACCATGATGACTTACGTCAATTTCCTTCTCAGACTTCAGTGCATTAGCAAATAAATTAAGTGGATACTATATGTATATAATGAATCTCTTCTTCCATACTCACCATAAGCAGCAACATACTTAAGAAAAAATGATCAGAATGAGAGCAGTGACACAGTAGCAAAGTGGAAGATACCTCCAATTGCCATCTCCATATGTTTGCAAACAGTAGAGATGTGCTCCAGTCTTACCACTCCCAAAAGGAATCTTTTCTTATCTACATATGGTTTTGTTTCAACAGAGCACCACAATTCATTACCAAGGTCTTAATTTCAAGTGTCCCTGTTAAGTGCAAGGGAGAAGGAGAAGGGAAAGGGTGCTGGTGGGTAACTACCAACTATATAAGCAAGTTACCCCCACCAATTCTGCTAAAAGTTCTCCCTAACCTGAGCTAGGAATTATGGAATTATCTGAGCTGTCACTTTAAGATCAACAGAAGGGAAATTGAGAAGAAAAAATACTTTTTAGTATCATAAGACATCTGAATTCTGGCATTTGGACTACAGTGAATGTCACAGTAATGATCCCTTTTCCAGAGAAACACTAATTTAAAGTCTTCAGCAAGCCAGCCAACTATCAAGATTGTTAAAAAAGGTAAATGCACTGCCTTGCACATCAAACTCACGCTGAACTCTTAATTTACCTGCACATGTAGTCCTCAGCTACCCTGTTTATCTGTAAATTGGGAGAAAACTCCAAATCTGAGCTGCTGGAGCATAGGTTCTGGGTGTCACATTTGCTCAGACTTCCCCTACAATGTGTGGGAGGTACGTGTTTGCCTGGCTCTTGTGATAAGTAGCTATCTTCTTTTAAAATATCTGCATAACAACAAACCAGTCCAGTATGACCCATCTTCTTCCCAAAAGGAATATCCTGTGATGCCTTCTTTCCATAACTAATGGTACCACCCTGAAGCAGCACTATTTGAATCTTAAGAGCTGAAAGTGAGAAGGAAGAGTTTGCTCATTCGGGTAGTGCAAATAAGCCCCTATTGTCCTGCAAGGCCACGGAAACAGTGACCACATGTACATCAGAAGATTCCATTTTTAGCATCTTTCAAAACAAAGTCTTCTCTTTCACATTATCACGAGCACACTGAATCCTCAGTCTTCCTATATCGTTCTCTGCAATGTCTGCTTTGTTTTGTCTTGAAAAATCATTCTCCTGCCTCTCTACCCCATGCAATTGCTCTATTAGCAGCAAGTTTCCACTACACATAATTATGCCATGCCTTAGCCTACTTTTCTGTTTACTGAATAGCTATGCCTATTTTCTACTTGTGCTGATGCTACCATTTACTTTTCCTGACACTCTAATCCTTGTATCTTTTGAAGGCCTAACTTCCTCCACCACAGCAGCAGCTGGGGTTCTTAGGCCCCTTTCCAGAGCTTTTTAATAGCAACAATAATGCCTCTGCTGAACATCCTATTTCTTAATCTTCAGGTCAGCATGGAGGCTGTCCCTGTAAAAAATATATATATATATAAAAAAATAGTACTACAAACATACTGTCCAGCACTGCTGACCACCCATCATGTAACTGAACAGCAAGCTGTTAACTATATTTTCTTGGCACTGGAACAAGGTGAAACACAATACAACACAAGCATCTTTGGGAGAGAAGAAACTAGATGTAAAATAATTTTCTGCACATTCCCAATTAGGTTGTTCTATCTTCCACCATGAAAAAAAGAAAAAAGAAAAAAAAAAAAGGTATGTACTTCAACTATATTATTGAATTTAGCCAGTGAAAACTAACAGTAGTCCAGTGAATCCAGCGCTTTCTCAGAATTATTTGTCTTCAACACAGTGGCCTTGCAATGATTGCTGCCCTAATAAGCTCTCACTAAGTCCTTCCTAATCACTCATGACATTGACACTGTGCCTGCAGCTCTATGCTAACATTATTAAATACGTATCCTTAAAGAGACTGTATTTGACTCCACTCAAGAACAACAACAGCACAATCTGAGATGTCTCATTTCCATCTTCTTTAAATCACCAAACATTGCTTTTCTTGAGGGATCTTAACAATCTTCTACCCAGAAAATAGTTTCTAGCCATAGCCAAAAAAGCCCTGTAGATAGCAGCTATGGAGGTCCATTACTATATCAGAAAGGCTAAGCCAAAAACTAAGAGGTGAAGATGAAGAGGAAATAAAAGGCTGCTAAGTCTAGGACTGATGTTCTGATAAAGAGCGCATCTCAAAAAATACTACAAAGTAATCATAACCAATGGTGGTGGGAAGCTCCTTCAAGCAGTGATTAAGCAAGGATATTTTGAGATGAGAGCAATGAGACTGACTATGAGAGCAGTAACAGAGACTGACTCAAGCTGAACAAAGCAACTGTACAACAATATGCAACTACTGAAAAGCAGAAGAGAACCGGGAAGAAGAATAAATGTTGTACATAAGCCTGCATATTTTAACTGTAAGACCTACCAGAAATAAAGATTCCTCTTACCCCATCTCAAAGACTCTCTGTCAAACCCCTCCAGAGTTGTGTTTGTACTGCAACATATGGCAAAGCTTCATGAAAACTCAAGAGATGAGTGGCACACTTTAGATCTTTGTATTGTTCCCAAAGTGGAAAAATAAGTAAAATAAAAAAATAAAATCCACCACGAAATGGAACAGAAGTCCGAGCAATCTCATGTGACTTTTTATTTACCCATATTTTCAACTTCCCAAACACAATCTGAAAGTAGAAGAAAACTTCCAAAACTCGGGACATTAATTAAGATTGTATTAAATCTGGTCCCCTCATTTGGAATCTTCTGCTAAAGCCTTTTCACTACAGCTAACAAGATAATTATCATAAGTTGAGCTATCTCCCTTCCTCCCTTTTTTTCTTCTTTCAGCACTGGCATACAAGCCATGCTATTTTAACTTCTTTCCTGTTCTCCCAGTTCTTCTGGAACATTTTATTTTCAACAGTCAACTCATTTGGAGAAGTGCCACGCCGAAGTTCAACCGTTTACAATGTTAACTGTGTCTCTGCCAGCAGCTGAAGATTTGCACCACCACCACCTTCTCCAGTACTTCTTTCCCTAAAAATGTTGAGTTCCTCTCCCAGAAGAACTTAACTATCCAGCTTAGCAGATGTTTAAGCAACGTTAATTCTTATTGTTCTCCTCTCTCCCCTCAAACTTACTCACTCACTCCTTGTAGAGTAAGGTAGCAGTCCTCCCCAGTTCCTAATTCGGTGACTGTCCTATAGGTTCATGTTCTATTTTACTGCTACCAGAAGGATTTCCATTAAACTCTTTCAGGTGGACTGCTCAATTAGTTACTCCTCTAGAAGGAATCAACTGTTTGAAAAGAGAGCAAGCATTTACATTGATGAAAGTAAGACATTTTACCAATTAGAAGTTCATGCTTGTTCATGTCCATCATACAGTCCTGGTAATAGCAGAAGATGACCTTTTTCATTTGAAACAAGTTCACAGAGTACATGATTTCAGTTCAAAATAGAGAAATATCCACAAAACAAAAGAACAAAAAAATAGAAAAAAAAACAAAAACAATATTTATATCATTTTCTACTACACTACGCAAAAAACACAGCAAAACACATGGAAGTATTATACCTGAAAAGTCAAAAGACATGTCTCCATTGACAATCTTTCCTGGTCTCTCAGAAGAACATCTCTTTCCTATACCAGTGTGCTTCTTCCAGTCACTCATTTCAGTACCCCACTGGGTGTTTTTGGATAATTACTCTTCTATGACTTTTATCACTAGGTTTGGTTAGTGAAAGCTTCATAACAGGGCAATGTTAATTAATTAATACTACATAGCTTTTCACTAATTTCATGGATACAAGTTCCTGTTCTGCAATTTCCTACTACAAAGCAATGTTCTTCTACTCAATTTAAGTAATTATCCACAACAACATGCAGAGAAAGTGCTACAGCAAATTGGAGCAATCTTAGCTTATACTGTACTTCCACATGTTGTTTGGAATTATTGGAAAAATCACAAGAAAAATTATTTCACACTTGATTCTGGGAATTCCAAATTTCAAGAGGTATCTTTGGGCTTTTTTTTGTAGCCTTCCCTAAACTGTAACTCATACTATCGTAAGACTTTGGTTCTTCCCATTTCCTTTCTAAGACTAAAATTAAACGTCCATTCCTTGGGGCCCAGAGTAACATCTACCAGATGTGCAGACATCTATGCTGAACATAGCTCTCCTTCAGTACTTATCAACTATCTTTTCATTACTCACATCTTCATAGAAGTCAATCAAAGTACTCCAAAAATGGTTATAAACTTTGCTGGATTAAATTGACTATCTTTTTTGTTTCTTTGTTTGTTTTCCACATTGTGTTAGCAGTTGCTGTACTTTCCATCTCCACCATCCTACTGTGCATTCATATTTTTCACTGCCTGACCGTATACAATAAGTAAACTAAAAGCATGTTTTAACACAAGAATGTTTGGAATACTTTTTGGAATGAAAATTGGAAAGTTAAAAAAAAAAAGAAATATGATATTTTAAGTTTCTCTCCAGAATGTAGTTCATTATCAACCTAATAAAAACGTATAAGGAAATCGATTCATTGTTTAAATGTTTTTAAAGCAGTAGTCCATAGGTTATGTCTAATGGGGTTAAGAAAAGCAATTAAGAAAAGCAAGTCTACATACTTAAGAATAACCTTAGAATGCAGTTTCTGTTACAGTCTGCACCATAGGCAAAATCTGGGTGCTCATTGCTCATAAATAAAAAACAGCAGAAAGCCACTATCTGAATGAAGAAAATTTGTGCCTTATGACAAGACACATGCTAGTCATCACTATCTCATGAATTAAAATTATTTTTCTAGAGCTGCTTCTTCTTTACATATTTATTTGGTTTCGAAAAATAGAAGTCACTCAGCTGGTCTTCTAATAAGCAAGGTGAATTTCAGTGTGAGAAGACTGCAACAAGGACCGTCTTTAACAAGAACGTTATTCTCTAATGACATTTCAGTCTCATAATAAAAAAAACTCTTACAGAAGTAATGCCACTCTCCAACATAAACCATTGTAATGACGTTCGGTTTCCTGCAGGGTGCCTGCCACTGCGGGAGAGCCAAGATGCCTTTCCCATGAAGATCCCCAACTTAAATCTCAAACTTGTTCTTGTATTGCCACATTCAAGAAGAGTGTGTCTGCAGACTAACAATGAGAGGACCCCTCAAGTTAAAGGCAATTCAACATTTTGAGCCCTGTACTACAGTTAGATACCTAAGGAGACTGTATCCCTAATAGAGGAGGTGGATACTTTGGATCTGACCAAACGACCAGAGGACAGCGAGGACTTTCCCATTATCTTCAGTGGGACCTGATTTTGACCTGTGCAGAAACTGTAACATGCATCAGTGGACATCACCTCAAGGAGGAAAAAAAAAAAAGCTGATCCAACCCCTTTTTTTGTTAAAGTAGAAGGTGAAGCAAACCTGAAATAATATGTTCCACAGTCTGCTTCTGAAAGTGTTTCAGAAAGATGGAGGCAAATCATGATATCTAAGTAATTTGGGTGACATATCAGCTACCAGAATTAACACAATGCACAGCTGATAATACCATATACTTTCCAGTTGTATTAAATTATGTACTAAGGAATTTATTCCACAGAAAAGATTAAAAAAAGAACGACAACCTTGCAGAATGTGCATCCCATCTACAACTCCATGTAGATGTAGGTCCTCTTGTAGGTCCTTTCCAACCTAATGCATCTATGAATCTATGAATCTATGAATCCATTCATAACAATTACCAAATCTTTCTATTCTTGATGCCCATGTTGGGGTGTGTTTTGATTCAGATTCACCAATTTCCTGTCCTGTCACTTGTACCTCCCATATGTTGCACATTCCTTCTTAAACGCCTCAGGAAGGTCTACGAATGAACGTTACCTTTCTGTAGAGCTGTGCCTTCAAGCTCGGCACAGTTCATCCTGGCATCCACGTCATGCATTTCAGCATTTTTGTTTGAATTTTATATGGAACTGTATCTGCTATGCAACTGCTGTGCAAGTCAAGGCTGGTAGAAAGAGAGTGAGGCCTGGTCTGAGACTACTCAAAATGATTTCAGATAAATGCGTGGCTTAAGAAAATCAGACAAATTCCATTTTAGTTGGTATCCCTCTTTAAAGATCTTAGGTTTCCATAATTACATTAAACTTGAAAGTAAAAGCTGCCATAATTGTTTTGGGGAAAAAAAAAAAAAAGATTTTAAGACACCAAAAAAGACAGCTGTGAAAACTGTTTTATATTTTCCAAGAGAAATTACGTATTTTATGATGCTCCGAGGAACCTACTAAAAGCTTGCCAATATCATTTTAATGCAACCTATTGAGTGGGGAGAAATATTCCATCTTAATTTAAAATACATCCAAAGGAAGGAATGCTCTTGAAAATCAGAAGTTAAAAATCCCATAAATCAGGAATCAACAGCATCACCTAGAAAAAAAAATGACATTTCATGACATTCTCTGGAAGAACCTGAGCAGCTTCAAGCTGTGTGCACTTACCTCCAAAGGCTTTCAAAAAATCTATAAATATATGCGCATATACATGATTCCTTTGGTCAGCCGATCAACCTCCTAATTCTGTGGTCTTTAACCAAAGAAAAATGTCTAGAAAGGTGACCTCCATATGAAAGCTTAAGAGCAAAAAAGCCTAAGGATGTGTTTCCCTGTGTGAAGAAGAATCTGAACAATTTCCTCCAATCCTCATTTCCTGATAGCATGAAGTCAGAGAGAAGACCCATCACAATGTTGTACATTGAAAAAACTGAAGAAACCCTAGGGGAAAAAATCATGATTAAGCCAGCTTCTGCCAGCAAAGCTTCAAAACATGGAGAGGCATCCACGATGTTAGGAGCAGTTCCCATCTCAGCTTTGTCTACTCTCTCTCTCCTCCATTTTCTGGTGGAGCTAGAGAACATGACATGGCTTACCTGACTCAGATCACAGCTCTCTGCCAAACTAGTCACTTCCTCTTAGACATGCAAGCAGCTCCATGAGACAAACAGACCCCCACAGACACACACACAAAAGCAGCTGCAGAAAGCACTCAAACTTGAAGGTCTTTCTCCTTCCAAACACCAGAAAAACGAACGAAACTTTTCCCTTTTCTCCCCCAAAAGAGGGATGTGGGGGGGGGGAGCGGGGGGAGGAATCCTATCAGATCACAACCACATGAAGCTCCAGGAGGATCTCTCTGTGTGGAGAATAGAAACCACAAAGCCAGGAGGATGG
>VXAB01007128.1:0-18916 GCA_013399175.1 Odontophorus gujanensis
GTCTCGGGTGCTGCGACAAGCTGGCCGCCTGGGTAGCGATTAATGCTGCCAAACAGGAGGCTGGGAGGGCTGGCAGTTATTGCGAAAGGAGCTCTCAGCATGTGCAGAGCCTGCGTCAGTTCTAAGGAGTATGAGAGTGGATATTGGAAGTGCTTTTTGCTCTGAGTGTAATACGGTAAATTAAATGATGGATGCATTATTAATGCCCAGGTATGTAGAGGCTAATAAATATAGAAATACCTAATCATTGTATTAAAGAGAAGTGCACTTTCTTCCCTGTAAATAGTGGAACTCTTGCAGTAGTAAGATAGTTAATTAAAAAAGAAAAGCTGCCTTAATCTTATGAGAGGTAACAGCATCAGAATGAGTATGTCTCACCCAGTAGCTCTGAGTTCTTCAAGTAAAAGCTGGAATCCTTAACACTGTTTTCCTCCAGGCTGAAAATACTTTCTGATAAGCAGAGCTGTTGGGATGTGTATTGTTTTTTTAATATGTAAACTGAGAACACGTGACAGAACAAAGTCCTCCCAACTGTAAGCAAGCTGTTCATTGTTTGATAATTGTGGATTGGATGTGTTAAAGTTCCCAGCACCTGGCTGGCCAGCTCTGACCTGTGCCTAGCACTGTGCCTTTTGGTGTGGGGTTGGTGCTGGGGCAGTGGGGAGTTACCTTTGGGAGTGTACACAACCAGCTGTGTGATGTGCTTGGCTGTGATTTCAGGGCTCACTTGTGGCTGTTCTTTGTGTGATCAGTGGTGGTATTAATGATATATGATAGAGGCTGCAGCCTTGCTGTGCCTCCAGCAGGGCTGGGCTGTCAGGGTGAATGTACTCTGCTCTTTGGAGATAGATTTGAGGTTATGTTGGGTGGAGTCGTTTGAATATTCCTTGTTTAATAGTTAGAGCTTCATTGCTGTACTTCTTCAGGAAGAACAAGTGTACTTGTCTCCTTTTCCCCCCTCCTTGTGACTTCCAACAGCTGACTGAACACATGACTTGCTCTCCATGAACTAATGAGCAAGCTCACCATGCCTGAGTCCTTAGAACCCAAAGTAGCTCTAATACTGCCACTTCAAAGAACTGCCCTTTCTTTTCTGTAGTTATGCTAATATTCCTGATGTAGAAGAACTGAGATGGGGGTTAATCTGACCCTCTCAATAGGGGAAAAACTCTTAAAATCCCGTAGCAGTTTCTTGCTTACTTAACCTGCTGCGTGAAGTATAACTGGAAAGGTCTGAAATTCATTTAATTAAACTTTCCTTTTGCCTTTGGTGTCATGTAGTGGCCGGTGTCCTCAAATACTCTATTAATAGTTCAGCATGGCACACTGAGACTTAAACCTTAGAATGGAAGGGTGCCAAGGTAAAAGCTTAAATAACTGTTGCAGTGACTACGCTACAGTCATCCTTTCACTTCTGCCAAATTCAATGCATCAACCACTACCCAGAGCAGTGCAGTTGTGTTGTGATGCAGGCAAGTCCGTAATTGTAAATGGTAAACATACAAACTCTGCTTTAACCTCTCTCCTGAATATATCTGGGGAACATAACATCTTCCTTCATTTTTCACCCAAAACCAATGTCTGGGGGAAAGAGCTTTATCAAATTGAATGAATTTCTGAAGCACCTTCTTGAAGCTGCTGTTTTAAGGCTGTTGACTTGGAAGGTCATGCGAATTATCTGCCAGAGATCTGCTCTGACAAAACTTGTCCTTGAGGAAACATGACAATTAAGATCAAACCATCTGTGCAAAACTATATATAGCTTTGTTTCTAACATGTACGGGATGTTAGCCTGACTTCCCTGCAAAAATGAGACTAGCTTATGTGGAACTTTAACGTTTGGCTGTAAACAAAACTGCTTGTGCTGGATTAGGATGCACTTTTAAATGTTTCATCTGGAGATGTGTGCTTGGTGAGCCTGGGCTTAGGAACGAAGGCTGTGAAATAAGGCACTTGGATGTTTGCATTTCTAAATGAACTTCTGAGCATCTGGGCTCACAGATGCTTGCTGTTGTCCCCCCTGTTGTAAATACCAATTTCTTTAGTAACAGAAGTAAACTGAGTGATGTGCAAAGTGTCAGTGCTTGTTATCATTGTTCCCTGTCTCCTGGGCTTCCCCTTGGCTGTGATCTGACCTGCTCAGAAGCTCACACTGCTGAGCTAGGTACTGAGATCCTCTTGGTAGAAGGGGGTGCGGATGAAAATTTGGGTGCTGAACGTGACTGAGCACTGGTACACTTATGCCCTGTATGCTGCTCATCTGACAGCAATCCAGCATCCTTCAGATACTGAGGCACTTCTTTGTGCAGCATTGTTTTGATAATTGTGGTTTAATTGCCTGTTGGAGTTGGGCTGACTTCCCTCTGCAGCCTTTCAAAACGATCTCCTGCAGTTGCTGTGTAGCAGTCTGCCTTCAGACACAGCCAAGTTGTGGTGCTAGATGGTGTGGATAAAAGGTTGCTTTCTGCAGTAATGATCCAAACACGGGCTCCACATCTCAAAACAGGATGGAGCGTGGTAACAAATCAAATGCCAGTAGCTAATATACCACTCGCAGTTTCAGTTAGCTGCTTTATTAAAAGGCATACTTCCCTTTAAATGCAATTGGAGTGAAACTTCCAAATCAGTGCTCAAGGTCGATGACTCCAGTTGTGCTGTTCAGAAATAGTAGTAGGTGAAGGGATGCCCCTCTCTCACGTGGCTGCTGCTAGCTTTCAGCATGCTTGTTGCTCCTGCTGCATCCCCACAAACTGAGCGTGCTTGAACTGTGCGTGTGTGCTGCTGCATTTTCTGCTCGCTGGAGATCCGCTGTGATGATGTCATTGTTGCTGCTCCTGTGAGACTGCTCCTCCTCCCTGGTGCCGGAGCCAGCACTCCATGCATGAGGAAGCTGTGTCAACACTGCTGTTGCTAACTCATGGTCAGTGACGGAGGGGGGAGCTTGGAGAACAAGCTCGTCTGGGCTGCAGAAGTGTGTTGACTTGCAGCTGGTCTCAAACAGCCTTGACATCTCTTGCTGAGAAACCTGTTCTGAGGGCATGACTGTTCACACAGGGCAGTGCAGCTTTGGGAAGGGTGCACTGCACTTGAGATGAATTGAAATGTAAACTTGTGCCAGGAATCCTATTTGTGTGCTTTGAAAGCAATTGTAGTGAGTGATTTGCCCTCTTCCCCATTTGGAGCTATCACCGGAAGCTGACCCTTTATATCTTAAGTGTGCTTGCTTGAGTTTTAAGCAGAAATTCCTAAAATAATGAGTAGATCTTTATGTAGCTGTTCAGGGGAAACTACTTCTGGAGCCTGCCTGAGCTCACTGCATGCTGTAGTTTTGCTTCACTTGGCAGACTAGCTTGTCCAGTTAAGCAGCAGGTGAAAGTGAAGGCAGATAGCTGGAGCTTGCCTTTGGAAGCTTCCTGGCTCTTGAGGACCTGGACCTCAATTGCTGGGGCTACCAGTCTTACCTAATGAGTCCTTAACAAACCCTGGATCTTTCACTGCTGGGAAGCAGCTTGAATGGTAGCCTGCTTGCTGTTCATCTACTTCAAGTGGGCTGAGTCACTCGGCTCTGTAGGTTTCTCCTCCACTTGACTCCCAGATACTGATAATGCATCTGAATTCACAATCTGGCACTGTGATAATATTGGCTCGAGCATGAGTGGTGAGACAACTGCAACTAAGGCATCCCTAGCTCTGATCTTCTCTCTATCAAGATGATATAGTTTACCACTATTGTCTTCTGAATAACACCATGAAATTACTTCAGTGAGAGTTTTCTAGTCCTTTGTAGAGACTAAAAGAATAACTGAGCTGGTAAATGTTGCTGGAGCTGTGCAAGTGGGAGTAAGATGCAAAGTATGAGTCTGAAACAATCTCCACAGTAGGAATTCCTTGTTAGGCACTGACTCAGCTGCCATGGTAAGCTGTTTCCCTCCCATCCTGGGACTGTAATACTTGTCCTTCCTGCTCAGCAGACTACATTAGCATAGGAAGAGGTATTGAGTATGAGTAGGGTCAGGACTTCTGCTTGCAGACCTAGGTGGCTCCTTCTGCAATCTAAGAATTACACCTGTCTTTGAGCAGATCATTCTTGAGAATAAGACTTCCTGAAATAAGAGGAAGGGTGTTAATGTTGGTTTTGTAGTTCTTAACGTTTGCTTGTATGGGATTGGATCTCCCATCAGTGTTTGTCCTGTCCCATTTACTAGGATCCTGGTGGTAAAGCAGAGCAGCTCTGAGGTGCTTAGTCCTGCAGCCATTTCTCAGGACATTGTGACTTGAGGACCTGAACCTTTGTTGAAGTCTTCTCAGTTACTTGTGTCCTGCCCAGCCTCTAGGAACTGGGAGAACTAGCAACCAGTAGATAAAATAAGGCTTGTTTACCAGTGACAAGGTCTTAAGATCTGTGCTTTGCTTACCACTGCAAAGGTTATCTAACACCTCCTGTCTGTGTTTCTAAAACTGAAAGCATGATAGGAATGTGTAAAGTCTTAGCAAGTTGGAGACAAAACTAGAAATTAATCCTAGTACTTGAAAAATAAAGTCTTGAATTTCATTGTTTCTTAGTGCCCTGACAAATCTGCAGCATTTTGAACTGGTCAGGCTTATCTACTTGTTGTCTTCTGGATGACAACCCAGCTGCCTGTGTCTCACCGATGTGGGGACTGTGGTGGGCTTTTGGTATTCATATAGAGCTTCCTGAAACTTGTTTGGTTTCACAGATGAGGTGGCTGTGTGCCAACAAGCTGGCAGCCATGGCTGTGTGATCCAGGCTGTATGGGCACCATACCACATTTCAGCTGTGTAAGGTTTGTGTTGCTTGCTTTGGCAGGTCTCCCTCAAGGGTGTTCTGGTAGAGGCATGGTGACATGGAAGCTACACTGGTATGGCCAAAATGCTTTGTGTAGGCAAGGCCCTTAGTCAAGACACATGGCTTGCTGCCTGGTGTCTCCCAGCAGCCAGTGAATGTGCTCAGCTCTCCTCCCACATCCTGAGATTGTCTCCCCCAGGGCAGAATAGGGGAAGTTGAGCTTGCTTTAATAAAGGGGGAGGGGTGTTAAAGCAAGCATGTCTGCTCTTGTAACAGCCTTGTCCCTGGGGAGGATTGAAGTTAGCTGGGAACTACCTGAAATCCTGAGGGATTCAGCACTGAGGGAGTGCTGCTTTCCCCCTAGGAGGTAGGGATGCATAAATTCATACCTGAATGGCAGTGTAACTTGAGCCTACAAAAGGAGGGTAAGTGAAATCTTCTGGCTCTTGCTATCAGTCTACTGGGGCTCTTATGTTTCTTCTAATTCCTGGGAGGAAGATACCCTGTGGTGTAAGCGACCTTTGCCTTCTGGAGGAAGTCTGACCAAAAACTTCATGACTGGGAACATCCAGGCTCTGGGAGAAGCTTTTTGCGTGGCTTTCTCACAGGGCTGTTTTCGTATGGGCTGAAAAGTGCTGCTTCAGCAGCCTTGGTTTTCTCAGTGTACTGCACTTGGTGTTGTGTGCTTTAGCACATTGCTGCTTTTGAGGCCTTCCAGTTGCAAACTCAAAATACCTGCTGCTGACTGTAAAGATGATGGTGATTGTCCCACGAGCTGCTGAGGAGCAAAACAAGCCATCTGGAATGGCTGCTCTGCATATCTGCCCTTATTGCTTGGGGTGCTGTACAGCCCTTCCTCTGGCTCAGGGCATTTCTCACCTGGGAGAGCTTGCTTATGCTGCTGTGATCCTATAATGAGCAGTAGCCCAGACAAAGTAATGTGTAGATGTTGAGATGTGACCTCCAGACCTTTCCTACTGCTCCTAAACATGCAGGTGGTCGGACTAAACATGCATAGACACATTGCCTTTGTACTGTGAGAAAATGAATTTGTGCTTGTTTAGCTCCTGCTTTCCAACCATATAATCAGATCAACACAGTGCCTCCTCCAGGGAAGGTTGCTGCAGTGATACCTAAACCATAAGGGATCAGTTTGTAAGTTCTGCTCCTGGGCTGTGGAGGTGGAGGCAGGTCCTGCCTTGTTTAGACACTTAGCGGGCAGTCACAGCTTGGTGGCAGCTCCAGAGTAAGGAGCTCGTTCAGTTTCTCCAGCAGATACTCCAACATTGTGCAGGCACAAAACAACTCTGATCTGGAGATGTGCCTGGAGGTGTAACAGGGCTGTGAATCAGTGAGGCTTGGCCTGGAGAACTTGGCTTTGAAAACTTGGGCTTTGAGCCTGACTAATCATGTGCATCAGTGCCTCTCAGGAATGCCCTGCTCTCCAAATCTGTGCTTGCTGCACTAACAGGGCCCCAGCTGAGCTGGGACCTCAGGGAGGGCTGACCCCTTCTCATGTGCAAGTCCTGTGATTCCAGTGCACGCATTGCTCCTACCAGGCACCAGCAGCATTGCTCATGCCTTCCTTTCCTCTGTGCTCCTGGCTGTGGCCGAGCTGGCAGTTGGGGTAACTCCTGTGCAGTTACTAGAGCTCTTGCAGCTGGAGGAGCCTGCATGGGCCTGACATCACACAAATCCAGCAGCTAGCTCTCAGACCAGCTCAGCTGTCTGCTAGCACTGCTTCATACCACTTCTTGCGCAGAAGCAGCTAGTGCACTAAGCTCTGTGCTGCATTGCTGAGCTGTGGCTGGCTGCTTCAGCTTTGTCCTGGAGCAGCTGTGCTGGAGGCTGCAGCTCCACCCTCAAAACAGAGTGGGAGTTTGCTGCAGTCAGCCCTAGTCAAAAAACTGATTCCTCTGGGACCCTGAAACTTGTTTTAATATTCTGTTTTGGTCTGAGCTGTGTCTTTGTGCTAGGAAGCACACAATGCTCTAGGCTTTCTTCAAAAAGGGGAAGCTTTTGGCTTCTGATTACTTGGTGAGGTTGGAAGATGCTAGGCAGTGTCCCTACACTTGATAACTTGTGGTACCTTGTATAGAACACTGTATCCAACCGTAACCTGTAGTTGAGACTCTCAGTTCTTAAAGAATGGCAGCTGCTACCTCCCAGGGCTGGGGATGGCACCAGCTGGGCAGGAGCTGGCTCTTGACAGAGCAGCAGCATGCCGCAGTTGGCCTAGCTGCTGCTGCTCCTGAGCAGGGAACAATGAGCTGTGAGCTCCTGGCTGGATACCAGCAGGAGGGAATATGTTGGTTGCAGCAGCAGCAGCACAAACGTGTGGGGAAGAAGGAGGTGGGAACAAGTTTTGAGCTGCTGCTGTATCAGTAGCATCTAGAATGTACTCTTCTGTGTAACTGTCACAGGAATATCTTGCCAGCTGCCTTTGGTGTGGGCTTTGCTTTAGCTGGCTGCTTTGCTGTGGTGGATTGGTGAAGCCTGGAAGCACTTCTGACTGTGGTAGCCCACTGATCTTGTTCCATAGGAGCCTGTCATCCAGAAAGGCAGCTCATGTAAAGAACAGTTCTTGCAAGCTCTCTACCTGAGTGACAAGATGTTCCTAACTTGCTGCTTAGGCACAAAGCCAGCACGCGTCCTCACTAGATGTGAGACTTTCCTAGATGGGAAGCTCTCAGCCAGCTGGAGTGGCTGAGCTGTTGGTAGAGCTGTCGTGGCAGGAGAGGTTACCTGCCTGTACACCTCCTGTCATTGCAAGGCTCAACTTGCTACCAAAACTAAATGTGCTTTTGTAGCTGTCCTCAGTGTGAGGTACTTGCTCCACTCGTGGTGAGCTCAAGCTTGGTGAGGAAAACATACCAGCTTAGATGCTGTCAGAACTTAGATCTACTTCTGGCTCCTTCCTTGAAGACAGCTTAGCATCTTTTAATCCATGTTTGTATGAAAGTAGCAGTCTCTGCTGACTGTCCTCTTAGCAGCTCTCAGCCTTTTTCCATCTGAGAGGACCGGGCTGGGGCTCTGCTCGTGGGTTTGTGTCACTCTGGAGAATGCATTAAATGTTAGAGGTTGATCTGCACTTCTCTCAGAGAAGCAGTCACGTTGAATTGCTCCTGCTGTCACCTGTAGCTTTACATTAGTGGACACCTTATTCATGTTCTGCATGACCAGGTAGATGGAACCAGGCTGTTATGAAGTCATGCTGATATGGTTTGCTCAGCTCCTGCTTGAGGCCCTGCTGCAAGTGGAGGCTGCTGAGGTGTCAAGACAAGTTTGTGGACCTCTTGAGCTCTCTGCAAGCAGAGCTGTGATCCTGGTCAACTTAACTGCAATCACAGGCTATCTGCCTTACCAGGACGTGAGGCCTTGCATTTTCTTTGCTTAAAAAGTCACAGCAGGGCTCAGTGTGAGCATGCCAGTCTCCTGCCTGATCCTGTAAGAACAGGATAAGCGTCCAGTGAGCATTTCACTTCAGTGACTGAAGGTCTAAGGATATGTCACCTACTGTAGTGCCTAACATCCTTAGAAACTTTCTGGTTCTGGGAAAAAATGGGTTCAATCTGTCTGAGCTGATCCTGAATCATTTTTCCAGCTTCAATCTCCTTGAAGAAATGCGGAACCATTCAGATGGGGAACAAAAATAACTCTTGGCTATGGAGGCTTAAAGCTCTGCAACCTCCCCCACATGAGAAGAGGGAGCAGAGGTAGTGTTTCTGTGTCGGAAATGTATATAGCTGCTTTTCAGGGCAGTTCTTCTGAATTCCAGGATGAAGGCTTTTTTTTACAGAAGGCTTTTCTAGTACTCAGGTGGCTGTTCCTCTGCTCACTGTGGTGAGCCCATCTCGTAGTGGGGTACCTCCTCATGGAGCAGCTACTCGCTCTTGCCCTGTCTGCAGGACAGGGTTGGAAACTGTGTATTCTTAAGTACCATGGTGAGTTTAAGTCTGCTTGGTGTTTGCTCACCTACTGCTCTGCATGTTGTTAAATGTCCCTGCTGAAGGACAGGGGAACAGAGGTGGGCTCCAGCAGTCTTGCTTCCACTTAGTGCTACCTCCTAGTGGAAGGTGCAGATGGCAGGCTGCTGTGTATAGGAGCAGAGCACTCCTTATCAAGTGTCCCAGTTCATTTAGCTGCTGCTTGGGTTGCTTTGGTGCTTGTTAAAACAGTTCACAATCTTTACCAGTGAAGGAGCAACGGTACAGGCTGCTCCAGTGGCTTACTGGCAGGTTTAAAACCAACCCACTGGTGTCTTCCGTAAAGCTGAGCATCCTCCCCTGCCCAAACCTGGCTGCTTCTGTACCCAAACTGTTCCTGAGCAACTTAACAGGGTGTTCCTATCACAAGGCCTACTTCTGTCTGAGTGTAACTGATCTAAGAGATCTGGGGGCCACCAGTGTGAGCTCCTACTGTTCTTTGCTTGCACCAACCTAATTAATATTGAAGTGCCTGAACTGTCACCTGATGCATGAGTGTCTCTAAGGGACCCTTAGCCATCCGTTTCTATTTGAGTTAGAACAGCTGTCTTAATATAGCAAATGAAAGGACAATTGTAATGTGCTTTGAAGTGACAAGGGAAGTCTAATTAGATTTGGCACAGACTTTCTTTGCTCTCACATCTAGGCAATTGAAGCTACAGAGCTCTATTGGACAGTTCCTGATTGAGCTGACCAGACAAGAGCCAGCAGCACGTGCTGCTCCATTGTAGGGGTTCTCCCTTACTGCTCTTGCAGGCCAGTCTTACATAGGTGGTAATACCTCTGACAGTGGATGTGCTGTTCTAGGCTGAATTTCTTGAGGGCCAGCACTCAGGTAACGGCTTGCTCTTTTTACAGGGCTAGGCATTAAAAATTGAGTGGGCAGACTTCTCTCTCAGAAGGAGCTGCATCGTTCCTTTGGTGCTGGCAGAGTCAGGAGAGAGGAAGGTGCTGGCTGGTCTCCTGATTGACAGGGAGCTCTGGCAGCTCCTAAACAAGGCTGGGTGGGTGTGCTGGCAGGCTGTGTTATCAGTCACACAGGACACCTTTCTACAGGAGACTTTATGCAGTGTAAAACAAAACTGATATCTTGAAGCAGATCTTAACAGATTTCTCTTCAGGACTTCTCTGAAAGAGGAAGTGTTTGTTCAGAAGGGCTCCCGGGACTGGATGGGGGCCCTGTGTGAGCTCACACACTGCCATCTTAAGGGCTTGTGTGACTCTTGCAGGATGCTGCTCTAGAATAATCCCTCTGAATATCATAAAGCAGTCACAAAATGGTCATAGCCTTGGGTGCCTCTGATTTGGTTTAGATCAAAACTGTGGCAGTCTTCAATCTGAGCTTGCTGTTACTGGAAGCCTGGGGGATCCCTGTGGAACCTACACCTCAGCTTGGCCCAGTAACGTCATGCTAAGTGCAGATGTGACCAGAGAAATTCCTAATGCAAACTGCTTGCTGGATATTCAAACCTCCTTCAGCTGTATTCTTGCTCTCCCTCAGTTTTGCACTAGCAGTGCTTATCAGAAATGAGATCTAAGTAGCTTAGGACATGCATGTAGTTATGTTCCTTTGGCTGCTTTTCTTGGAGACCCCAGTTAAGGTATCATGTCTTCTTCAATCTAGCTGAATCTTAAGATCTCCCTAGGATTGTGAAACTTCTGTTTAGCACAAATAGCAGCTGTAAAGCTGGAGCTGCATACGTTCTGCCATGCAGAATGTGACAAGGATCAGGGAAATGGCAAAGTGGTGCTGTAGAGATTGACTTGTGGCCCTAAGCAGGTACTGAGCAGAGGCAGCTCATGCTGTGCTGTGGCTCATATCTGTTGCATCACCTGGGGTGGAAGCTGAGTGCCTCACCTGACTAGCATCAGGGAAACACTAATGGCCTCCCACACTGATGGGGTAGCCAGTAAGCTATGAGAAGAAGGCAGGGCTGGCTCTGATTCATGCTTCCTGTGGCCATTCAGTGAGCTGCTTCCCAGGTGATGAGACCTGACAGCAGCATTCCCCTGCTTCGTAGTGGAACTTCAGGCAGTGTTGAATTTGGGCACTAAGGATCCAGTGTGCTAGTGTTGTAACTCAGGGTGCTGTAAATCCCTCACTGAGCACGAGAACTAATGCCAGCTTGTCTAAAGCTGCTTTGAATACCAGGAGGCAGTGAGCTTGTTGTAGCAGCTGATGGCAAGTGGTACTAAAAATGCTGGGAGGAAAATAGAAGCAGTACATGCTGTGTTCTGACACAGTCACTTCCGGGTGAGTTGTTTATCCTCAATCCTGAGGAAAGCAGGCGACTGTCACACTAGACCTGAACCTGTACAGATGTTTTTTGCTGACAGTTCACCATACATAGCTGTCTCTAAGCTGTTTCAAGGGTCTGTTTACTTTTCTTACTTCATCTGGGCCAACTGTGCTGCAGAAGTCCCTGGCTTGGCTGGCTCTAACGTTGCTTTTGCTACATGCTCTGAAAACACAGGAGATGCTGTCTGCTTGAAGGAGTTTATGTGCTCTGCTCTGCCTGCTACTGTTAACGGGATGAGCTGGAGTGTGGATTTTAGCGTGAGCAGAAGGTGGACTAAATGCTGGGGTTGTTTGGTGCCATTCAGCTGGCTCTATGTTGGCCAACAGTCAGCTGGGTCCTTGAGCAAGGCAACCCAGAAAGGAGAGATGCTAATAACAGGAGTAACTGTCCTGTACAGGCTCTCTGACATCTGCTGACAACCATCTAAGGGCAGCATGAACCCTCTGGATGGGTTGTGGCTGTTTGTTCAGCAACCTCTGGCTGTTACAATCTGAACAGTGCTTCACATCAGTGTACCACTGATACACTGATATCACTGAGTACGTGAGGTGGGTGCAGTCCAAAGTGCACTGTTTCCTCTACCAGCATCAGGACGGCTTCTTCAGCTTATGCAACGTTCCCTGGTGGTATGGTCTGAAAGACTGCCCTTCTTTCTCTGCTCAAAGCTTGATGATAAAGGCTTTTTGCAGTCAGTCTGTGCATCTGGTAAGAGGCTGCTGCAGCTCGGAGCACGTTCCCTCCTGTAGCAGCAGGATGAAGTGGGTAGCAGTTATCTCACAGCCTGGGCTGTTGCCTATCCCAGGGAACGTGTAGGACCAAGCTGCTTAGAAGATGCACATATTCATGCTTTTGTCAGAGTGAAGGCCTCCTTAGCTGTGGAAGTCAGGAATAGCTCCCAGAGAGTAGGAGTTATGTAGTAGAATGAATGCAGGTTGGTGTAGCAGAATGAGAGTTCTAGGGTAGCCAAGTCCCTATTTAAGGGATTAGTACATAAGCCTGTGTCAGAGGCTCTTTGAATTTGAAGTAGTGCATCTATACCATCTTCTGGCTTATTTAGCTGCAGAGCTGCCTGGGGAGAGCCAGAAGTGCTCATAGACCACATCAGTACCAGGCTGGGGTCTGTGATCTGATCGAGCCTGAGCAACTAAGATCTTTGTCCTGTCTCTTTCCCAGACACAGGGAGTAGGGCTGCCCAGCAGGAAGGTAGTGCTGCGTTGGAGCCTTGCTCTGTTGCTAACAGCAGGGCTTCATACTTACGGTCTCTGTGCTGGAGTGTATTCAGAAGTGTATTTGGCCCTGCTCTAGCTGATGTTGTTGCAGCTTCTTTGGAGATCTAGGAGCAAGTAACAGCATAGATCTCTGGAGCCCGACTTTTGCTGACGAATGAACTATGAACTGTTAGCTCACTTAACAGCCTCACAGCTATTGAGAGCAGCAGGATGCAACTCATGGTGTGTTAGCAAGAGACAATGTTATGAGGCTTGTTACTGTAGTCTCACTCCACCTTCCTGGAAGTTGAGGTGGCATTAGCTAGCGTTGTATCTCTTCAGAAGTCTGGCAGTAGTTGACATTGTAATTCAGCATCTCAACTGTCCTGTGTGGTTGTGCTGTGACTTCTTCAACCACTGCACCTCCACTCTTCACAGAGTGCAGCTGTTGCATTTCCAAGCTGAACCTGAGAGGTCAAGGAAGCTGGCCTTTATTTTCTAGGGAACTACTGAGCAGTATAAAGCTTGAGTGTGGTACTAGGTGCATCACTGCTTACATCTCACTTAGCTAATTCTTACTTGTGCTACTTTGTTTTGGGAGCTTACTCTGCTACATCCAGTGAGGCATGGAAGATGGCCTAGGTTAGTATGTCCAGAGAACAGCTGACTCCATGGACAAATGGATGGCTCTACTTGTTGCTATCAACTTGTCACTGTTGAACACGCTTGGCCTCGCCAAGTAAGCAGGTGTACACTTGGTTACTGCTTCAGTTCAAGTCTGCACTGGAAGTCTGGTCTCAGGACTGGGCTCTTCCAGTAGCTGGTTCCATGCTAGCAGTCTGGCTCCTCAGACTCCAGGCTTACTGCTTTCTACCTTAAATAACATGCTGATGGAGTCTCATGCAGTTGTTTCTCTTCCTTTCTAGTTTAAAAGATGACTTCTAGGAAGAAAGTGTTACTGAAAGTCATCATCCTTGGAGACTCTGGGTAAGTGGGGGAGCCTTTAAACTGCCAATCTGGTTGGAGCAGTGCTTTGACCAGGGGGAGTCTGGATGTGCAGCAGGAAGTCAGCAGTGCTGGGAGGAAAGGCTTCTCCAGCCCTGGATAGTGATGTTACCTTTCAGCTTGAGAAATGTGTCCCAGCCTGCTGTCCCGAATGTGTCCCCACTGTTTAACATCTTGAAGACTTCCTGTAATATTAAACAGGGAAATGAAGTGGACTGAGGTGAAGTTTGAAGGTGAAATAAGCATTTCAATTAAAAACAAAACATCAAAACCCATAACGTAACGAGTGGTTTTGTGACTTCTTACAACTCTGCCTCTCTCAGAGATAAACCTTACACTGAGCCACCTGCTTAGTTTCTGACTGATGTGCCTAGAGCCTGCCCCTTGAAGTAAGGCTTCAGTGCTCTGTTCTCTTGAGCAAGGAGCCTGCTCCACTGTTACAGCTTACGGGTTTGCTATGCAGGCTGTAACCTGACTCCCATGAGTTGCACTTATTTATACCACTGTGCCCAGCAAGCTGTTGATCAGGGAGTGCTTCTCAGCCCTGAAGAGTGTATGTGAACTCTCTGAGCTGTTTCTCTGAGGAGGCTCTCCACCTCTGAGCCTCTGGCAGGTGTGTATGTTGCTGTGCTGGCAGAGCCTTGTTCCTCCTGCTGAAGAGACTGCTGATGACTGTTTTTGTTGGGTTTCACTGGGGCACTTAATCTCACAAAGTTGCCCTTGTGATCGTTGTATGATGCAAAGATCAGATTACTGATGGGGAGAGTTTCTCAAGACCTTAATCCTTCATATCCTTATGTAGCTAATGCTTTTACTCATCATGTTGCCTCTGCACATACTGCTGTGGAAGTCCCTTCTTGCAGAAGTGGGTGTGTTTTCCCTGATGTTCCACTCTTGGACGGGAGGTTAAGGGAGAAAGTAAATGACAGTGAGATATTTTGTTTAGACTGGTTAGTTCAAGCACAATTGTACAAACAGGCTACTTAGTCTTATTTTTCTTTCTGTACAGGGTGGGGAAGACATCACTCATGAACCAGTATGTGAACAAGAAATTCAGTAACCAGTACAAGGCTACGATAGGTGCAGACTTCCTGACAAAAGAAGTCATGGTGGATGACAGGCTAGTGACAATGCAGGTAAGGAGTGACTCCTGCTGTGACAGCTTCTAGATTGTGCTTGTGTGGAAGCATCTGTTCAGTAGCTCAGAGCAGTGTGGGGGTTGGTGTACTGGGTGTGAATCCTGCTTACACTAAATAGCTCTTGGCCATAGCTGCTGCTGAGCTTCTTTTACAAAACCTGGACATGGGCTGAATAAGAGGAAGCAGAGATCAGTTTGTCTGGGCTTAGCTAATGGCAGCTTTGCCAATGCCCAGTTAAAAAAAGAACAAAAACCAACAGCATTTGGTGCTATCAGTGTACTTTGTCTTGGTAGAAAGATGCTGTTCTGTAGTGCTCAGGTACTGAAAAGGGCTGGGATAGGACTTGTTAATTGGATCATACTACTTGTGCTTCCCTTACTCACGTGGGTATGGTGTTAACCTGCCAGTCTGACTGTGTATCCATTATTTCATGCTTTCATCTGCATGGTGAGACTGACAGCAAGTTGGCAAAAGCCCCACTGTAGGCAGTAGAGGGGAGTTTGGACTGTGCTGGTATCCCAGTATACCCAAGCACTGCAGGCAGGCTGCCATCTGATCCTATTACCAGGTCTTGCTTTTTAGAGTAACAGTCCATAGCTTGCTCAGGTTGGGCACAACAGTGGTGAGCTCCATCTTTAGCAGGATGCTTCTGCTCTGTGAGACTTAGTTCCTACAAAAAAAAATCTTGAACCTTCTGATGTTCCTTCTGTCTTGCTGGCTGGGGGTTATAGGCAGCTGGTGGGGAGTCTTTGAAATAAATGCTGTAGATGTGGAGTGTCTGACTCAGTGCTGGCTTTTCTGCCCTGTCTTTTGCTGCAGATATGGGATACAGCAGGCCAGGAACGATTCCAGTCTCTGGGAGTTGCCTTCTACAGGGGAGCAGACTGCTGTGTGCTGGTGTTTGATGTCACGGCCCCTAACACGTTCAAAACCCTTGACAGCTGGAGGGACGAGTTTCTCATTCAGGCCAGTCCAAGGGATCCTGAGAACTTTCCCTTTGTTGTCCTGGGAAATAAGATCGACCTAGAAAACAGACAAGTGAGTACTGTGACTTACTAGCTCCTTTTAGGGAGTTGCTGGAGAGGGATGGTGTGCATGTGGTTCCACCATTGCCTGCCACTGGGGAAGAGTTTCTCCAGGCTGTTTTCTACTTGGAGAGGTCAAAAATGCCTGTGTACAATGTGCTGCTGTCTGATGGTAGAGCACCTGCAGCAGCTCCCTGATAGATTTGAGGAGAAAGAGCTCATTCTCCTCCAGTATTGCTGAGTAACTGCTCTGGGAGCAGCAAATCCTTGTGCTTGAGCAGCCTGTCCTCTGTGGTCTCCTCTCCTCTGGACACCATCCTTGCTGTGAGCCTGGTGGCAGGCACTTTTCTCAGAGGCTCCAGCAGAAGTTGGCTGTCCCTACACCAGAGCTTCAGATAAGCCTGTGGAGGAGCTGCTCAGCCCTACCTTTGCTGCTAGAGCTGGGACTGCTAGGTGCAGCTCTGTCTCAAGGCTATGGTTAGTGAGGTTAGAACTGTGCTGTCCTAGCTCAAGTTGGCTGTGAGGGCTCTCTGGCCTTGGCGTGGGAACAAGTCCTCTTTCCACCTAGCTGAAGGTGCTGCTCTCTGTCCACCCAGGTCACCACAAAACGGGCACAAGCCTGGTGCTACAGTAAAAACAACATCCCCTACTTTGAAACCAGTGCCAAGGAGGCCATTAACGTGGAACAAGCTTTCCAGACGATTGCACGAAATGCACTTAAACAGGTATGGAGGGGCTGCTGGTGCCCTCTGCTGGTGCTGGGCTCGCCCCAGCCAACAATGGCCCTTTGTGTGCTGAGAGCTGTGCCACTCACTCTTTCTTCCCTCCTGCTAGGAAACCGAAGTGGAGCTTTACAACGAATTCCCCGAACCCATCAAACTAGACAAGAACGACCGAGTGAAGGCTTCTGCGGAGAGCTGCAGCTGCTGAGGGAAGAGGGAGGGGTTGAGCACAGTCTTTCACAAACAAATCTCACACTTAGGCCTTCAAACACACAGCCCCTCTTCTGTGTTTAAAAGCAAAATTAAAAAAAAAAATATTCCATCTCCAGCTGCCAAAATCCACCCATCTCCCATGAGCATCTGAGAGCCCAGCACTTCAGAGCTCACATCCCTGCACCATCCACATCACACTTCATGGTAACAGACCTTTCTCTTAGTTCAAAATGGAAATTCTTATGTATGTTTGGAACTGAATCTAATTCCAGGTGTCCAATGGAGAGAAACTGTTTACAGGTGATCTGTGTAACAAGTTACATACATTTTTAACTGTCTTGTGTTTCCCCCTGTGAAGGCTGCAACTGGAAAGGCTGATTACCCATAGTTCATTGCAAGCTCAGCACTCAGTCTAACTAGGTTGAGTTTTGTATGTATCTCTGTTAATGCTTGTTACTTTTAACTAATCAGATCTTTTTACAGTATCCATGTATTATGTAATGCTTCTTTAGGAGAAATCTTATAGTACATGTTAATATATGCAACCAATTAAAAATGTATAAATTAGTGTAAAATTCCTGAGTTACATGTTCAAGTACTGAAACACAGATTGTGTAGGAAGTGAGGAGGACACTTGTGAACTGTGGTGTGCTAGCGACACAGAGTCCAGATAGAGGCAGTATTCTGTACAGTAGAGATGAACTATGTAAGTTGTCTTGTTCTGAGGCCCAGAGGCTTCACCTTCTGGAAAATCTGTCTGGCTACCTTGTATCTCAGTTCTCAGATTCGCATAACAGCATTGACGTGCACACTGGATTATTGGGTTTGAAATTAAATACAGCTCTGAAACGACCTCACTGTTCACCTCCCCTCCTGCTTAACTCCTGATGTCTTGGAGAGAGCATGGCAAGGAGCCAGAGCTGGGCTGCTCCAGTGGCTCTCTGTGCTGTGGAAGGAGCTCCTCTCCCACCTGGGTTGTGGGAGCTGTTTCTCAATGAGTGACCTGGATGACTGATCTTCCCTTTCTTCTTACTGACTGCTAATCTGGATTTTTTGGTATGGGAAAAACTTGGCAATCTAGTCCCTTTTCTCTCTTCCTTTCTTCCTGGTATTTGTTCTTGCGTTTGTAGCTTGCTTAAATGGAGCCCTTCTACCTATTTTCCAGAGGTCTACATTCTAGTACGTAGGCTGAGCTCTTATGTAAAGAGACAAACATGATGCCAATAAACTAAACAAGAACAAACTTCCTTGTTTACTCCTGTTTCTGACCCTCTTTTATTTTCCTTCACTAACAAGCTTGCTTTCTCCTGTTTTGTTACCTTCTCAGAGAGCTGATGCCTGCTTCTTTGTACTGCAATGTCTGCCCCCTTAAAAGGGGACTGGGGGGGGCAGGCAGTGCTTACTTGGGTGACCCCAGAGATCAGAGTTGGGCAGCTGTCCCTGCTCATGCTCCTGACCTATGGCACCTGTGCTGGGCCTGACCCCTGCTCTCCTGCCAACTCTGTGCTCGCTACCTTGCCTGCAGCAACACAGAAAGCAAAGCATGGAGAAATGAGGCCAGTTATTTCAAGGGACTTCTAACAGCCTTTGTGCTCTGTATCCTACTTTATGGCTTTATCCTTGTGCGCTTTTCTCTTGCTTGACTGGCTTTTGCTGTTCACATCCATTTCAAACAACTGCTCTGCAATAGCACTGTGTCCTCGTGGGACTGCTTTCCTATCTGCAGCTTTCTGAAAAGCTCGAGCCTTCTGCTGATCTCTAGTGGAAGCATCCCCTTGTGCTTGGGTGGGGTACATCACATTTAGGGGAAACCATTTCTCTGCTGAAGCAGCAGCCCCGTGCACCTGCAGCCCCCAACGGCCACAGCACAGATGCACCTGGGGAAATGAGAGCACAGAAGCACACAGATGTGCTCCTGCCTGTTGGGGGGTACGCAGAAATGGGTTGAGATCAACATTGGTGTGTGGATGACCTATATAAATGCCTTTACACAAACTATAATGTGTGTACAGATATTGTGTGGATAAATATGTACACACGGGGTTATGTAAAGAGAGGGATTTGTGGACAGCTCTCAGCTCACTCCATCCATATACATACACAGAGAAAAAAAAATGGTGCAGATGGCAATGGATGGGTGGATGTGCCTACAGCCCAGCAATGCTTCTGTATGACCACTCTGGGTACGTGTAGGTAGGTATATATGCTGTGTACATGTTTATAGGAGACGTGGAGAAAGCAGAGGGCAGGGATAGGCTGTTTTCCAGCGGGCCCTGAGCAGCTACACTGTATCTGAATGTTTCCTGTACTGTATTCTTGTTCTCTCCGATCTCTGAGGGGATCGAAGGAGCTCGCACGGATGCTCCTGGGTCCCCATTGTGTCTGAGCACACCCACAGCAATGACTTCACCACACCCGGCCCCACTGAGGGCTGAGCCCGGCCTCAACTCATCGCAGCAGTGCCCCGGAACAGCGGGGACTGTGTGTTCAGCAAAGTGCTGCGCCCCCACG
>VXAB01007134.1:0-20563 GCA_013399175.1 Odontophorus gujanensis
GCCCACCTTTCAGCACACTCTCCTCCGTCGGGATGTCCTTGAACAGCTTGTGGTACTGGGAGTTGTACTTGCTGGCAGCCTGCAAGGGAGCAGAGCAAAGCAGTGAGGAGGAGGAAGAGACAGGAGCACTGGGGAGAGGACACCAGCACCCAGCAGCGCGCGGCTCAGGACGGTCCCACAAACAATCCTTCCCACTGATAGCTACAAGCAATCTAAAGAGCTGCTGAGCCTCTGCTCGCCCTCCAGCACAGCAGTTATGCTGCTGATGAATGTTTCTCCCTTCTGCCCCGCGGGGCAGTGCCACACTTGCTTTGCGCCCATCGCGCAGTGCCATGGCAGTCTGTGTCGCAGTCCCTCCTCGCTGCACGATGACAGGAGTAGTGGGCAGCAGTGTGCACCTCAAATAATGATAGATTTAAGCCAAAAGTGCAGCAGAAGCTCAGTGACTTGCACTAAATCCGCTCAGTTAGCCCTCCCAGGCTGCGTAGGAAGGTTTTTGCCCCCTGCCCCTCTGCCGGTGCTCACGGCACAGTTGCAATCCAGGCAAAGACCCAAGGGAGACAGCAGGCAGGGAGAAATACAGCACAGCCCTGCACCAAGGTCACCTCTACACCACACACCTTGCTGCCGGATCAGTACGGCTCAAAGAGGATCAGGCTCAGCATCACCTGGGGATGGCCCAGACAACCCCCATCACCCCGGAGCTCCGGGGGCATCGAGCTGCCCCCAGCCCCATCACAACAGGAGAAGCACCCAGCTCCCTGGCAGCCTGCCTGGCGCTCACAGCCCTCCCAAATGCCTCTGAATAATCAGCAAAATATTTTGCTAAATATATCTGCTCTGGGACAAGGAGCTGCTCCCTGCCAAGCACAGAGTCAAGCCGAAGTGGGGCAGCCCCAAGAACCCGCTGCCCCACAGCTGCAGGCACACAGTGCACCTTGCGCTGCACCCGAGCGCTCTCCTTGCTGCAGGAGGACACGCTCCAGATGTCCACCCATTCAGCATGGCTTTGGATTACCGGGCTGATCTCCTGCGTCACAACGCCAGCTGGAGAGGGTTTGGAGGCACCATGCCTGCACATCCGCGCCCCGAGCGCACGCAGCGAGGTCAGTGCGGGTCTGCCTGGGCAGCCCTGAGCCCTGGGGTGCTGCTGCGTGGGGACACGGCTGCGTGCCAGCCGGGTGCTTTGAGAACCAAAGCACCAAACCAGCGGGGAGAGCTGTCCTTTCTCTTCCCAGGTCGCTCCGGGTCATAGGCGAGGAGAAAAGCTTTACCACGGGCACAACGCGAAGAAGAAGCACACAGGCTCCACCGGGAGCAGGCGGATGTGCTTGAAGCCGAGATCCTGCTCTATTTTCAGCCCCAGCACAGAGCCCGGGGCACAAGAGCTGCGCTCCCCGGCACTCACCGGTCCGAAGCCGCGCAGTGACTTACCGCTTCCCGCTGGCACTTCTTGATGTCCTCCTCTTTCAGGGCCTCGAGGCTGCGGGCAGACAAAGCGCGGCTCAGCGCGGGGCCGCTTCGCTGCGACGGGACGGGACGGGACGGGGAAGGCAGCCGGCANCGGCGCCACGCCGCCCGCCCATTGGCCGCCCGCAGCTTCGCCCCGCCCCCGCCCCGAGCTCTCATTGGTGGCTGAGCGGCGCCGCCGAGCTCGAGCCCTTCACACGAGCGCGCCATCCTCCTACGGGAGAGAGGCGCGGCCTATCGGAGCCCCGCCCCTCCCCGCGGTTGCCCCGCCTCTTAAAGCGCCCGCACCTCTCACCCGGCGGCAGCCCTCGCCTAGCCAGCCCCACGCGTGACTCTGTCGCCACGCAGCAACAACACACGAAGCCGTAGGCAGGGGTGCTCAGCTCTTTATTGACGTGCACAGTGGTGCTCCACAACCCAATACACCCGTGGGAGCAAACAGGGCACCCACAAAGAGGGAATGCTCTCAGGAAAGGCGACAACACAGACACCGTGAAGGCAGGCGGCTGCATGGAGATGAAGCGTGCGTCCCACACCCATCCTGCACCCCGACAACCCGCAGGACTCCACCTGCACCCACGGGGACAACGAGCACCACCCTGGTTTGGATTTTGTGTAGGAACTGCAGAGCTCACCNGCGCGGGGCGGCTTCGCTGCGACGGGGCGGGACGGGGAAGGCAGCCGGCACTCACCCGGCGTCTGGGGCCTCCGCGTTGCGCTCCCTGGGCGCCGCCTGCAGCCTGTCGCGGCCCGGCATGGGCTGGGGGCTCCTCGGGGGGGCGGCCCGCTCGTGCATCGGCGCGGCGCTGTGGGGACGGCCCGTAAGCGCGAGGGCGGCGCCGGGCGGACAGAAACGGGCCCCTCTCGGCCGGGGCTCCCGCTCGGCGCCTCGAGGACGCCGGGATCTCCGCAAGGCCGCGGGGAGCAGCGCCGTGACCTTCCGCGCTCCCCTCGCGGCCNCCCCGCCTCTTAAAGCGCCCGCACCTCTCACCCGGCGGCAGCCCTCGCCTAGCCAGCCCCACGCGTGACTCTGTCGCCACGCAGCAACAACACACGAAGCCGTAGGCAGGGGTGCTCAGCTCTTTATTGACGTGCACAGTGGTGCTCCACAACCCAATACACCCGTGGGAGCAAACAGGGCACCCACAAAGAGGGAATGCTCTCAGGAAAGGCGACAACACAGACACCGTGAAGGCAGGCGGCTGCATGGAGATGAAGCGTGTGCCCCACACCCATCCTGCACCCCGACAACCCGCAGGACTCCACCTGCACCCACGGGGACAACGAGCACCACCCTGGTTTGGATTTTGTGTAGGAACTGCAGAGCTCACCTTTGAAGTGTAAGCCCAGAGGACACGAACCTCAGGGACAGAGGGAACCGAGCTGGGGGAGCTGCGCTGTGCAGCAGCGGAACCGTTCACCACAAGCACCTGCTCCTTCCCCATCACCCCACAGCCGGGGCAAGGAGAGGCACGGCCACACCCTGAGGGCAGCACTAAGCTAGGGGGACGTGGGGAGCGCAGGGCCCCACTCTGACACGGCTAACTACAGGGAGAGAGGGCTGGAAACAACTACACACTTCAAGTATTCTGAGTGACTTAACGTCTCTTCCCCTGCTGCTGCACTCGGTGGTGTTGAGCAACCTAAATCCACGCTAGGGACGAGGAGAACATCGCAAGCGACTGCTGGCCTAATGCACGGGGAAGGGGCAGGGGGGTGGAAGAGGTGTGGGTGCCGGCAGCTCAGGGCACAGGCACCACGCGCATGGTGTTGGTGTACCCAGAGCCAGGGCGCCAGCCTGTCAGCACAATCACCAGGTCCCCGGTCTTGAAGAAGCCACGGGCTTTACCTGTAGAAAAAGAGGAGAAAACATCAACGCTCAGGTCCCCTCACTCCACCCCCCTTCTCTCGCTTATTAAAGCGAGCCTGGTTCCCTGCTGGCAGCTATTTCAAGGTTGCTGTGACGAAACCATCGTCCCATTTCCACATCAGATGTGGTGCTCTTACACAACCACAGTTCCCCACATCCCAACAGCGATGCTGTCCCGGCGCTGCAGGTCCCGCTGCAGCCCCACATCACTCACCGACATTCATGCCCAGGTTCACACGGAGATCCACGTCCTCCGCCCAGGCGTCGTGGGCCGGCTGCTTGCACAGCACGGGGAAGATGCCGCGGTAGAGGTGCGCCTGGCGCGCTGTTTGGTCATTGCGGGTGACTGCGATGATCGGAGCCCGCGGGCGGTACCGGGACACCAGGTGTGCAGACCTGCAGGGACGAGAGGCACGGGGTGAGCCACCTCTGCCTGCAGCACGAGGATCTGCCCGTCATCCAGGAGAGCTCTGCCACCTCTGGAAGCATCCCGGACTGTGATGGGGGATGCTGGCACTGCATCTTGCAAAGATCCAAGCTCTACCAGCTGAGTTCAACACTCAATTTAGCAAAGGGGCTGACCCATGCCAGAAGAAAAAAAAGAGACCCTAACTGGTCTTGTGGGGGAGACCACCTCACCCCTAGGTTTGAGTGCCACCCACACATTCTGGCCACAAACACAAACATTTGTCTCCACTGCTACATGAAAGGGGCTGGCTGCCATTTATTCTGTGCTCTGCAAGTTCTCCTTGGCAGATCAGCACGGTCCCTGCAACTTCACACTATTCTCACGAATCCCCGACTTTATGAGGTGGAACAAGCCTGCACCAGCAGCACTGCCAAGGTGGATGCTTCCAGAGGGCAAAAGCTGTGTCAAGGAAAGGAAGAGCCACCCCACAAGTCGGTCTGACCACAGCTCAGCCATGTGTTTAAGTCCCCAAAGGGCAGCCAACATTTAACACCACGTTCATCCTCCCACCTGCCCCAGAAGCGGATGCACTGCTGAAAGCAATGCTGAAGCAAGTGCCTTCATCTGGTCTCAGCACAGGGAGCACCGGGTTCCTCTGAAGGACAGTGCCAGCCACATGCAGGGACAGACACCAGTGCCTCCATACCGCAGGCAGCACACGCTGGGTGGCAGCTATAGCCTCCCCTCCCTTAGGCTACACTTGTAGAACCAAAAAGGGATGAAAGCTGCACAGCCATGCCATTTACAGCTCCATCTTTCTGACACACATGCCAACAGCCTCACTTACTTTTGCAAACCTTGTTTTCCAGAGCCAAGCTCAGCAAGAACCTGGTTCAAAAGCCCCCCAGTCACACGCGCCAGCTCTCAGACAATCTTCCCCACACCACCCAGTAGCTCTAACAGACACAGGTACTCCAAGGCTGTAACAGAATCCACAGCTAAAAATATTCAAATACCAGAGTTCAAATCTTTCCAAAAAGGTCAAGTGTAAGACTGGAACCTTTCAGAAACTTTAGAAGGGTATCCAGAACTCAGCACTCATACAGTCGTTCCTCATCTCGGCAGAAAGTGGCTGCTTCAAATCATTCTAAGCTGTAAGGGTTCTTCAGGCAGGCCATGCCCAGCATGCACACAGTCATGTTTCCATTGCAGCACTGGTTCTGTTGCCAACTCCTCACAAGATACTCAGATTCTCTTCCAGAAAGCAGTTTGAGACTTATGGTCCAACACACTTTGAGCATGGCTCCACTAGATGGAAAAGCTGCTCAGAGCTGGGCTGCAGCTGTGCTCTGCTCCCACTCCTCAACAGCCAGAGCAGTGTATCAGCAGCTGTGAGCACAGCTGGTCTGAAAGCCCTCCCTGCACAGCTCCAGCCTGCATCACTGCCTCACCTGCAGCCAAAGAGGTGGGCTCAGCCTGCAGCACAGGAAGCTGGATGCCTGCTTCTTCAGCAGGACTCCTCCCAGACAGGCTTTGGGAAGCTTGTTAAGAACTTCTAAGGTATTCAGTTCCCCTGCCTGACAATTCTGGTTAAGTACTCTGTCTACACCCCTCTTGTGCTTAGGGGAGGCTGGGCTGGTGCCCAAAAGGTTCAGCAAGGTAGCAGCCAAACCACAGCTCCTTCAAGAGAACAAAGCCTTGACTGAAAGAAGATTGTGCATCTGCTGAACATCTAACTCTAGCGCTAACTCGAGGACTTCTTGCTAAGAAGCTGCAGCACTTTTTCCCTCCACACTTCCGGCCAGTGTTGCTGGCAGAGGAGCTGTGCAGAGCAGGAAGAGGCAGGGCCTGGTGCCCACGCCACGCTGGCAGGCTCGAGAACCCGGTGCTGCGTATGTGCAGATGTTTGAGATGTCTGCCACCTCCCGAGGAACCGTCACTGGCAGAACCAGACTTCACCGTCACAGCTTCACTTCAAGGCACTGTGTGGGTCTCCTTCCCCCAGCTCCAACACAGAGCCAGCATGACCCGAGGGAACCTGCCACCTCCTACCTTCCAGACTTGGTGAGGACAATAATGGCCCCGCTGCAGCACTTGAAGGACGCTTCCACAGCGCCAACAGCAGCGGCCTCGGTGGGGTCGCAGTTCAGGGAGGTCAGGCGACGCAGCTCCTCAAACAGCTGCCTGTGAAAGATGGCGGCCTCCGCCTCGCGGGCGATCTAGAAGGGTGACACGCATTCGGGAAGACAACACTCACGTCAGCCACACAGACAGCACAGGGCAGGGTGAGGTGCTCGGTCAGCTTCTGACTTCCAGAAGAGTTGCCAATGAGCCAAAAAAATCAGCTTTCAGCACCACCTTAATGAACGAGCAATTTGACCCTCCAAGATTTTCTCCCAGATGGGTGGCACCTCGCCCAGCCTAGCCCACGCTCGAGTGCCATTCATGCCCAACTGCCAGGCACTCTTGCTCTGCTCCTACCTACCTGGGGCCCTGCCCTGCAGATACCAGAGCCACACGCTGCTCGCTGAACGCCTGCAGTGTTAAGCGCGGTCTCATTCACACAATGACTGGCACTCAGCACGCACCTAACCCACATGCTGGGAACGAGCATCGGTTACCTCACATGGCCTAAGTCTCTCCCTTCTCTGAACCCTACCTGCCAGACTCAGTCATAACTATCAGAGCTGCTGCAAAGCATTTAAAGGAGGCCTCCACCGCGCCTGCTGCCATGGCATCAGCAGGGTCCCTGTGGTGGACACTGTGGCGTAAGATTTCTTCAAACTGCTGACGATGGAACATTGCGGCCTCAGCCTCACGAGCAATCTGCAGGCCCGAGGAAGAAGGGCAGAGAAGAAAAGAGGAAAGAAAAGAAGGAAAGGTAGACCAGAGTAACATGAGATCACGGTGATTTGCTTAACTGTCATAGTAATGCATGCAAGAGGACACTAAAGGTCAGGCTGCGAAACACTCTGTGGCTCTCAGGCTGTTTGCTTGCTGAATGCAATGCTGCACATCACAGCACAGCTGCCCCACAGCATCCAGCTGGCAGCATTTCAATAGCAGCACTCCTACTGTATTTTGGTCTCTTCTCAGAGCAACCAAATGCACTTTGCTCTTCAGGGAACGGGGTATAACCCTTCAGACCACACTTTTCTGCGGCTGCTTATTTCACTTCCTGAAGGTTCTTCCCTAGAAAGAACCTCCAGGCTTCACCAAGCTTAACTAAGAGCCAAAGAAGTCTCACCTCCAAGTGCTGTACTGACTTCTCTTTCAGTAAGAGAGGAACAAGCAGAAGCAAGCCTTCCTTACAGGGTTGTCCCACCATGTGCAGTGAGGTATTTTTGCCATGCTCAGATACACTACAGGTGCACATCTGAAGGTTTCCTGATCTCCTGTGCAACAAGCTATTGACCATGACCTATTCATCCCAGTAGTCTGAGAACTGTTCACATTAAAAGACAATTCCCATCTCAGAAGGCTGCACTCAGCCTTGACAACCTGATAAAAGAAGGCTTGCACAGACTAGAAAAGCATGCACAGGCTGATCTTCTCAAGGACACTTCATCCCCTTGCTCCCAAAGTTGAACAGCTGCCACACAAAGTGGGACAAGCTGATGTTAAAGCAAAGAATGTGGTGCCATTGTCATGAAAGCTTTGTACTTGGATTCCCTTTCCAATAAAATTTTGCTACTCTGGTGGTAATGGATTATTTTTCATGATGCTGGAATTATCCCTCTCCCACAGATACCAGTTTAAGCCAAAGTAGTTAAGTGTCTTATGTCTAAATATAACAGGACACGTGACAGACAGCAACACGAGTCCAGAGCCAGCACACCAGTCCTGAAGCACACAGCTCTGTTTCTGCTGGCTTCACACTTACTCTTAGGTCAAATTGAACATATATCTCTACCCAGAAGTTCTGCAGGCACTGGCAGGGAGGTAGCACACCTTCAGCTCCCAGGCCAGAGGCAAGCAGCTTCGCACTCCATGCAGGGTGAACCTGAATTTAGTGGGAAGGTTGCTTCCCCACTGCCAAGAGGCAGAGTGTGTGTGTCCAAGTGCCTCTTCTGACAACGGCTTCAGAAGGACACAGCAATTCCCCACTGCAAGTAAAGCCAGCCCTGATGTGCATGGAAATAGTTCAAGCGTTTGTAGTTGGCATGCGGGTAGAGATTGCACTGCAGGGTAAAAGGAAGGGAAGTGGAAGAGCTATGCACACCATGGTCCTGTTAGAAGGGCCACGTCAGCATTTGACAAACAAGACTACTGTGGATCATCAGCTAGAAGTGGAAGAAGGCTCACTTCAAAAAGTAGGAAACTGCCTGTCCAAGATTTGGAAACTTGCTGCCAAACTTGAAGCACTTTTTTTTTGCTGCAGAGGTGCCAGTCAGGAAATAGAAAGTTCATTCCTACAAAGCTCACTGAGAAGTGATTGCTATGTGACACCACACAGCAAAACTCTGAGAGAGAGAGAGAGGTCAAGCCATTTAAGTGGTACAAAGGGTGCAGACCTTGCTCATTCTCAGTGCTGATGACTTTTCTGCTGTGCTTACACATTTAACAAGGTAAACCTGAATTTGCTTCTCTGCAGAGCAGGTGAAAACTTTCAGTATAACTCTGGAGCCTGACAGAAGGAGTACCATTACCCCCAGTTCTGCAGGAAGAAGGAAACACGTGCAGGGGACACTGAGCTACAAACTCAGGTTGAGCTGTACCTAAGCTTTCAGCCAGAACTGCAACATCTGCAGCAGTAAGTTTCCAAATCTTGGTAGGAAGATGTAGCCCTCAATGTAGGGCCGAAAGAGCAACGAAGAACTTGGAAGAGTCCACAGTTTGCATTCAGTTTGTAAGCCAGCAGTCACTACCCTGTAGTTACAGAGTCAAGTTTTGTTACTTGCCATGTGAGAAAAACAGCACTCCACGCTGACCAGATAAAAGATGTTTAGATAATGCACTGCAAACAAACACTAGCTCAGTGCTTTCATCTGTATCACCTGAACTGCAGGTGAAACTATTGTGACTCACAGCCCTAGCAAGTGGGGGAAAGCCAGTACTTCTAGATGCTTGGCATCAGGATTTCTGATGAACTGAAACACAAGCTGGGTTAACTTGAAGCAGAGCAGAAGTTTCTGGCAGTTCAGGCATGTAAAAACATGGTGCTGTCAGCACTCGTGCAACAAACATTCCCATCACCAAATGCACCAGGTGCTGGATGCAACACTTCAAGCCTCCCCATTTCCCCTCCCCTCTCAAATCACAGGAGTCAGCCAATACTTTGTTATCTAGAGATACGCTGCTTTAACAAGCAGCTTCCTGACCTTGGGAAAGATTAAGGCATTTAAAACACTAAAGTGCATAAGGCATTCAAAAAAATTCACACCAAGGTAGCAGCCAAAAAACCTTTACCTTGGCCTTCAATTAAAATAAATAGGGATCAATTGAAGTTTTAGACCTCTGAGCACTGCAAAGCAGTGTTCAGCTCCACCTGACAGCAGCACACAGCATTCAACACAAGGTTCCAGGCCCTCAGGACCACACAGGTAAAGTGAACCCTGCTGTGGGAGCACGGACCAAAGAACTGCAGCTTTACTCTGCTAGGTGCTGCCACCTAGCACCAGGCATTTACATCTTCAGGTGTGGGCTCACACGGAAGACAGAACGCTGCCACTTGCACCAGGATGGCTACTCACAGCGTGCTGCATGCGCACAGCCTCCAGCGGGTAGTCTCCCTTGGCAGTCTCCCCAGACAGCATGATGCAGTCCGCTCCATCCAGAACTGCGTTGGCAACATCACTGCCCTCAGCACGGGTTGGGCGAGGCTTCTTAATCATGCTTTCCAACATCTGCAGAGAAACAAGTTCAAACAAGTCAGGATACGGCAGGACAAGCAGCTGCTTTTCCACTAAAGCACCTCAATACACTTATAAGGTACAAAGTCAGGTTGTCAAGGAGAGACATTTTTCTGTAGAGAGCCAAGGAGTCTGCTCCCTAATAAGCTTTGAATTAAAGCAAGAAAGACAGGACACTGTGCCACTCCACACTTACTCCTTTTTTGAACTGGCACAGCACCACAGATGCTGTATTCTGACTCTCCAACTTTTCAGCACCCAGGCTTGGTCCAAAGAACTCCCCCAACCCTGAGGTTGCTACTAGCATGCCATTCCAGTTGGGAACACATGCCTGGTACATCCAAATTCTCACCTAATGACTGCCTAGAGTCAGTCTGCACTATCCTACCACAAGCACACACATCCACAGACTGTGCCCAGAGCAAGTACAGCTAGAAAGTCAGTCCTAGCAGTGCCTGAGGACTGTCTGCTTGTGATCTGTAGTGAAACACAAACCTGGAGTGTTGGCTTCCTCCCCTCGCCTGCAGCTCCCAAGAAGAGATCAGATTGTTTTTTGAGTTCTTGCTAATGCAACACAGTGGGTGCAACTTTTTAAGACCTGGGACACAGCAACTCAGAGCAATCCTTCTGTCAGACACAGATGTGTTGCTCTAAGGTACTAAGTGCAAGTTATTTTTCCCCAAAATTTGTTTGATTCCAGTCCAAAAGGCTCACATAGTACAAGGCTTTGAGTGGTTGAGCCCTCAGCAGCCAAAACTTACTGGGGAAGATCTCAAATCCTTGGAGTGCCTCGAGATGAGCTGTTCAGCCACTGCAACACCTCTTGTTTCTCATGTCTTACCCACTAGGTAAATGCCATCAAGGACCTATCCCCAGGACTTCCCCGCAGCATGCAAGGACAGCTGCTGACAGTGACACCCTGCTAGACCCACGCACATCCAGCAATCACAAGCTAGCTTTGTGTTCTGAGCACCTGAGTAGCACAAATGATGGGTTTTCCAGCCCTGTTGCAGCGCCCAATCATCATCTTCTGTGCAAGGAACACTTTCTCAGCAGGGATCTCAATACCCAGGTCACCACGGGCCACCATAATGCCATCGCTGGCCTCCATGATCTCATCAAACCTGACAACAAGAAGAGAGATTTGTTATCCCCTTTGTTTTGAGGGCAGACCCTCTGCTCTGCTCCCGCTTCTGAAAGGAAGCACTGCTCTGGAGCCAGATGCACAGTCACCCTGTCAGCACACTGACCTTCCAGGTGCCATTTTGGTACCCTGTAATACCACAGTAGGAGGAAGAAAAATGAGGTCAAGCCATAGTACAGTCTCTTAAGCCATATATAAACAGATTAAGAGGAGTAAGAGTTCATCTGCAACATTTTGGCCTGACAGTTTGTCACAGATTGTGATTCCACATATTTGCTCACCAGTTTGCATCTAAAACTGTGAAGTTTGAACTCACACTCACTACAAAGAGTGATGCAGATTTCTGAGCAGCTACAGCACGAGAGGGCCGTGTCCTGCTGCTACTGAGTGAAGGACTTCCACTGCCACTTGTGCAAAGCTCACCTGCGCACACCTTCATGATTCTCAATCTTGCTGATTATCTTGATGTGCTTTCCCTTCTCCCCCAGCACCTTCCTGACAGCATGGACATCAGCAGCTTTGCGGATAAAGGAAGCAAACACCATGTCCACATTCTGCTCCACACCAAATTTCAGGTCCTGAATGTCCTTCTCTGAGACTGCAGGCAGGTCCACAGCAGCACCAGGGAGGTTCACTCCCTTCTTGCTCCCAAGCATGCCACCATTTTCAACTTCAGTCATGACAAAGTCCTTGCCTGAAACAGATGCATTCCCACAGTCAGAGTGCAGCAGGATGAGCTGTGGACCAGCAGCTCCCACACCTCCTCCCTGACAGAGCTGCCTGAGAACAGCAGTGTTTACAGCAGCCACACATAACATACACACCACTGCTCTCCTTGGACTCCCATAACACATGAGCTTGCAACTTACCCATAGGAGCACAGCACAAAACCGCTGTGCTGCTTTTGGGAAAGATGCCTTCTCTTCCCCATGCAGGAGACTGGGGCTGCCTCCCTCAAAGAGCTAGCAGGTTACATTTCTGCACACAGGCACCCCATAATATCTAAGCACCACACCTGCACTTCCCAGCACACTCTGGGGTTACAGAAGATACCTTAAGGCTAGAGCAGCTTTTTGAACCACCATGAAGGAAACAATGGGGAACTAACTTTCCCTTGCATTACTTGTAAAGCTAGTTCAGTTTTGAACTATAAGACACAGCGTTTACATTGTAAAATCTGTTCAGTCCTGAACGAAAAGTACAAATCAGCATAATTGAATAGACATATGCAAGTTCCTCACATATCCATCTCTAGGAGAGGTTTTGAGAGGACTAGTGAAAGCCAACTCTAGCTAATTACTGCAGGCCGAGCAAAACCTTTTAAAGTCTCACAGCACCATTAAGCCTTTCTTTAAGGCTGAACATGAAGAACCATTCTGGAGGAGAGGAAATCACAAAGACTCTTTAGGAAGAACAAACAGGTAAAGCTAGCACATCCTGGGAGGGTTGGTTGTTACACACCTTTCTCCTTAACCAGCAAGGAAATGAGACCATCATCCACGTAGATTTTGCTGCCCACATCTACAACTTTGATGAGGTTCTTGTAGTCCACCCACAGCACATGCTCATCGCAGTTCTCCATGAAAGCGTTGTCCAGGGTCACTTTGAGAGATGAGCCCTTCTTGAGCTCCACCTCTGCTGTGCCACTCTGCACATCAAAACAAGTATTTCAGAAAAAAAACATAAGCAGATGTGCAGACTCAGTACAAGTGCCAGACACCAAACGCAGTCATTTTGTTCTTATAAGATAATCCCTGTTTGGGAAAAGCAGGTCATGGGAACAACGATATCTACTCTTAGGCAATGGAAAAGGTGGGGGAAAAAGAAAGAGCAACTTACTCCCTTGATGAGTCCAGTTCGGATTTCAGGTCCCTTGGTGTCCAGTGCAATAGCCACAGGTCTGTAGGTGATGGGGTCAGAGGCAAAGCTCTCTGTAGCCTCTCGCACATTCTTAATTGTGCCCTCATGATACTGGAAAGGAACAGAGACAGAAGCTTTCAGGCTGCTGCTACTCCACTGCTTGTGCTACATACCCTGAACACTAGTCAAGCATGGTTAAACATCAGCAACTGGAGGACTGCATGTGTGGAAAGACTGAACACCAGGAAAGCACCACAGCTAAGTGACAGCTGTACTGACTGCTGTCCTTTTCCCCTCAGAGCTTCAAAGCGAGGTGCCACTGCCCCAAAGGCTTTCGACCTCATCCACCCCACACGGAATCAAGGACTCTGCTGTCAGACATATGGGTGGACACTTTTACAAGTCTGGCTCAAATCTCCCCTAGGGATAAGGGATTTACTCAGAGGATATTATCCCTTTACGTATTTGCATTTTATTTTGAGAGCTAAAGCAACCACAGTCAGAAGTTCAAAGCTCTGTCACTGCACACCAGGCTTCACAACCTTTCCACATGTGCAACAGCATTTTGTTAGTACTGCCCACTCCACAACAGTTTCACAGGAAAATTCCCATCCCAATCATCTCAAATAAGCTTCAGATGATCATCAAGTCAGTTTGCTATCTAGTTTAAACAACACTAGAGATAAGCTTGGCAGAGTTATGCAATCCTTGGCATGCTCCTGAAGATAAGAAATGCCCTTTCCCCTTCCTGCAGCATGGGCTGACAGCATGCAGCCTGGATCACCTGGCTGCCCTCACATCACCTGCCTTGGGATCAGGAAGGTGCAGCTTCAGCAAGCTGTGCTCAGGTCAGTGTGCATGCCCTCAGCCAGAAATACACCACAGTTAACTCTTAAGAGCAGAGAAAAAAAATTTAGATTACTGATCAAGTGTGCAAGTGGACATTGAGGAGGCACCTGGCCCTTCCACACACCGCAGCTCTAACAGAGGCAGCACAGGAAGCATTCCTGAGCAGAGTCACCAGCCTTATCTGCTCCCAATCACCTGGGCTGTTTTATTACTTGATACAGAGCAATGACCAGCTCTGACTTCCTTGAGAAGTACATATGTGACAGGAATGCTGACATAAAGCTGAAGTAAAAGCAGACTTCCTTTAAGAAAGAGCTTTGAAGCCTAGCATCTGGTGGCAGTTGTTAACTTGAGCCCTGTTACACACTTTAGGATAAACACTGGAACTGGGCATGTGAAACCCCAGGCAACTGTGGTGGGCAATGTCTGAGGAACCAGAAGGGAACTCAGACTTAACTGGTTACAGCTGGCAGTCAAACTGAGGAAGGAGATTGCAGCAAGACCAACTGGTGTCACCTAACCTCCATCTAAACCAAACATGCAATTGGGCTGCACTTCACCCAAAGCCAAGCCACACTCCCTATCCTTCACCTCAGCTGACAAGCACACCAACCACAGCACTGTGCTAAGACAGTTGAAGCCTGGCCACAAACTCCCTGCTGAGCCACCTGGCCAGCAGCAGCACATGACCACTGCATGGTGAAGTCAGTCCATACAGCCCTTTCTGTCAGCTGCAGCCTGCACTCTGCTGCTACCACAGGCTAATACAGTCATGGTCCAACGGTTTCTGCAACTAAACATCAGACCTTTTGATTTCTGCAGTGCCCTGTGGCCTTTAAAGGCCATGAGGGTAAGAGGTCGAGCTGTTACGCACCTCAGGGCTCACGGTTCACTAAGTAAAGCCACCAACAGCTGTCATTTGGTTACAGTTTGACATTTTGAAAGCTGGAGGGCAGCCAGCATAAAAACTTGCCTCAACACTAAGGGTGGCATTCTCAGCAACCTGGAATGGGATCCTTTGCTCCTCCAGTGTTGCTGAGGATCTCATCTATTTATATCAAAAAGGGCTCGTCCACCACAAGCAGTGTTGATTTCTTCTGACCTTACTCTCAGAGGTTTATTGCTCCCCCCCAAGTGACACGCTGCTAGCCTCATGACTACCAGGGACATAACCTGAGCAGCTGGTAGCCAAGCAAATCCAGGAGCTCAATTCCTTCAAATACACACACTAACTATTCCAAATGACTTACAACATTCTTTTGAGACAAGGTTATTCACCAACTGCTTGCAAAACCTCCAGCAGTAAAGCAGGGTCAACAGCTGATGGTTGCATACTCCTGCAGAGGTGCACGATTAACTCAGAGACAGTGGTCTCTGAAAGAAAACAAGAATTCACTTCCCCACGAGAGTGGGGAAAGAAGTGAAGGACCTCAGATATCAGCTACCTGGCTCCCAGGTAGAGGTAGCTGCAGAGAAGGATGCGGAAACAGCTCAAGCTGGTTCCAAAAAGCAATGAAATGTTATCAGCAGTCTCAGAGTTTTGGTATTTACAGCTGGCACGCTTCCCTCAAACATAAAGCTAAAGTTTTATCTTCCTACACTATCACAGATACTCAGGAGCAAACTGGATTTCCTTGAGTCTCCTCTTGCAAAAGGAAAGGAAGGATCAGCAGTCACAAGCTTGGGGCAACATCAGCCCCATCCCCACCCTTACCTCGTGGGTGCCATGCGAGAAGTTGAGGCGGGCAACATTCATTCCAGATTTAATCATTTCCTTCAGCTTGTCCACATCGCGGGAGGCCGGGCCTACAAGGAGGAAACAGTTTGAACATTAACTCAATATAAATCATGAGATAACCCACAAGCACCAGGTTGTTTCATGTGGAGGGGATAAGCAAGGTATAGTGGATACAGACTTGCTCAACACAAAAGCAGCTCCTTTGTCTTGACTTTGGGAGCTCGTCTGAACCCAACCAGTTCAGACTTTGCCAGATTTACTCCAAGCAATAGAACTGGGCAGGCAGGCATGGGAAAGTTGTGTTGTTTCAACAGACAGGCACAGCCTTGGCAATGGATGAAGGCTGAAGCCGTCCCACGTTCCACAATGGGTTTCACCAGCACAGGGATTCACAGCCTAACGTGAGCCACGTACCGATGGTGCAGATGATGCCGGTGTTTCTGGCAATGGTCGGCTCGGAGTCGATGTCCAGGCGGCACATGTGCTCCAGAAAGGTGTCTGCCATGGCAGCGTGCAGCTGCTGGGTCTGGATGAAAGCGGTCCCTGCATCGTGGTGCTTTGACATGGTGACTGGAGTTCGGTGTCTGCAACAAAGGAAAATGGCACCAGGTTTAGGGATCAGCCCTGTTCACTCACCGTGCAGAGACACCAACACACCCACGTGATGAATATGGAGGTAACAAGAAAGCTGCTACTGGGTCAGACTATCGTTATGTTCCTACTTGAGAGTCTTAAGATACAGGCAAGACACACTTCTATTTAAATGTCATTCCCCATGTACGCCACCCAAAGCTCACCTGCCTTCTATGCAGAAGTTCCCTTCATAGCTTCTCTTCATTGCCAGTCTTCCCCTGGAGCTACACAACGCAACAAAATTCAAGTGCTTCAGTGCACAGGCAGCGCGCTGCCCGCTCCCTGCACGCTCTCAGGCCATCTCCACCAGCAGCCTGGGGACCGTGCAGCCGGCGTGCTGCACCTCATCACACCGAGTGCACCTCGGCTTAACCTGGCCTTTAAGCCTGGGCAGATAAGCAGACTTGACTTGATTGAACACAACACCGGGGCACACGATGCGGACAAGACTAAAGAATCCTTGAATGTCCTCAAGGGCCCTCTTCCAAATGAAGAGGACACAAAGTCTCACGCAGCTCCTGCATCTGCAGGGGGCAGGAAGCCTCCACAGGGCTCAAGACTGGCTGTTTCTGGGAGTAAGAGACTCCGTGCTTGCCTCAATGAGAGCACCCCCCCAACAGCAGGGAAAAGTCCAGACCCCATGAGAAAGCTGAAGTGAAACCCACAGATATGCTGCAACAGAAGGACCTCATGGTGGGGATTTTGTCTTCGAGCAGCAATGCAGCTAAAAGCTGCTTGTCCTCTCCTCCCTGCACACCTTCCCTCTGCATTTACACCCAGGTGGGAGAGGACTTTGTGCCTGTACCTCCTGGCTGGGCAAGGCTCAGCTTCTTGGTGCGCTGGTGTCAGCACCCCTGAGTGCACTGCTCCCCAAGGAGGGGGAGCTGCCCACCCTCAGCACACTGAGCCACGCAGGGATGCACTCCATCTGCCACAAAAAATGGAGTTCACCAAGCACACTGCACCTCCAGCTGTACAGAGCATTAATAAACCAGCAGCTCCACCAGAGCTGGGCTGAGCAGAAGGGAACTGCACGAGCACAGAGGTCCCCCGCCGCCGCTCCCCCCACCTACGTGCCGATCCTCTCGCAGGCAGCCCTGACTCACCACCGCCTCACTGCTGTGCGAAATGGAGCGCAAAGACGGGCCAGCAGAAACCATAATTTGTCCTGGCAGGCGTCCTTCACCTCAGCCCTGCCAGAAGCTGCTGATTCACTCAAGTCAGTACAAGAAAGCCTGCCCACATGAAAGCCTCAACAAAGACGCCTTATTACGGGGATGCCCGCTGCTCAGACCTGAACACGGTGTTTCAGCCCTCTAACATCTGCCACTGCATCCTGGAGCACCTGCTGGACAGTGCTCAAGGCCTCTGCTGGGAAACTGCCTCAGCAAACGGCAGCAAAAGGCCCTGTGTGGCTGCAGGGAATGGGGTCCAGGGGAGAGGAGCACAGAGCACAACTCATACGCTCCCAGAGCAGTGGTGCTGCTTTGGAGGCAGCTTCTGCCTTGTGGAAACTCCCCACCCACTCAAGTCATTTGTAAGTGTGATTTTCAAGCCCCAAAGGCTTTACAAGAAGACTGCTTTGAGTAAGAATCCCCCGAGATTCTTCCAGCGAATTCAAGGAGATGAGAGGCACAGAGATGCTGTGACCTTGCCCAAGGGGAACACAAGAAACACAGCAGCAAAGCGAAGAAATCCCAGCCACCATCTGCGTGGCCACAGCCCTGTGCTCCTGTGCTTCCTCCTGCATCCCACACATGAGCAGCACTCGAAGGGCGGGTTTTATAACCCTAGGAGGAATGCCTGGCATTTCCAACTTTCTGTCTTTTAAATCAGCTTCTCAGGAACACCTGCGGGCACTCGGAGCTGAGCTAGGAGAAGGATGGGGGAGAAGTAATACCTTGCAAAGCCTGATCCCCTGCACAAAGCCGCTTTCCCTTCTCGGGGCGTAACTCTTAAATCCCAAAGGTATCACCCCGCTCCAGGCAGGGCACGCTCAAGATGGCCGCTGAACGTTCCAGAAAAGCAGGACCGCTGCCGGGCAGCGGCGGGGTGACTCAGTGAGAGTTGCAGCACAGAACCTCCGGCTGCGGCATCCCAGCCGTGCCCCGGAGCAGGAGGGAGGGGCAGCCCCTCCCCCACCCCTAGGAGGGCACAGCGGGCCGCCGACACGCCGAGCCCCCTCGGAGGGAGGAGAGGATGACTCCCACTGCGGGAGGCTGCGCCGCAGCCTTATGCAACTGCAAGATGGCCTCCCAAAGGCAGCCCTCGTGGGGCCGGTCGGGATGGGTCCGGCGAGGCAGCAGGCGGGAGCACGAGCGCCGGGTGCCTCCGCTAAGCGTGGCTTCGCTGCGTCCGCCCTTCCCGGAGGACGAGGGCACGGCGCAGGCTTCAAGTACGAGAAACGAAGCAGAAGCGACAAAGGGAAATTTATCACGAGGGTACAACCGGAGCGCGCACGCCTTCCAGCATCACCAAGCAGCGCTCGGCAGCAACACGGCAGCCCGTGCCGTACGTGCGGGCCCGCACAGCGCGGCACCGCCCCCTCCCCCACCCCGGGCCGCGCAGGGCGGGCACGTGGCACGGCGCGGTGCACAGCCCCGCCGCGACTCACAACGCCCGAGCGCCGCTCCGGGAGCGACCGCAGATTCGGATGCAGTGCTGCGGTTATTCCTCCCCTCCTCCTCGTCCTCCCGGGGCAGGAGGATGCCGTACCCCGGGAGGAGCGCCCCTGCGGACCCGGCCCGGCACCAAGCGGGCTCCGCTCGCCGCACCGTCCACCGACAAAAACCCCATTCGGGCACCCGGAGCGGGGGGCGGCGACGGCCGCGCGGGAATGAATGGGACCCGGGCATGGGAGAGCCGAGAGCCTCGGGAGGAGCCGAGCGCGGTCCCTGCACGTGGCTACGGCGCCGCCGGCTGACTCAGCCAGGGCGGGCGGAGCGCTGCGGGTACCCACCCAGCCATCCATTCACCCATCCGCCAGCGCCGCCGTTACCCAGCCGCGTGGAGCCGCGGCCGCCGCCCCCTTCCCTCAGCTCCCTGCCCTGAACGTCACGCTCCCGCCTGAACGTCGGGTCCGGCGATGATGAGATGACGACGACGGCGGCGGCCTCGGCTGCCCGCTCGCCGCCCTCCTTCAATGCCCTCCCTGTGCGGGGCCGGAGGCCGCCGTTACCTCCTGGTGCTGCTCCCGCCGCCGCGCCCCGAACCCGTCCTGTCCGAGCGCCGCCGCCGCTCTGCGCGCCGTCCCGCCGCGCCGCCAAGGTGATCCCGGCCGAAGCGCCTCCCCGCGGATCCCTCCGCCCGCTGCGCAACGGGGAGAACGGCCGGGACTCTTTTTTTCCGGCGGACGCGCAAGCTGCGGAGGAAGCGATGAGTCACTCACGCGCCGCGCAGCCAATCAGAGGGTGGCACAGCCGGAGCGCACGCGGGGGAAGAGTGGCCGCGGACTTAAAGGGACCGCGCTGCTCTTAAAGGGGCCGCGCGTCAATGCACCCACGTGCTTCCCTCTGCTCGCCCACCCGTGCCCCGCGCCCACGGTACCTGCAGGGATGCCGGACGGCCGAGGGACGCCGTGAAGCGGCTCCTGCTGGACCCTGAGCCACCCCGCAGTGTCTTGCATATGTCATTGGGGTTTTCCCCAAATTTGGGGTACAAAACTGGTGTCCCAGGGAGGTCAATGCACCCACGTGGTTTCGTCACGCATAGCCCCCATAACGCAGTGACGCCCCATGGAAGATGGAGGTGCAGGGGGAGACGTGCCATCCCCCAGCTGCCAGCCCTGTGGTCTGGGGACAAAAATAGACACTTGGGGACAAAAATAGGTGTCTCGAATTACAGAGCGGGCCTGGGCACCCAAACTTGTCAGCAGCCATCATGTCGGTGTCCCCATGACTCTGGGTGGCACAGGGTGAGATGTCCCCAAGTCATCCCAAAAAAGGGGACAGAGAGGCGGGGACATGAGAGCACTGTGCTGGAACTATGGGGACATCGTGCAAGCGATGTAGGGACCCTGCGCTGGGACTGTGGGAACACTGCTGAGGACATGGGGGACCCTACCTGGACGTACCGCATCGGGATCGTCGGGACTCTGTGCTGGGGACACTGGGGACAGCGTGCGAGCACCACGGGGAGGGACCCTGCACTGAGGTCCTCTTGGGATCCTTGTGACAGTGATATGGGGCCCACGGTGGGCACCCAGTGCCACAGCCATGGGGACGCTGAGTAGGGATCATAGGGACGCCACGCTGGGGACCCTGAGTCAGGACCGTGGGATCCAACGTGGGGCCACGGAGACCCAAAGTGGCCATAGCGCCGTAGGGACCGTGAGGGACCCTATGCTGCAGACACTGAGCGAGGGGTGCAGGGAGCAACGTGAACCCACGGGACCCAATGTGCGGCCGCGGGGGTGCGGTGCCCGCCGACATCATCCGGCCCCGCTCGAGGCGCTGCGGACAGCGGGGACGGGTCGGGGTACAGAGGGTCGGGTCGTGGTTGGGGTCGGGGGTCCCCGCGGTGACGTCACCGCCGTCGCGGCGTTGCCGGGCGACGGAGGCGCGGGGCCCTGACGTCAAGGCCCGATGGGCGCCCGCCCGCCCGGCGGCATGGAGGCGGCAGGGAGCGGGCCGGGCCGCGGGCAGCGCTGAGATGGTGAGGGCCGCGGACGGCCGCGGGGACGGGGGACGCGGGGACGCCTCGTCCGGGGCCCGAGGGCGACGCCGGGGCCGGGCCTGGC
>VXAB01007138.1:0-17058 GCA_013399175.1 Odontophorus gujanensis
CATCTTGTACATGACCAACTACTGGGGCATGAGGCCCCACTACCCTATTGTTTTCCTTCTACACAGTTTACTGTGTGTGAGAGCAAATTCTCTGCATTTGGAAAAGTTTTTGAGATACTTTTCTAAGAAATAGCTAGGATGGTCTTCAGGATCTGTGGAGACCAGACACATAGCACTATTATGGCATTGTCTCTCATTTTAGTGTCTCTGAGAGGATTTTGTTATCAATAACCAGGGTCTTACAGAAGAAGCCTTGATCTTAAGCACCCCAGGATTGTCAACAACCTTTTCTGAATACTAGGTGCCACATATTCACAAGCTTTTAAATCTGTCTCTGTTTATTCTTTTGGTTCACATTCTCTTCCAGGCATTGCCCTGTCCTTTTCTGCTTCCTAACTTTCTCTATATTAATGTATACTTTCTGAGTTTAGCCTGATTTTAAACCTGCCAAGATGACTTCTTTCCACATGATGGAAAAATAAATCCTACAGATTAAGCAATTCCTTAACTATATTCTGATCTTCTTTGTAAGCATGTATATCTGGAAGTTGTTGTAAAACTGTAAAATTGTAAAATTGCAATTCCACCACTCTGAAGCCTATTGAGTTTTAACCCTTCCTCTGTTATGCATTTTGTTATAGGCCAAGTCCCTCCTGCCAGCATCACTGCAGAGAATTTTATTTTTCCTGTGAATCAAGATAATCAACCCAGTCACCAGGCCATATCTAAATGCTTTTCCTAGTACTTCACTACAGATGGAGTGCTCATTAACTTACCAAAATCTCTGTTCTGTGTTCTCACTTGCACTTATCTCCTATTTATTTCTCTTTTAAGGAGGTGAATTCCTTCCAGAATTTTTTTGTTAGTCTGAATTAAGCTATTAGCATTAATTGCTAAGCATTTTGCCTCTCTTTGGAAGAACCATTAAATTCCTTCATTTGTCAGCAAACCAATTATCATTACCCAAACCTTAAAAAAACAACAAGATTTTTCTGTCAACAGAAGTTTACAAAGAAAAGTGAACAAATTTTCACTTTATATGTGGGAAGAATATGAGGTCAGAGACATTTCAGCTGAATGATATAAAAAGAACAGTAGCTTTACAGCAGCATTCCTTTAGAAAATAAAGCTAGAAAATGATTAATTTCATTTAAAAGTTTTTGCTGCAAGTATGCACATTTCACAAGCCATTTTCAATAACTGTAGTATTTTTATGGTTTATCAGGCATTCGTATGTTTGAGGAATGAATGTCTCTGTAAACTTACAGTGGTAAAAAAATTATGAACTTGGAATAAAAGTTAAAAAATCTCATTATGTCTATTTTTAACTGAACAGGGTTGTATCCTATGCTTGCTACCCCTCATTTTGGAAGCATCACGTGGATTCTCCAAGTGAAAATCACTGTTATGTGTCCAGTGAATATGGAAAGAACCATACAAATGGGCCTTGTCCCAATGCTTTAGAAGATTCCAATCGGTTATATCGCTGTGGCTCTCATTACAGGGTCTCCTCAAAAGTAAGTTCATGCTGTGCGCACATCCTATGGGACTTGAAAATAATTTGGTATGTGGAAATATTTGCACTGTATTTGAACACTTATAAGAAGAGTTTTTCTTTTTACTGCACTTGTCAGAAGAGATTATGGTTTGTTTATTTTTTTGTAGTTTCTCAGTTTCTCTTCAAATAGATGCTGCTATGGTTCTTAAGAAATTATGCAGTCATAAATGTACATCATTTCTTCTTAAACATATTCTTGAAAGTTTTTCTCATTTGGAAAACCAAAAATGCTTTAGCAGAAATACATGTAAAATGGTATATTTTATACCGTATACATACATAGCATAGATTCATGGAATCATTGAATGGGTTGGGTTGAAAGGGACCTTTAAGACCATCTAGTTCCAACCCCTCTGCTATAGGTAGGGAGGGTTGCTCAAAGCCCCACCCAGCCTGGCCTTGACTGCTTCCAGGAAGGAGGCATTCACAACTTCACTGGGCAACCTGGTATATATGTTATATATAAGCTGTCATATATACACACGTGTATATATATATACATATGACGCATGCATATGGTGATAAATTGTTATGTGGTTTATGCTATTTAACAGAATATATTTTCTTCCCTTCTGCTGCTGTTCTTCCTTTCTCTCAGGAAACTGATATAATGGAAGAAATCATGGCCAAAGGACCTGTGCAAGGTATGGTAAGTTTGAAATATGTTAATATTTTCATTGAAGTAATTAGTGTACAACGACCTTGTAGCTAAATACTAGAAATCATAAATTGAATAAAACAGACATATGCACAGTGGTTCACCCATGGACTCCAACACTGATGTAACTTTTGGTGTGCAAGGGCTTAGGTCTTCTAGGGAAATAAAGATACTTCAGCAGGACGTGAGGGAATGGAAAAATGTTGTTTAGCCTGACTGGTTGCAGCTATAGATGGTGCAGACAGCATATGGGGATGGGGAAAGGGTACTGTGCTGGAAGTTCATCTGGTCTGGATGAAAGACCAATGCAAACCCAGGGGCTTACGTATTTCTGAATTGAGTTATACAATGAATTATCATGGCCTCCAATTCATTACTGAAAAATACATGATTAGATATTCATTTCAGTGCATCATGGTGTTGAAATTCCTTCTTGAAGATCTTTATGTGAGCAACTGCAATTTGAAGCTCAACTTTTACAAGATCAGTACTATTAGTCTTCCGCCCAACTTTGTTTGCTCAAGGGAAACATTCTTTCCCACAATGAATTTTGTCTAGACGTGAGCACAGTGTTCGCACTTACTTTGAGAAAAGGAAGCAGTTTGAATCCTGAACATAGAATTTCAGACCACACTCTAATATTGACTTCCCCAAAAATGTATGCATAATTTGCTATTTTAATCAATCTGTACTAAATATTCCACACATAATAATCTAGATTCAGATGTTTGTTAAGTTTTAATCATGCAATGGTTTTTGGAATGTCAGTGAGTTTCCAGCAAAAGTGTCTGTATCATATTAAGGCAATGTTATGTATGAAAAATCTAGCTCTCAGGAAGAGCATGTATCTGAGAGAGTCTACAATTGAGTGTGATTACTTTCCATCCTTTCTTTTTGTTATAATGAGATCCTTAAATGAGTCACTGTTATGATCTAATAGTTTGTCACTGTTCTTATTCTATCTTCCCATAATACAAATGCAATCAGGACAGGATTCTAACTTTAAAACAATATCGTGCATTTTTTTTTCAGAACATCCTGAAAGTGATCTTCAGCTACTGAAAATGATTTTCCATTTTTCTTCACTTGTCATTCCACAAGATCTTACAAAGTACTTATGACCAATCTTGTCTAATGTAATAAGTAGTATTTAATACTGGATAACACTCAAGAACCTTTCAAGATGATGAAAATCATCTTGTTTAATGATGAATAATTTTGTTGCTTTTTTTATTTTTTTTGTGCACGTTCAACATTATGAAGGATGCATATTTTTTAATAATTCTGAAAAAAATAGGTGTAGGAATTTAATTAAAAAAGTTCTATACAGCTTTTGAGTTTGAATTACAGTTTCTTTCTAGCAAACATTTTTTATGTGGTACAGAATGGAGCAATTAGCAGTTTCAGGTGCAAATGATGAAACACTAGCTGCTTGTGAAATTAATTTTGAAATAAACATAGTGTAGTTTTGCTAATGCTTTGAAAAAATTCGAATAGACAATCAAATACTGGCCACAATTTTCATTTAATGGAGTTTATGATATGCTCCTATAGTTACAGTGCTGACACAGGATACGATCCTCTTCTGTAACATTAGCCAGTCTCAGCCAAAAGAAAAACTAAAAACACATTTTTGGCAATGCATGAAATATTCAGCACTGACAGGTTTTTAAAGTTTGTAATTTCACTTATTAATGACCTTGGAAATAAAGGAAAAATCTGGAGACAGCGCTAAGCTATATTAATTTATAGTACTACACTTTTTCTTTGGTAGGAACCATATATATATATATTTAATCTTCATATATCTAAGATACGTGGATTCTAATTTAAGAATCGTGTTCAGAGGAGTCCATAATAGAACAAATCTTATAATCTACTGTGTTTATGCAAGAATCTGACAGCTCAGCATGACTGAGGTAGTTTATGCATAAGCTATAGTAAGACATGAAATTATTGCCTCTTCCAATTCATTAGAATCATAGAATCACCAAGGTTGGAAAAGACCTACATCCATTCCAACTGTCCACCTATCAACAATAGTTCTCTCTAAACCATGTCCCTCAACATGATGTCTAAACATTCTTTAAAATACCTTCAGATTTGGTGACTCTACCACCTCCCTGGGCATCCCGTTCCTGTGTCTGACCATTCTTTTGGAGGAGAGGTATTTCTTAGCATCCAGTCTGAATTTCTTCTGGCTCAACTTGAAGCCATTCCCTCTAGTCATATTACTAATTATAAGAGTAAAGAGGCTGACCCCCAGCTCACTACAACCTCCCTTCAGGTAGTTATAGAGAGCAATAAGATCTCCCCTCAGCCTCTTCTTCTCCAGACTGAACAATCCCAGCTCCTTCAGCCGTTTGTCATAGGGCCTGTACTCCAGTCCCCTCAAAGCTTTGTTGCCCTTCTCTGGACATGCTCCGGGGCTTTGATGCCATTGGTCTTTTTAGCCACCTGAGCACACTGCTAGCTCACATTCAGCTGAGCATCGACCAATACCAGTACCCCCATTTTGGAAAATGCATGGTTGCACTGATATGGGATGGCACACAGCTGGCTGGAAAAGCGTGATCCTTTCCAAGACACAGTCCATTTCAAGACAAGGTCCCTGAAAAAATAAAAATGTCTCAGTACTTGATTTTGAATTATCATCTTTCTCTCTACTCTATCTACACTTCAGGTACACAACTTCCGATTAATTTGCAGGGTTTTTAAATAGATACACATAAATATATACAAATACAAATAATTATATACGGATATACATACACAGAATATATACATATTCTACATATGTACTTATAATACACAAGCAGCTGCAATTTTCTCATGTAGATTGAAGTTATTTTGCAAATACATTTAAAATGTTGTATTCCATTTCAGTATGATTGATAGTTCTTCAAAGAGCCAAGAACATACTTACAATTTAGAGCTGCTGATACAGAATAAATTGTTTACTGAAACTGAATAAATGGACCTTAATATATCGGTACAAAGAAGTCCACAGGAGTTCCTTGAGCTATACAGTGGAGGGCCTGGGAGAGGAAGGAGTAAACCTTTGCAGGGAACTGTTGTTGAGTCCTGACCTTGCAGCTAAAAGCAAGAATAAAATTTGTGCTATTTTCCACTTGGTCTGTTGCTATCAATAGCTGTGAGCTCTCATCCTGCAGACAGCTCAGGCAGAAGATGTGGCATTATTCATTAAATTTATTTTTCTTATTTAACTGGTAAAGCTCTTCCCAGTTCTTGCCACTTATCACCATGGTTGCTTATTCTCTGTGTGTTGCTATCTGCATAAATTTTGGATATGAAAGACCTTATTTACAGTGAATATTTTCAGCCAGGTTTCCTGGGCATATGAAACCTATATAAAATGACCATGTTTTGAGCTGTTCTTTTTCCTCCCATCTTTCTGTCTGCTAAAATTTGCAAATGTTTTCTTTTTTCAGCCAATTTGATAGAGACCAAGAAGTCATAAAGACAGTTAATTTCCATAGAGTTAGGGAAGTAATTTGAAAACATGCCAGACAAATAAAAACTGCATCATGAGCTTGCCTTACTGGATACTGCAGATCTATACAAGGCATGCATGCTACCATGCTCCAACCACATAAAAATTGTCATTGAAACTTGTACTTCATTGGGTTCCCAAGGCACAAGACTTTAAGAAACTGGGTTTCATTAATTCTCATGTTCCAGGTAGTGTGGCAATTTAAGTGTACTAAAATCATAAGCTAAACGTAGACTGAAATTAATCTTGTGTTTATACTTCTATTTAGGTAATGTAAGCTGGAAAATATTTTCTCTGGATGAGATTAGCTCAGCAAGAAACAAAACAAATGGTACTAACGTAGCAGAACAAAATGGAAAAGAAAATATTTTCCTTAAAATTGAACCAAGTAATATTCCTAAGTGTAAAGAGCAGATAGTAACATTCATTCTCTTGCACTAAATTACAATTCTTCAGATTGTTGGCCTTACGCTGCTACTGACCCACAGTATTTTGATCCACAATTTTACAGTACTTTCATCTGAAAGCCAAGATGAACAGAGACATAGAAAATCTATTTTTACACACGGTGATTCCAGTCTACCTAGTGAACTCTGTGAGTTAAAAATAATAATTAAAAAAAGTAAATTAGCAGTTGTTTATTACTCTGTCATATTTCATAGGGTGCTATACTCAGGGATATACACTGGCTGTTAAATGCTTCTCTTGATTATGTAGATGCTTGTCAGAACTGAGGATTTTATTGCATGAACCTTGAGGAGTTTTGTCTTATTGGACTAGATTTGCACAGAACTGAGAAAACTTGCATAAGCGCAGAGGAGGAGATATATCTTCATACTTTATTGAAATAGATCTGTTGTAGTGAGTTTCCAGGACAGGGAAACACAACTAATTTGACAAGAGACTTTTGAGAGATGTGTTGGAGTATTTCCCTTGGTTTACTCACAGGAGGGAACTTCTCTGAGTAATTAATGGATTTATTGTAATTACAAAGTACACTCATGCAGTATGATACAAAATCTTGCTGCTAAAATTCAAGGAACAAACTAGAGTACAAGCAATATTTGCTGACTGTGCTGACTTTTCTTAGTATTTTCTTCTTCTTTTTAGCTGTCATGAAAGTGTATGANTTCTATTTAGGTAATGTAAGCTGGAAAATATTTTCTCTGGATGAGATTAGCTCAGCAAGAAACAAAACAAATGGTACTAACGTAGCAGAACAAAATGGAAAAGAAAATATTTTCCTTAAAATTGAACCAAGTAATATTCCTAAGTGTAAAGAGCAGATAGTAACATTCATTCTCTTGCACTAAATTACAATTCTTCAGATTGTTGGCCTTACGCTGCTACTGACCCACAGTATTTTGATCCACAATTTTACAGTACTTTCATCTGAAAGCCAAGATGAACAGAGACATAGAAAATCTATTTTTACACAAGGTGATTCCAGTCTACCTAATGAACTCTGTGAGTTAAAAATAATAATTAAAAAAAGTAAATTAGCAGTTGTTTATTACTCTGTCATATTTCATAGGGTGCTATACTCAGGGATATACACTGGCTGTTAAATGCTTCTCTTGATTATGTAGATGCTTGTCAGAACTGAGGATTTTATTGCATGAACCTTGAGGAGTTTTGTCTTATTGGACTAGATTTGCACAGAACTGAGAAAACTTGCATAAGCGCAGAGGAGGAGATATATCTTCATACTTTATTGAAATAGATCTGTTGTAGTGAGTTTCCAGGACAGGGAAACACAACTAATTTGACAAGAGACTTTTGAGAGATGTGTTGGAGTATTTCCCTTGGTTTACTCACAGGAGGGAACTTCTCTGAGTAATTAATGGATTTATTGTAATTACAAAGTACACTCATGCAGTATGATACAAAATCTTGCTGCTAAAATTCAAGGAACAAACTAGAGTACAAGCAATATTTGCTGACTGTGCTGACTTTTCTTAGTATTTTCTTCTTCTTTTTAGCTGTCATGAAAGTGTATGAAGATTTTTTCCTTTACAAAGAAGGAATCTACAGATACTCATACAAAGCAGGATCCAAATGGAAAACTCACTCCGTGAAACTCCTTGGGTGAGTATTCTTTTTCCTTTTTCTCCCTTCTTGTCATGAGCACAAGGAAATACTACTGCTCAGTTTGGAACCTAATGGCTTTGTTGCAGAGGTGTAGCACTGTTGCCTCCCAATGTAAGATTCCATTTGTTCTATTTTTTTTTTTTTTCATATTTGAGAATTTTAGATGTCATTGGAATGAGCTGCAGTCCTGCAGTCCTGTGGCCTTTTAATCCACCCTGACATTGCTCTGACACTTCAAATATAGAAATTATGAACAGAAGTGAAATGAACATGCCACCAAGTAGGACTCAAGCTGAGACATAAATCTTGCTGGGCCTCCTAACTAGGCAGCACAGCTGCACTTACACAGCAATCTGGGTTTGCCACACTCTGTACAGAAATCGAATGCTGCTAGGGTGCTGCTGGTTTTATCCGGGATGCACAAGAAATACACACCCAGGTCTGAAACTGTTGCAGAAGAATATGAATAAAACATCAGTTGATTTCCCCTCAAATGCAGAACAGTGCCAACAGATGACAAGTATCTAACAATGTATTCACTTGAGTTACGGAACACATCAGAGGGCTTTTTTTCTCTGACATGGAGGGAATATGCAAGTTTGTACTTAATAAATCACTGAAGGAATAGTTACACAGACAAATGGCTGAAGATAAGTCTCAAACAAATATTTTCTAAATAATGTGAAATATCAAATAAATAACAATCGAGTCTTGTGCAAGAAAGAATATCTCAAACATGATGCATCAAGAGAAAAAGTTTACTGAAATAAATTGCCTGTTGTATCTGTGATATAGATATCCTTGCAAAGGGCATGGAAATGCTTTCAGCTGGGGAAACTGCTGATTAGGAATTACGAGAGTGTGTCTGCTAGTGGTACAGCAGCGGGGAGACGCAGCCTTCAGCAGGATCAGCCTTGAGTCTATATAGTTGCAAAAAGTCCTGACTCAGAGACTGATTAAGGAAAAGCTCCTGAAGGGAGCAATGAGAAACTATGAAAGAGAGAAACTGGCAGGGACTTTGGAAAACAGACTATATTAGGAATTACGAAGTAAAGCCTGTATCTTTGGTGAATGTATATGTATTGTCTTTAAGGTATATCTGAAAGAGAAATCAGTAAAATTAAACAGTGAAACTGGTACTGCAGAGATGAGACTCTATGAGGCTACAAGAGTAGACATTGAGATTCCTATGCTTGGTGCAAGTATAGGGTGGTAATAACTATTCCCTCAAAGAAAAATATATTGTCTAGTCTAGTGAAACTCTTCACAAAAGAGTGATTAGACCAGAATTGCACAGGGGAATAATCTGATGACTGAGGAGCAAGGGACGAGGACTATTAATGTGCTGAAGTGCCTGCTGATTTAAATGGTAACCGATAGAATATTCACAGAAAAAAATAGCATGTAGGCAGGGAGCCATTTACAAGCAAAAAAACAGGAAACCTTGACTTAGACCTGCAGTAGTCTCTGAGTATCGTATGGACCAGTCTGTACAAAACACCGAGTAGGAAGAAAGTGTTTTAATATGCCAAAGGACATGAACAAAAAAAGTGAATGAAAAAGAAGAAAACAGAAGACAAAGAAACCTCAGACTGATTAGTAGTTTAATATGTGGGAAATACATTTACTTACTAATTTTTGTTGATTGCTGAACTATCTAATGGATCCAACATTGTAAAGAATTACCCATCTTGCCAGCATCTAATGTGTAAGTGTTCTGACTGTTGGGACTATGCCACATGAAATATGACAGGTGTTTGACTCTAAAATTGGACCCAGTTTTGACAGCCTGAAGGTTGTTTGAACCCAAGACCTGGTGTGCTTAAATTTATCACAGAATTGTTTGAGTTGGATAGGGCATTTGAAGGTCATCTGGTCCAACTGAGGAGGGGTCTGGAGCACAAGCCTTATGAGGAACAGCTGAGGGAGATGGGATTATTTAGTCTGGAGAAGAGGAGGCTCAGGAAAGACTTTATCACTCTCTAGAAACGCATTAAGGGAGGTTGTGATGATGTGAACATCATCCTCTTCTCCCATGAAACTCATGATAGGAGTAGTTGGCATGACCTCAAGTTGAGCCAGGGGAGGTTCAGATTGGATGTTATGAAATGCTTATTCTCTGAGAGAGTGATAAGGTGCTGGAATGGGCCACCCAGGGATCTGGTGGAGTCACTGACCCTGGTGGTGTTCAAGGAATGTTTAAATATTTTATTGTGCGAAATGGTTTAGCAGGAAATATTTGTGGTAGATAGATGGATGGACTGGATGATCTTGTAGATCTTTTCCAACCTTAGTGATTCTGTAATTCTATGATTCTAACTCACCTGCAATAAACAGGGATGCCTACAGCTTGATCAGATCACCCAGAGTCCCATCTAGGCAGACCTTGAATGTCTGGAGGGATGGGAATTCCACCACATCTCTGGGCACCATTTTTACTAGCAGTGATGAATCCAGTAATTAAATGTGACTCAGCACTGTGAAGTCTAAACCACTGCTTTGTAAAGCTTCAAATGCTTTCAGGATGAAACTGTCACCTTTTTTTAGATCATTCAGTACTTAAAACTAATTTGAATGTAATTAATAAGCCCAGATATAATCTCACTTCCATCTACAATAAATTATTCTTTTTTTCTTCTTTTTTTTTCTTTTTTTTTTTTTTTGTGTGTGTGTGTGTGTGTGTGTGTGTGTGTGTGTGTGTGTGTGTGTGTGTGCATATGTTTTTGTTGTTGGTTTTGGGCAAAGGATAATGTAAACTCTTACCTAAGAAAAAGCTAAAGAGAATCTCATGAATATTGAACTTGAAATAAAAATAGTGATGATTGTTTTCATTTTGCTACACTTTTTCTTTCTGGAGAGAGAAAAAGGGGCAGAGACATAATGACATAGGGTAAAAAAATGCAGTTTTATGCAGACTGATATCTACTGAAATCTGATTGTTTTATTTATAACTCCTTTCCGAAAAAGGAGTTAATGTTTGTAAAAGACAAAAACATTTTTGAAAGTGCCATAAGCTGCTCACGCATGCAACTGTGTATAACGTTACAGTGTTATAAAATATATATAAGTTTTCGTGAAAACATTTTTAACGAAAGCAAATTGTGCGTATAAATGTCTAACTGAATGTTATACAAGTAGAAATTGATGGCTATTTTCTACCACATTGAGGTTTCTACCTCATAAATCCAGCTCTAAATCTAAAAAAAATCTATCTCCATTGATGTACTGTGTGACCTCAGGCTCAAGGAGAGAATGGGAAAAGAACTGCATGGAAACAAGAGACAAAAATATGGAGCAGCCAGGCAGAAGGTGTTGCAGGTTGCAGATGGCTTGAATGTAAACATGGTCTCTGTGGACAGTGAAATAGATTTTCAGTGTCTGAAGGCAGGACTGACATGCTGACTTTTAGAGAGAGTATCATGTCTCAAGTAGTTTCTGTGTCTTGACTGCAGAGTCTGAGAGGTAAGTAGAGAAAATGAGTAATGGAGACTGGAAATCATAATATTTAAGTTTTGGTGTTTAAATTTAGAAGCCATGTCTCTGCTAGGCAGTCATGGTTTCCTTTACTATCCATGTCTGCTGATCTGCTCTTTTCTATCTGTCCTTAAGTGGATTGAATTGCTTTTATTTAGTTCTATCTATAGTTTTATCTTGACTGTAAAGGAGCCCATGGGGATAATGCCAGACTTGCAGAGCTAACATTAAAATGCCTAAGTTAGACTAGATAAATCCCACTTAAAACATGTCATAAAGTAATGTCAGCTTGTGTAACATACTAACTGACCAATAGTATGTTATGTCTGTGGTAAGATAATATCCTCAAAACATAATGTGCTTGTTTGTGTCTACGTACACACACCTATATGGATTTATGTGTATATACACATACAATTACAACTCAGAATCACACCAGAATTAAAACTACATGAAAGGACACAACAGAACTACAAAGCACTAATGAGACTAAAGAAGGCAAATTGTTCAAAATTTGGCAATTTTCACAATTTCTGCTGCACTCATATTTTAAATAGAATAATGATTGAAATTACTATGATTAATGACTAATGATATGTGAGACTGTACACTTATCTCAAGGTGTCTTAATAAAAACAGACTTAATTTGCATCAAGACAAATTTAGTAGCAGATTTACCTCCCAACTCTGTATTTTTGAGTTAGAGTTTGAGTTGCCAAACAAACATTTCAAGTCCAATGTATAGCAGAATCTTTCTAAAATTGGTTTCTAAAATTGGTGCTAAATTCTTTTTTTTTTTTTGTTCTACACCTCTGGCTTTCTTAATGCCCCTGAGGATAAGAAATGGAGCGTTTATAGAGACAGAAAACAGTGAAGCAGATTTGGATATGGTGTAAGAAAGGCAAAATTTATTAAATTTGGAGGAAGAATGTTGGCTTAAGTAGTTCTGCCTCTGTCAAATATATCTTTCTTCAAAGTCAGGAATAGCCAAGTAAAAATCCATCAGTAATGTTTGCAACCTGTTCAGGCAGACTCTTTCTCAGACTTATTCATCGTCATCAGTTCAAGATTTGTGATAGGCTACAATATCTAATGTGTATTTCATCAGAGAACTGTATCTACTTCTCCCTTGACACTGAAAAATTTGGATGGGCCTCAAAAAGCACAAGTCCTTGCCTACAATCAGATACATTGACTGTCACCTTAAGGCTTGGACGGAACAAGTATAGTTCTATTAAAAGCCTAAGATACCGATTCATGACCAAGATAGGTTTTCACATATTTAGAAGATGCTCACTCAGAATGGCAAAGAAATTTAATAAGAGGACCCTGAGAGCTGTCCCTTCTATTTTTATCCAATGGAAGCTTTAAATTCAATAGTGCTGGAGAATAAATGGAATTGAAACATCTATGCCCTGAAAAAGCATGAGTTGAATTCATTGCTTCTTAACACAGAGAGTCCCTCTAATGGAGATAAAATTGACACGTGAGGCAAAAGCTTGTGTTTTAGTGATGAGGAGAAGTTCAGGCAGTGCAACAGCACTTTAATAAACATTTAGATGACTCACTTGTGCAAAGTCCAGAGGCTTAAAAAAGATGCCAGTGACTACTGTTTGTGACACTTCAGTTTTTGACCTTGCAGATACATAATTTCTTTCAATTTTCCTCATCACTTGTCCTCACTCTGTCTCAGATCATCAATAAAAACAAAGAAGCACCCTTTTAAGCTATCAATAGCCACATTTTCTTCTTGGCTAGAGAAACCTTGAGACGAATTCCATTTTAATTTCAAAGGAAATAAGTTCATTTTCTTTCATTTCTTTCTTTTCATTCCAGACAATTGACATCAGTTATTATAGTTTTAAAAATAAACACCACCACCTCAAAATATTTTACAGCAAAAAGAAATACATTACAATATCATCAGGAAAAGATAAACTGTGTTTGGCAGTTCATAGAGTTAAATCCATGAGATTGTCTCCCATATAATTTGTTAAGGTAGTTTTATCAGAATAATTTAGCTACTGACACACTGATAATTTCACTCATATTTTGATCTAAAATGTCTGTGTAAAGCCATAGTTTTGAGTTCCAGTAATCCTTTTCTGAAAAGCTTCTTCTGACAGAGAATACTAGTCAGTGAATCTGACCTTCTTAAAAACAAAAGATTGAGAACCAAGATTCTCTCTAATTAGGTAGATGAAAATCCTAGTACATAAGAAAGTGCAAATAAATGTATCCTGATAAAGGTTTGACTTTTTATTCTGTCCATTGGTATAGTGGCAGTTATATGACCAAGCCCAGGGAGTAGAGTTAGATGAAAAGTTTCAGACTGCATGAGTTTGTGGCCCACTGTCTTTTTATATGTAGAAAGAGGTACAGCGAGACTCTTACAAAAGATATACTTTTGTATGTAAGTAGATTAGAGGTTAAGATCAGAGAGACTGAGTAATCTTTCTGTCCTTTTGCTCTGTAGGTCTAGTCTATGAGAAGACATTCTTTTAGTCCAAGAAATTTCATAGGTTATGTTTTGATCAAAATAATGGCACTAAAGTAGCAATGCCTAGATACAAAATATAGTATTTGGGAGAGAAATTATTCTATTTCATTAGCACTGGCTGTGTTCAGCATTTGGGTAGGATATATTTTCAAAAGGTATCCCTCTTTCTTGATTACAAAGTATCTTTTTTCCTAATCTAAATATCTAATTTCCCATAAATTGGATGTGATGAATTTGGACTACATGAAGTCATGTTTGATCACGAATAATTTTTTCAAGGATAGAAAGGGCCAGAAATATTTCATTACTTATACAGCTTCAGAAATGACGTGATTTATACTGCACTGGAGGTTTTAAAAGGCTTTATAATTGCCCCACTTGACCTGAAGATCTTTATGAATGCAGAAACTATTTGAAATAATAATATTCAGAGAAAAAAAAAAAGAAGAAGAAAATAAGGGAAAAGTAACTAAAAATATAAGTAAAGTCTAAACATTACAAACAGAATATGTACAACATTTCATAGAATCATAGAATTGTTTGAGCTAGAAGGGACCTTAAAGGTCATCTGGTCCAACTCCCCTGCAATGACCAGGAGCACCTACAGCTAGATCAGGTTGCTAAAAGCCCCATCCAGCCTGACCTTGAATATCTCCTGGGACAGGGATTCCTCGACCTCTCTGGGCAATGTGTTCCAGGGCCTTATCACTTTTATTTAAAATATTTATTCCTTATGTCCAGCTAAAATGTACCCTCTTTGAATTTGAAAACATTTCCTCTTGTCCTACCGCCACAGACCCTTCGAATGTGTCTGTCCCCTTCCTTCCAGTAGCTCCTCTTTAGATATTCTCAGTCCACTCTCAGTTCTCCCCAGAGCCTTCTCTTCCCCAGGCTAAACAGCCCCAACCTCCTAGGTGAAGAGTTCCATCCTTTGGACCATTTTTATGCCCATCCTCTGGATGTGCTCCAACAGGTCCACACCTCTCCTATACTGAGGACTCCACATCTGGATGCAGTACTCATCCAGGCCTCATGAGGGGAAAGATCACCTCCCTCACCCTTTTGGCCATGATTCTTTGGATGTAGCCCAAGATACAATTGGCTTTATGGGATGTGAGGGGACACTGCTGGCTCATGTCCAGCTTACCTCCAGTTCTTTGTGGCATGGCTGTGTTCCATCCTTCCATCCCCCAGTTAGTACCAACAGCAGGGGTTGCCATGACCCAGGTGCAAGTCCTTGCACTTGGATTTATTAAATCTCATGAGATTTTCCTGGACCAATTCCTTCAGCCTGTCTACATCTCTCTGAATGCCATCCTGTCCCTCAGTTTTGTTGTCTGCACCACACAGCTTGGTGTCATCTGCAAACTTGCTGAGGGTCCACTTGATCCCATTGTTATGTCACTGATGTCTCATTTTCCTTTACTCTTAAGGCCTTACTTCTTTTCAGACATGCTCATCCTTTTGTTTAAAAAGTATGGATATATTCTGTTTGTAAGACAAGTTGGAATTGGTTTCCCCAAGTAATCTGAAGTATTTTTTCCCCTGAAGACGACTGAATGCAATTTGGTGAAATTATTACTTTTTATTCAAGGTTACTTTTCATTAAAGATCGTGAAGTTTTTGTTTGGAAAAACTAAATAGCATATTTCTTACAGAATAGTTTTCTAATCACAAAGAATTTCATTATTGTGTAATTTTGTGTAACATTCAAACCTTCTCCTTTATGACTTCTTAAAAATCTCTTCTTGTTATTAATAAAAATGGAAATTTTGGAGAGGGCTGTACTGAAAGCTTTTCCAAAAAATACTGAAGGACATTAGTGGTCTAAAACTTGCTTAAAAGTAAGCCTAATGGATTCCTTGTCTCCGTGGGTAAGGAGGTCCAACATCTGATTACATTTAAAATGTTGTTAATTTAGAGTAAATATCAGCTAAAATATTCACATGAATAAGGGAGAAAAATGTGCTGTTAGATTATTTTGATCATCTTCCAGAAAATGAAATATATTTCTCCAATTGGTATTGTCCACAAATCTGTTAAGTTACTTTTTAAAGTCTGTCATCTTCTCTTGGGACCTATTCCTCTGGTATTTAAATTACTTTATTAGCAGGATATGTATTTCCTTGACTTCCTTTCACCATTTTATCTATATACAAATATATGATACTGAATTTTCTCTTTCTGCAGGGAGTTTGAGTTCTACACACATCTAGCTTGTTAGTGTCTGTGTATTCTGTTTTTCTTTTACTCACACAAATACCTCTTTCTTTTCTTTTTATTCCTAGCAGTGACTTCTCAGATTTAATGTAGGACACACTGTATAGTTCTTCACTGAAAACATGTATGACTTTGCCTGTGTTTAATTCCTCACATCTCCTTTCTAATGTTGTTAATGTACTGTTTAATTTACTGCTCACTGTGATATCATTATCATTTTCCCTTCAATACCCAAGGTCTAGGCTTCCCAGGAGATACTGGAAATCTCTGATAATTCAGAAGGGTCAAGATTTCATTAGCAAGGAGGATATAGTTTGCAGAAGCCTACTTTAGGAAAAAAGTAACCTTTTTGGAAGAACTACAGTATCTCAGGAATAAGCTGCAGAAAAAAAAATCTCTAAGAGGGGATATAATATTGACTCTACTAGAGAAATTATATCAGCTAACCACTCTAACAAGTGTTATAACTTTTATAAAGAAATGACTATCATTCATTAATTCCCACTGATTTTAACTGCTAGTCAAAATATGGATACCTGTTAGACTCGTAAATAGATTCCTATTTATTTTCTTTAATTTCTCTAATTTTGTGAAAGAAGACAATAGCAACAGGATTTATTCTTACACCGATTTTTTTTTCTTGTACAGTGCCCAGCACTGTTCCCTTCCATGCTTAACACTCCAAGGCACAGCTCTTATACAGGAAAAATTAGATAGTGGCATTTTCCTTTCCATTCTATTCTTGGTTTCTCAACCAGCTTTTACTCTAAGCTATGAGGGAACATAAAATGCAGCCTAAATTTGTTCAACAATCTTTTTGGCACAATACATTCCTGGTTTAATGTTCTTCAACCATACTGTATAATCTGTAATTTTTTCTATGTTGTGAGAAACTGATACATGTTATAATGTAATTTCTGGGTTGTTTAATAAGATAATTTTACCCTCCTTTCTTCCTTCTTTCTTTCCTTCTTTCTTTCCTTCTTTCTTTCTTTCTTTCTTTCTTTCTTTCTTTCTTTCTTTCTTTCTTTCTTTCTTTCTTT
>VXAB01007138.1:17135-39200 GCA_013399175.1 Odontophorus gujanensis
TCTTTTCTTTTCTTTTCTTTTCTTTTCTTTTCTTTTCTTTTCTTTTCTTTTCTTTTCTTTTCTTTTCTTTTCTTTTCTCTTTTCTTTTCTTTTTTCTTTTCTCTTTCTTTCTATGGTAATTTTAAGATCTTCCTGGTAATTTTAAGATTTACAGAATCCATGTCCTTCATTCTGTAGTGTCTTAATTCTCCACTTATTTTGAAATTTTGTACTATTGCTGTGGTAGATAGTCAACTTCTCCAAACAGTGGATGGTTAACTTCAGTTAAAAAATAAATCAGTTTTGATGATTTGGAGAATTCCAGGGTAAAATCTTATTGTAGGGTTTAAAAGCTAATTTTTCACAGGACTGAGAAGGATGTTTATTGTTAGTACTTACATATACATGATTTATAATTCTTTAAAATTTCATATTTAAACACTACACCTACACCCCAAAAGTCTTTCATAGGTAGCATTTTTTTCTCGCAACTGGTGTTTTGCTTTTTGAGTGTTTGGGGTTTTTTTTCATTTATTCTTTTAAAATGTATTTAAGACATACAAGGACGTAAAATTATTGTAACTTGTATTTATATTATGTCAGTACATTACTAGATTGTTGATAGCCATTCAACACTTTATTCACCATGTATTTCTTAATTTTCAACCTTTTCCTTTGCTTTGCTTACACTTTACTATGCACATACGTCAGGATTCAGATTGAGATTTGAATGCCTAAAGGTATGTTTCTGATGGTAGATATGATGTGGTAGATTTCCAAATTTTCATCTTAGAGACTGTGATATAGTCAGTGGAACCTGGAGGGCAACTCAGCTCCTTCTGCTTGTGGATATGTTAGTGCCCTCAGGGGTATTTGGTGCTTGAGGAAGTAGAAAGAAGTTGCTGCCTGGTTACATTTCCAAAAGAAGATTAATTTCTTGTAGCTCCTATGTCATGTCTGCAATGTGGACGTTTCAGGCACCCAGGGGCGTCTCAAGTGGCCCTAGACACCTGCATTTAGGCAAGTGAATGGATCTCAATATATTCTGCTTCCTACTGTGGGACTCTTAGATTTACATATCTTAATCTGCAATTAAATCTTACAATATCACTGCCAGGAAAAATTCCAGTTCCAACACATACATTAACACTTACATTAAGAATACTAACTTAAACTACTAGTGTCTTTTCTGAGCTTTACAGACATTTCACTTCTTTGGGATAGAAGTGAGTGAAAAAAAAAAGTGAAGATTTCACTTTTATGCCATGATGGATTATCTATTTCAGCATAACACTTCCAGTTACTTAATTTTTAAAATTTTGATTTTGAATAATTTACAGAATCACCTGACATGACTTCTGAGCTGGTTCTCTCCGGGGAAAATGATTGAGAATGCTGTCATTTTTCACTACTACTATCAATAACACAGCAGGTTGTTTTTCACTCCTACTGTATGTTCCATCAGGGCTTCATTTTTGTTTGTTAGCAAACAAATCATGGCAAATAGTATGTTTTAAAATATAGAAGAAATAGAAAAGTAACATCTTAAAGTTGACCCAGATAGAGTAAAAAACACAGACTTCAATCTAATAATGAAAATACATAGAATGTGAACTCTACTGAAACATGATCAATTTCTGAATTTTTGAAATAACATCCAATTTCTATTCATCCCAGTGGATGGATATGAGTTTTACAAGTTTCACGTTTCCTCTGACTCTTTTTTTTTAGATTACTGAATATTTTATGTTCCGTTTTAAAAAAAATGTCTGTTAGTTTTTGTTCATACTTCAAGCAGCAGTACTGACAGCAGAGAGTAAAAGAGCAGCCAAAATTAAGCTGAATTTATTATTCATTTATGTCATGAATCTTTATGACTCAGGAAATTCACCCTCAGACTCTTGACTTTGCAGCAGAAAGGATACTTGGGGATTCTTTTTCTCTGAGGAAACTAAAATTAAGCTTAAAGTGGAAATCATACTGTCTTGCCATAAGATGTGAAAGGTACAACTAAGGGATACAGTATGTAAATTTATTTCATCAGTAAGACTGAAATTATGAAAATTACTGAAGTCTAAATTTATAGACTGAAAAAAAACCAACAGAAAAAGAAATTTTGAAGATCAAATGAAATAAATCATCTGGGAAGACTCATTTAGAAAGTTGAGAAATCTATTTTAGAAAATAATTCTTCCTTTTCTAATGGTACTACTGCAGAAATAGTTTTCAGTTAGGTGTTTTTGGAAATAATTCTTCCCCTCTTAAAATCTATACAAGTATGAATGATTCAAAAAGTCTCCAGAAATTCTCTTAGCTAGAGCTGACATGCATTCCTATAGACAAATGTCAAATCAAGCTGATAAGGGGCCCAAAATGCTGCAACACTAAACAGTATATATCTAGTGTATTTCACAAAGCAACTGCTGTTGGCATTACAGCTGAGTGATTTTCAGATGTAGAGAAGCACGTTAGCCTGGGAGAAATGAGAACTGGTGAATCTCAGCCAGTCTACAGAACGAGCCTGAACCAACTATGCCAAGATTTAGGAAAGGCTTCTTCAAAAGGACCTGGGACACCATGCCATATTTGCTTCCACTGAAGATCAGTATCTGCGGACGTGGCAGTCTGTTCCACCTTTCCTGCTAAGCCCTGCTCCTGATTCACACACTAACCTCAAGACTGGATTTGATCAGTAAACAATAAACTAACATTATTATCTGTTCTTTAACTGCAGGTGTTAAAAAACTGGCAAAATCACTTGCCTAATCACAGTCTACTTGCCTACTGTGCTATACAGCTGTTACACAAGATCTATATACTGAATACAAAATAATTTAATGGAATGGCAAATTGGCAGGGCCAACAAAGGTCCAATCACTGAGATTCTTAAGTAGTTTAGGCTAGAAGGGATGTCTGAAGGTCATTCAGCTCAATGCCCCAGCTCAAAGAACCAGCTTCAGACTTTATTCAGTTTCATGGGGCTTCTAAGTCACAAAAATTTTGAGTTTACCTGAGGATAGATATTCCACAACCTCTGACACTACCAGTCACTCATGCTGTAAAATAGTAAAATACTTTCTTATGTCCAATTGCAACTTCTCTTGCTGAAAACCACGACAATCAACTTCTGTCTATTGGCTCTGAATACCTTGGGAGAATCTGTCTTCTCTGTGCTGCCTTTTTATAAAACAGAAGGAAACAAAAAGATCTCCTGCGAGCAATCTCTCCTGAGCTAGCACCCTCAACCTCTCCTTGTACATTCTGCACTCAAGATCCAAACATCTCAGGGGGATACTGCTGTTTTTGCTCCAGTCTGGTTCTGAATTTCCTATTTGAGGGAGTCCAAAACCGAACTGACTGCTGTAATAAAGGAGAATAGTCCCTTCTCTTGACCTACTGGGGGCACTATTGTATACCTTAAGGCATTTTTATTTAGAGTATTTAAATGAATCAACATGAGAATGGATTACTGAATATGCAGCTCTTCTAAGATAAAAATAAAAAGCACATATCAAGTATTTCTGTTTGTACACAATTAGATAGAATAAAATCCAGGAAGTGGAACTCGCTGCTACATTATTGTCTAAGATTAAAGAAAGGATCCTTTTCTATTTTATTGTCTAAGTTTTCTTCTATTTAGAAACATTTCTGAGAATCAATAAATTTCTATCAACACATAAAAATGAAATTTGGGATGTTTTAGAAAATAACATGTTAGAAAGCAGCAGCATAGTGGAAGAAATGTAAGATGTGAGACCACAAGAACTGGTTATCATACCACTCTGATAAATAAGAGTGATAATGCATAGTACTGAATGTAGGAATACAAGAACATAAATACACATATAAATAAATGAAATTTTCATCTATCTCTAAGACTAGTCACAAAGCTTTTACTCGCGAAGTGAACATTTTGATCTAATTGTTCTGTACCTCTTTTCTGATAGTACTGCCTATGATTGGCAGTGTCTGGAAAATAAACAGCAGTATGACTTGCCTCAGTAGGATTTTGCTTCTAAACAGCAGTCATGCTATCCAATGGAGTTTGAAGGAAATTGAAATAGCAAACATCAACTGACAGCGCGTGTGGCTAGTTGAGGAGACAGTTACATGCTGCAGGATATCTTTCCTGCAAAATCTCTGTCAAGGAGATGGACACTGAGGTCTTGGGCTCAAAAGAAGCTAGAAAAATCCCTAGTTTCTCAGTTCTGACACAGCTGTGTCTACAGCAAAAAACTGTGAGCGTTATCTTGCTCAGTGTCCCTTCATATCAACTGTTACTCTGAAAGATTTGGAACCAGGTGTTTTAAATATGTCTTTTTGCTTTTTTGTTTTCCCATTTGGCAAGAAGTATAGCTATTCTATACAGATCACTGCTGTAAACCAAGGAGAACTGATGCTTCTGTGGCTGTTTTTTCACAAAGATGACACAAAACTTCAGATTTCCCCATCCACATCATGGGATTTCTTGTTTTATTTTTGCTAACTGTGCTTCAAAGTGATTGGAGTGCCATAAATACAGACAAATCATTTTACATTTGTGAGATACTGGTGAGATAATTTTGTACATTTTATGATTAATTTTTACTGTGAAAAAACTAATAAATGTTCACATCTTTGGTTTTCTTTTTATGTGTCCCCATTATCAGGCTCCCAGCATCATGGCCCACAGACAGTAACTAGACAAGTATTCACTGTATAAATACAGAGTTCTTTATGCACTCTCTAGGTGTGCAAACATATGCATCCACCTAAGGCCTGTAATGTAGCATTTGCTAATCGAACTACACCCAGACGATGGCCTTGGACCTTCTGCTACCATATATATGTATGCAAAGTGAGGTTCATCATCTCAGAGCACTGAGCAATTCAGCTGCAGTTACAAAACATCTGTCACTCAGAGGAGGGGACAGGCTTTGTGTGGCTTCATGGATATTGCCACAACATTTAGCATGTCCTGAAAGATGTCAGAGAAATATTGAGTTTACAGGTAATTTCCTTACCTATGCAGCAAACCAAATTAGGTTGTCAGCAACTCAGTTTGAGCTGAGAGTAGCAGGGAACACTTTTAGTTCCAGTTTACCAGTTATATTTATAAAGGTGTTGGATGAGATCTTTAACAAAAAAGTTTCTACGGATCTTAAACTGAACTGAAATGTGTTCACATTAATTTAAGTACTCCTACACAGTTCTGTTAATTCAACTGGCAAGTTCTCTGGAGGAGGGTTTCTGTCAAAGAAAACATTTGATAATTGCAATGAGAAAATAAAGGCACGCTAGTGCTTCTAGATTTTCTAGTCCCTGCTGGCAATTTGACTTGTGGCTAGGAGGACAAATATCTTTATTTTCATCGGTGGAGGTATCTATTAGTCATACTGTTTTATCCCTTGTACTAGGACAACTAACTGTCTTTAGCTTTTCTCTTCTGGTTGCTTGTTTAAAGTTACAAAATGTGATCAAATGCATTAGAGGCCTCACTTGTACCATCTCTTGTAACAGGTGGGGATCATTACCTGGAAAAAATGGACAAAAACAGAAGTTCTGGGTAAGTGAATCCTTAGTACTCTGTTTTGAAGGAGAAGACAGCATTTCTACAGTACAGATTACGAAAAAAACCCTTCTTTTCTTTCATTCCCTTTTTTAGTATCTGCTTTGGTTTTTGTTGCTGTTGTTCTGCATTCACCTTTAAGTCTTGCACAATTCTATACCCTTTCTGTCAAAGTTTTATCCTGTTGACCCTTGAACTATACAGCATGATCTTCCTCAATTTCAAAGCCTGCTTCATCTGATCTCTTATATCTATTTTCTCCTACAAATCTTACTCAAATTTCCAATAAAACTTTCTTCTTTTTGATGCCGAAAATGAAACTCAACAATACTAGTCAATATTATTTGAGAAAACTTTCTGAAAAGACAAGGTATTTATTTTAACATGATTGCAAAATGCCTTCCAGCTGTCAGCAAAAAATTAAACATAGGCTTTTTGTAATTCAGAGCCAGACAGATCATATCATTTTGGTTGAGATTAACAGCTCATACCATTATTCCAGTTCTCAGCAGAAGGTAATTTGGAGTTCCTATAGCTGATGGCAAGGCTTGTGGCTGTTGGTTCTACTGACATCTAAGGCAAAAACCCTTCTGACTTCATTAGAAACTAAATTTCCCAGAATGTCAGTAGCAGCCTGAATGAAACCTGATTTATTAAAAAACTTTTTTTTTCATATCTCAGGTATCTCTTAAACGTATGTTAACATATTAACATTAATTTGAATGTTGACCTCTATTGTTTAAATTACCACTTCCTCCAGGTGATATTTGATTTTGATAATGATTTTCTCTTCAATAAATCAGAGAGCTTACACTAATATAACAAATACTAATAGCAGTAGTAGCCCATTGATATTAACTCTGGCTTTGGAACCATAATTTTGATCAAAATGAAAAGGAATAAGTAAATAGACATAAGGAACAGATGCATTTTGATTCTCACTGAATCTGAAAATCTTTCTTCAGAGAAAGCTATCACAACAATTTACCTTTATATGTCACACCTTGAATTTTAAAACACCATTTAAAAATGGTTTTTTCCTCTTTGTTTTTCTTCAGATTGCTGCAAATTCATGGGGAAAATACTGGGGAGAAAATGGCTATTTTAGGATTCTACGTGGACAAAATGAATGTGATATTGAGAAGCTAATTTTAACCACTTTGGGTTAGCCACTGCCTTGTAACTAAAGTATTATACTGTATGGTGCTTTGTGTATCTATTCTTCCACTGCTGTACATTGAATCTTTCTAGAGAAATAAAGTCTTCTCTGTATGTTATCTTTCTTTCTACTATGGTTTGTTAGGCCTTCCTGACATGAACACACTGCAGCTATCACAACAGTGCTACAGTCTCATCCAGTACAAACACTGCTCTATACAAATAGCAAATTGTCTCCAAGACTACTGATGACCTTGGTGTCTCACAGAGCGGGAAGTTCTGTCTCCTGTTATTTACATCTCATCACTGTTTCGTTACATTAATGATGACTGATTCAGCAGTGCCTGAAAAAAATGGAGTTATATTGGTAGTGTTAATCTCTTTATGATGCATACTGTGGTCACAAATCCCTTTAGAAATGTGATGTGCTCTACACACAGAGCTGCTCATGGTCATAGTAGATTAAAAAAAAAAAAAGTGCAAATTAATGTAACTAGAATTCTAATCCTTTTGCAGAACTGTTTCCAATTCTAGCTTACATAAATTGTATCTGTGTATCATTCTCTCTTCCGTGAAAGTAATTTTTTACTAGTAGATTTCATCAAGTTTATATATTTAAAGTAATTATAAAAATTGCTTCTAATGAAACAACATATTCCCGTCCCCACAACCACAATTAAAAATGTGCAACCTAAAGAGTTTAATTGAATGAGAAACAGAAAAAAAAAGAAAAAAGATAATTTTTCCCTAATATCTAGACAAGTTTAATTACCGTGCTACTTGCCTTCTTTACCCAGGAGCAAACAAGTGCCAGTTCTCTCATCATTCCCAAAGGCTATTTCTTCTGCCCAACAGGAAAGTCAGAAAAGACATTCTGGTGTATGTTCCCACTGCCATTTCTGTAGCCCAGACATGGTTCCTGGTGCTGGCCAGCAGGAGGTGTACCAGCAGGTAATTAGTGCAGACGCTCAGAAGCCTTTCCAGTCCCAACACTCACTTAGCTACTTCTGTCTATTGAAACTGCCTACTGCCACACATCCCTCTCATCTGGATTGCGACAGACCTTGATAGGCTTGAGAACTAATTGGCCTATATATTTTTAAAAATATAGATATTGCTGCTATTGGCATAGGAAGAAATAAACCACTCTCTGTCTCTTTTCAATTATTCCAATGGGCACTTGCCAACCATAATCATCAGTCATAAAATTACCTACAAAAGAAACAGTTGTGGTAAGTTAAATAGATGGGGAGAAAATACTGCCATTAAATTACGGTAAAAGAATTTTCAGTGGGATTTTCAACGGCTTTAACAGACTATTTCTCATTCTTTCATTTCTAGAAAGTGAAGAACTTCTGTTATCATCAGAATAGGAGCATAATAGCTTTTCTTTCAAGAACATTTAATATTGTTAATGTACAACAAATGTCCTTGCCACTAAATTAATGTTTCTTGAACTAAACTAGGGTCTTGACTTATACTGGTTCACTACTGAAAGAGCTATTATAAAAATGTTGCGTCACATTGCTTGCAGAACCATCTCTTCTGTGGCCTCTAGTGTCATATGATAAACTGAATTTAGACACAAAAACTTTAATCGATTGAAATCTATAGCAGATTATAATGCAAGAAGTTTTAGAAGAGCTAAGAGCTGTGAGAGAAGTAATCTTTCTAGGTTTGGTGAGATATTCCAGTACTTTCAAGGAAAAGACACTGAGCTACTTACACTGCAACTTCTCAAATGCTTGATGCATATTGATTCTGTAAAATTCAAGGTTTGAAAAGAGTAGGACTTAGCTCTGCATTGAACAGCCTTGAAAAAATCTATGCATTGTGTGTTGGGTTGAATTCAATTTCAAATTGGTTTGTGCTGCTCTGTATCTTACACTGTCTGCTGTTACTCTCATTTTGTTTAATTGTTTTCTCCACAGCATAAGTGCAACAGTACTAATTCTGTACACTGCATTTACCAAATCACAGTATGCAGCTCAATATGTATTATAAAAAAAAAAAAAATTATATAGAAGCTAGGTGTAAATTACAAAATATTTAATGTTTATGTGCTGTTATAGTGTGAAGGACATGGCCAATGGTCCAAATTCACTGGCAATATTACTGAATCAATGGTACCACTCTTCTCACCATCATGGAATAAGGATTCTGTCCATCAAGAAACTTGCATGCAAGGAATCTGGGCAAACAAGGTTTTACAACCTGCATATGTATTTTTCTAAAAAAAAAAATATGCACTAGCAATTTCTAAAAACATCTTTGTAGTCCTGGCTGACATGATGCACAGCCTATGGAAAACTGAATTAAAAGCACCTGACCTCAAGAGAATAAAATTTGCTGTGGTTTCTGAAAGCCTTGACATTAAGGGAAATGAAGAAAGGATGAAAGGAAGTAGAAGCTTTTAACTTATCTTTCTGTTTTCAGCCAGGATGGGAAGCAAAAACTAGTCATATTTTGCCTTAGAATTGGAACATTTCTTGTGTTTCAGCTCACTCTGAAACAAATATTCAAGATATGTTTGCACACTTTTCAGCAAGTCTGGGCCAAGATTTGAGAAAGCCGAAAGCAAGAGTATGTTGCTATTAGAACCTGATGGTTTTACTCCAGCCATTGTGGAAATCACTCCAATTTCCCTTTTATTTACTTGTTGGTTGTAGTCCAAAATCAAAATGTGCTCTGACTGGAGATAAATGTAGTTAAAATGGAGCGGAGCAGAAGAATTTTTAAAAATGTTTGACATCCAGTGAGTGGACCATGCCAACATGCAAACAACAGTGCTACACACATAAATACTTCAGCACCATGGGAGAGGCTGCCCTTGTGGCATTCTCAAGGTAAATAATTGCATGATGATTCATCCAGGAAAAAATCCCAGATAGAAGGAGAAAAATTATAATGAATCACTAATTTATCTGAACTCTGAAGAATTAACTATTCTATCACAATAGAAAACTTTCTGCTTTTGAGTGAAGTTTGGAGGAACAGGTGGCAGTTCAATAATTAGCAATTTGTAATGTGGATTTTTCATTCAGTGTTCTGATGCTTCTCTGCCTCCTCTTGTGGTGTTGCCTCTCAATGTGTTTTCATTTGTGTATTACCCTTGTTATAACTAACATGCTCATGTTTTTGACAGCAAATTTGATATTGAAGTATAGATGAAGGTAAGCCATCTGTGTATGCTTATAATTCCCACAAGTTTCCATGCAGTTTCAGAGAGGCTGTTAGAATTTATTCCAGCAGAGCAGAGGAACAAAAAAAATCAACCTAATTTCTGGGAAACAAATTTTGTCAATAGACAGATCTCACAAGTGACAATTGCAGAGAGCAGGAGAATTTAAAAGGGCATAACAACAGCTTTGATACCATCTACCTTTTCAGATTCTGTTGCACTATTCTTTCAGTCTGTGTCTCTGCCAGCTTCTCCTCTGTACATGGTGGTCTACTCTGCTCACTCCTGACTGGGGGACTCTGCTGACTCCATACAATTCCAACAGCAGGGACGCATCCCAAGGGAGAGGTTAATGATTAGTCATAAGAAGACAGAATCCTGAGAAAATGGGTGCACTTTGGTAGAAATGTTAGGCAAAGCAATGTGTGAGGAAAACAAGTATCCCACTTAATGGCACAACAAGGGCTATAGTAGAATCATAGAATCCTTAGAGTTGGAAGGGACCTTTAAAGGCCATCTTGTTCAGCTCCCCTGCAATGAACAGGGACATCCACAGCTACATCAGACTGCTCAGAGCCTGATCCAGCCTCTCCTTGAAAGTCTCCAGGGATGGGTAATCAACCACATGTAGCTGTGTGCAACTGTGTGTACATGGATCTGTGTCTGGGTAAATACAGAGAGAACGTTTTGTCTAAAGCACTGTCATGGGGCTACAGTTGTCACAGGGCTAAAGTAGGACCAAATGCAAGTGACAGGTCATTCAGGTGGCCAGGATGTTCAGTACTGAATAAATCTCAGAGAAGAGAGCTATGTTTTCATTCCAACAGGTTGCTCAGATGAAGAACATGGAATACCTTTTATGTCTACTTAAGTCTCCAATTTTGCCCATCAGTGGTTATCTGTATGCAGGATATCTATAATCTTTGCATGACGCCATTATTGAAATCTGTTTCTCAATAGTAGCAGTAAAAAATATTGAAAACACTATTTCTGCCCTTTGAAAAAAAAAACCTGAAAACCACAAGGTGTTGGCTGTGGAATTACTTTACAACAAATCCTTCCACCTTTATTCACACTGTAGCCCATGTGTGTTTTTATATTACTTAAGGACATTTGGCTTCTATATTTGCCTCCTTTTTTTTTTTTTCTTCTTAATAACAAAGTAGCTGTCAAATACACATGCAGTACTAGTTGCCAGACTTTGTGTATCATTATGCCTCCCTTGGTCTGACTAGCTCCCTTAGTTTCAGCTGGGACAGGTAGTAAAAAAATGACTGTGTGGTGCCTAGCTTCCTGACAGGTTAAAACTTAACACCTGCCTACCTGTAATCCACTCCACTTCTCTCTCGATTCGGCTATTGGAGAGAAATACCAGAGATGCAGGAAAACTTTGGACTATTTGAAGAGTAAGATAAACAAGCAATCAACTTTTTCATTCCATTACACTGGTTTCCAGGTCTGATACACAGCCAAAAGGAACGGGATGAAAGATGATGCAGCTCTGGCTGGAGTGCCCCTTTGAGATGTAAGTAGTGCTGCCTTCTCTTTCATGGTTCTAGCACCAGAACAGGTCTGTTCTGTTTAAAGACCTTTTGGAGCTTAAAGGTGCATCTGTCAGTGTATATAGAGCTAGTAGATCCAGAGGTATTCCAAACCATGTGGCACATTGGCCAGAAGTACTTTCTTTATTCAAATAAGCTTTTAAACCATCAGCTTTCAACACACACAAAAGGCCTCTGTAAGTTATTGATTGTCTGCTTTTTTCACAAAGTTATTTCTACTGCTCTTCTATTCAGAAAGAAACTGTCTGTCTCTAGTATAATGTATTCATCAGTGATATATTCAATAGTAGACATGAAGGGAAGGTCTTCTGAAAGTGGTTAGGAATGCAGCCAGTCAACCTCTATTGATGCACAGGGAAGTTGGGTGAACTATTTTGTCTGCTTACGAAAAGCCCACTTATGTGTATTAGAAAACTGATTTATGATCATAAAACTTCACTCTTTGCAGACACAATGTAACTTTAAAAGAGTATCTTAATGGAGTCTAACTAGAACCTAAAATCAAAATTTCATTTATCTTAGAGAGTCTTTGCTTTCTAAAATGCACAAAATATAGTGCCTGGAATAAAGATGTAAGAGATTCTGTCTGATAAGGCCATGTAATCCTTCATATACCAGCAGTTCCATGTGATCCATACTCCTTCTTCACTTTACACTGTTTTGTATTATGATGTGAACAAATTGATATCTGATTTCCAGTTGATCTATCAATTAAGAGTCATTGCTGAAAATGGCAAGTGTGTCTTGCGCTCACGTCACGGAACAGTGGTGCTGGAAGAGACCTGTGGGACCATCTGGCCCAACCTCTGCTCAAGCAGGGACACCTTTCCCTGACCCCCATTCTCCCTCTTTCTCATTCCCTAAAAGTTCAGCTCCTTATGGTAGAAAGGTATAGAAAGTTCTTTAAAGGGGATAAAATAGGCTTACAGAATATCAGTAAACACTTCAATGCAGTGAAATTGTTCCAAATATTATTTATAGCTACATTTTCATTCTCTTTATACTCAAGAGAGGCACAGGCTCATTTTCAAGCTCAATTTCTGTTTTTAGAAGAGCAGTAAGTTTCATTAACAATTTCTCCATTCTGACTTTAATTTTCTCTGAGCTGAATGGAGTTGAAAGAATGAACGCATCTCATTCATTAGTCTCTTTAGGTGTGCAACACTTGTAATGGCACTGTTCTACTGGTTTTTATTTATCTTGACTGTAGTTGCACTCAATCTAGTTTTAATGGAGATAATAATCAATGTAATGTTTCAAAGTAAAAGAAGTGATTGCATCTTCTATAGTTATATGATCAGGTAATGTTATTCTGAAACTCTCCCATCACTGGAGTTCAGGAATAGAAAATACTTGGTTAGTTTCCAGGTTGTGAAACTGACTAAAAATGATGTGTGCATTTTTAATACAAGTATGTATTTCTTACTCATTAAAGTTTCTGAATGTTAGAGAATTTGGCATAATTATTAGTAAATATTGTAGTGTTATGTCAATTTGAAGCTGGCTGCTATCAACAGTTATTGGCATTTCCTCCTTGTTCTATCATTACACAACTGAAGAAAAATATGTCTTTTTTTTTAATGTACATCCTTGTTTTGAGTAGTGTCACTTCACTCCTTCCCCAGGAACAATTTGTGGTGACACATGCCTATTAGGAGACCTTGTAATCACTTAGTGAAGGATCTCTTTCTGGAATAGAAAAGATGTTTTTAAATCACCACAATCATATCTAGTTCATATTTTCCTGTAAAAATATAGTAATCACAGTTGGGAATTTCATTCTCATTGCAATAAAATTATTCTGTGACAGCTGGATTTAGAAGGCAAGGATTAGATTTCAACTTAGAAGCTAAATACATAATCTGGTTCTCAACCTGAAAAACTGTGAGTTGCTCTCTGTCTATGGCATACATGTCAGAGGAAGTTTCTGCATTTTTCTGTGCTTTGGTTTCCCATGCATAGAAGAAAATATTCATTTTTGTACCTCATAGTACCGAAGTACCTCTCAGGTTTTAATCTTTGCTTTACAGTGGCACTTTTGGTTTATCTTGTGATTGTAACATAGGTCTGAATTATTCTGCTGCCAACCAGTTTAACATATTTTTTCTCATTATTTCTACTTTGGATAAAATAAAAAATATATTGTAGCTTGTAAAAGGCCAGAAACTCTGATATCTACTGAAGAGAAGCACTCTTTTAATATGTATTTTAATATTAGACATTTGAAGCTTGATTTTTATACTTTTCATACTTTTGAAATATTCAACATAATTAATGTAATAAGGTTTTGCCAAAAGCTACCAAATGATTCATTGAGATGTCTGTCCTTCAACATTCAAAATGTTTGATTAGGAACATAAATTGAAAATCTTGAAACATGAGAACAAAAGGACAGCTGGACTGGGTCAGACTAAATGTCACTTGGATTTTGTCTCTGACAACAGCAGTGTTATGTGTCTGGGAGGAAGATGTTGCAGTAATTATATTCAAGAGAATATAATTCTGAAAATTTATTCTGAGAATTTCTTGACTAGTGTTTTGAATGTAGTGTTGACTAAGTATTCAATAATCTCTAGTGAATTTCCTCATTCTGATTAATAAATTATAGTAAATAATCAAATGTAAATTATTTAATGTTCAGAATATCTTGAAGTTATTCAGAATTCTTAATGAGTTAATCTTCATAAGTTATGAAAGCATCAGTTATTTTAAAAATTGAGGAAAATGTGAAGCACAGTAACTGATGACCATCACATAGAATTTCAGTACAAAATATATTATTCTGTTGCTTTGATAAAGGAGAGCATACTCCCAGTAGAAAACCGACAAAAATGACCTAACTATTAGGAGAGAGAGAAATGTTTGTGCCTCATCATCCATCTTAGGGCTTTATTGTTATTAATACTTTGTTTTCTTAAGTACTTTTATTTCAACAAAGTGTTATTATCCTGTTGTTGACTTATATAATGGCTTCCTAAAAAAGTGAAGTTTAGGGAATTTGCATGAGCTGTCATGTGAATGTTCAGGTTCCTCTTCTTCTCTGTGGGAAGACTCAAAGACATTTGAAATATCATGAAATATGTAGGAACTTAATGCAGAGAGATGCAAGCACAGACAGGCTTTGTCTCCCTGTCAGGGCCAAAGTGTCCCTTACTGCACAATGGTTAAGCAACGATGAGCTCAAAACTCAAGATTTTTCCTTCCTCACACAATCCTAAAGAACAAGGAATCCCTATCCCCCCTCGAGAAAAAAATAAATAAATAAATTAAAAAATATCAAGTATTCTTAATTATATTGTTCATACCCAGTCCACCTGCTCAAATAGTTCTGTGAGTTCTAAAGAAAACCTGAGTGGTTGAGACACAGCTAACCGTGGAGCTACCTGCATGCCAGCATTTGCATTTAAATGCTAAATCGCCCTGCAGAACCCCCACTGCTGAGTTAAGCCCACTCAACTGCCTTGTTCCTACTCATTATGCCGTTTCAACCACTTCTCATCCTGCCAGCCAGATATATGCAGGGTCATTTCAGTAACCTAGGTCAGATTATGCTCAGTAGACATCTCTTAACTACCATTTGTTCTTTTAAGCCACTTGCAGTTTCATTTGCAGTGTTCCTTCAGAAACATGCCAATCCATTTCCATACATCTCCATTCACTGTGCATTTGTTGTTGTTTTGGTACTTTTTGTTTTAAAACCTTTCCATCATTCATAATTTGGCATGTAGCTGCCAGTTGGTCTCAGAAATGTCATGCTGACTACACTTTATGCAGTAGTATTACTTGAAGTACTGCTTTCTGGGTATGATTTCACAACTAGTTCTTCATCCATTGAACAGTCCACCCATCAAATCCATATTTTTACAATTTAGAGAGAAGGATGTTATGGGGGAGTGTGTCAAAGGCCTTATTGAAGTCCAGATGAATGTCATCTGTGTCTCAGTCATAAGCACTGGAGCAGGTTGCCCAGAGGGGTGATGGACACTCTATCCCTGGAGACATTCAAGATCAGGTTGGACAGGCCTCTGAGCAACCTGATCTGGCTGTAGATGTCCCTGTTCATTGCAGGGGAGTTGAACTAGGTGACATTTTAAGGGACCCTTCCAACTTAAACAATATTATGATTCTATGAATCATTAATCACGTGTGGCAATGTCTATCTAAGTAACAGCAAGTACTGCTCATTATAAACTGTTTAAATCCTCTCCTCCCGTCCCCTCCCGTCCCCTCCCCTCCCCTTTTTTTGTGTGTCACATAAATAACTAAGTAGTACTGTTCTGTCCTGCTTCCTCAAGTGAAGTCAGAATTTTGCTGCTATACACAATTTTGCTTCTGCTACAGATTCCCACGGGATCCAAAATATCCAAGTGTTTGTCTCTCTCTTTCTGCATGCCAAGGAGCTCTCTAAGTGAGCAGATCTTTGTCTCACACAGGATCTTGTTGTAAAGTGATCCTAAGTTAACTTATGCATCCTTGGTTCCTCTAAAGAGTGCTGCTGTGTAATGCAAAATTCTTCCGCACTAAGAAAATTAAAAATCTGTGGCCTGAAAGCCAGTTTAGGGTAAGTGCATCTTAGAGGACATAGCTGCAGAAATTAAATACAAGCAACTATAGTGTTCATACATAGTTTGAGGAGGAAGGCAAACATTCTTATATTTAACTGCCACTTGACCCTGGTGGCCACTCTGACTTGCGCAGGCTCTTGCTCTTTGGGATTCAGAGTCACTAGGCCTTATCCATGTACTTGGGAGTTTCAGCTTCCTTTTACACCAAAACTCACATGCGGGTTGAGTCCTCCTGCAATCATCACCTTCTCCTGCCTGCTCTTTTCTCTGCTCCAGGAGTAGGGCATGGCAGTGTTTCTGTCTTCAGGGTTTTGCTTATCCCTCTGGCAGAGGGTTGGGGGTTGTCCACCTCTGCTTGACTTAAAGAACAACCAGGAAAAACCTTTGCTCTTTCTATATTCTCACACTGAGGAGTATGGTTTTGAGGTAGATAATACTCCTCCCCTTTCCAGTTATGAGTAATGTAAAAGATAAATGTTTTCATGGGGACAATATTTTTTCCCCTGCTACACAGAAGCAATTATACTATTTCCTTTTAAGGGATATATTTGACAACTAATTTTCAAAACAAGTCTTTCTAAATATAACTCATAAAATTAATAACAGAAGAATGCACACTAGGGAAGGATAATTCTGTGTGCAATATTTCCTACATTTCTTCCCAAAGCACCTGTTCTAATTCCTGCCAGAGGCAAGAGGCAGCACTAGGCAATCTGCTAGGTCCATTAAGAACGTTAAAAAAACAGCATATGGGGTAGTTAAGTGATCTTCCATTATGCATTTCCTGTGGCTAAGAGAAACACAGGCATTCATGCTAAGCACTGTTTTCTTTTTGTATGTGTTACAGCTGCATCATTGTTTCGAGTAAAATGTGAGTGGGAAAACTTCGTTGGCTTGGATTATGCCATTTCTTTCAGAATGAAACAGAGGTCAAATTATGTCAATGAATAACAGCCTAAAGGTTTTGAGCAAATACGCAACATTTTTCTTCTTAATTTAAAAAAATGCATGAAGCTCTTTGTTTCTTGTCATTTGAACAAATACATTAGAGTTACAAAAGAATAAAAATAAAAAAAATAAAAAGCAGTAGCTGTCTGCATGCTATTAAGACAAAGAAACACAGTTTCCAGCTGAGAAATCATACTTCTTTTTGATACATTGGGCAAACAGAACTTAAAAGTTCCTTCCAGCCTACATGGAATTTCCGTAAATAAGTAAATAGAACAAAATGTGATGTCAAAGGTGGGGAATCACAGATGGCCTTAGCCTAGCATAGGAATGAACTGAAACTGGACTGACAGGAATAGAGTAACATTACATTGGACCTCAAGGATGTCTAATTCCAGTAAAAGTCATTTTGAGAAAATTTTGGTTGTCTGATTCCTTGGTTACACTGTACAATTGCTTTCAGAATCACAAGCTGGTCTCAGCTAAAACGTCAGACTAAACAAGCACCAGGGAATGTGTGCTGGAGGTGCAGGGATGTGTTCTGTATATGTAACTATAAATAGCACACTTCTAAAGCGTACTTACTGGAAAAGCAATGTCAACAATGAGTATTTCCTATGATGGCACTTGTTATCCCATATAATTTATTGGTATTATCCTGTGCACTCTTTTCTTTAAATAAGATTTTGTTCAGAATCACAGAAAGTCTCATATTTCCTACCCTGTTTAAATCCATATCTAAATAATTCCTGATGGATCCCTGGGCAGTTCTCAAAACCTGCAGAGGAAGATGTTCTTCAATATCCCTAAACACTCTACTCAGGTACTTAGCTGTCTTTTCCATCAGAAGGCTTTCTAGCTGCTGCAATATAAACCTGCACTGCTTCAATTCTAGACAATACTACCTCACTAGTTTAGATTAAATATGAAAAAGTTTATTCCCTTTATTATTATTATTATTATTTACCACCAGCTGTTTAAGCTTTTCATCTAGTTTTTCCGTAGCTTTCTTTTCTCTTGACTAAATAATCACATCTTCATGTTTCCTTCTAGACCAAACTTGCTGCATCTCTGATAATTTCAACGGACTAATCTTTCTGAAGTATAACATTCACAACTGGAAACAGATGTCCTCCTGGGGACATGTGCTGTGTAGAACACTTCGGGAGTGCTTATTTCCTGTGATTCAAATAATTCAATTGTTTATCTTTCAGTATAAGGGCTTTTATTTACTACTGAGGGCATGACTTCCTTATGATCAGTTTGTAAACAACCATTACAAACACTGTTTTTGTATTCATACTACTTGCAGTTGATTGCTTTTTAACTGATTTGTGCATATGATTGTGTCTATCTCTTGTGGACAAGAAGACACAAAACTGTCATTCACACTTCTTTATTTGTTTTTCTGACAGTTTATTGGTCAAAGTAATGTTTCATCCCATTGGTCAAGGTAATGTTTCACTCTCACCCTTCTCTTCCAGTAAGCTTTACCTCCCCAGTTGGTAACTTTTGCAAATTTGATGAACAGTATTTATTGAGGTCCCCAGTTAAGCTATTAAAGATTATGGAACCAGCAAAAGCCTTTTATACTGTTTAATTTCTCCTTTACATTTTAACCTCTTGAAAACTGGTTTTTCCAATTACCTGTCCATTTTGTGGTGAGTTAATCGTTAGCCAACTTCTGAAGGATATCAAATGAATGCCCTGTTACACTCTAAAGTCCTGTTAAATTCAAGATACATGGTTTCACCAAACAACCAGATTTGCTGTCTGTCATGTGATGGAAATTAGATTGGTTCGACATTATTTCTTTCTTACAAAGCCATACTGACTATTGCGCATATCATTTTGGCATCTTCTAGGTGATAAGCAGATTTTTTGTATGTTTATTGTGACTTTTTTTTTTTGCTTTAATATTTCCCTCTTTTTTATTTATTTATTTTTGGCCCTAGGATTGAAATGCTTTGTGATACTAAGATTGATGCCTTCTAACTCCATGTTCACAACTGATCTTTGAAAGGTGTTCAGAACTGAAGAAGTCGATATTATTTAGGTGCCGTCTTAATATCCTGGATCTAAAGTTGCCCATCTGAGTTGCCACAAACTGAGGCATAGGAAGTTCTGCACAAATGTGCATGGGAACTTTTTCACAGTGAGGGTGACAGAGCACTGGCACAGGCTGCACAGAGAGGTGGTGGAGTCTCCTTCTCTGGAGACGTTTCAGACCCGCCTGGACGCCTACCTGTGCAACCTGGGCTAGGGAGCTGCTTTGGCACGGGGTTGGACTAGATGATCTCTAGAGGTCCCTTCCAACCCCCTGCAGTTCTGTGATTCTGTGATACTGTAATGTTGTAACACGTTTTGTTCAAAGACTGTATAGACCCGATTGGTATGAGGTCAAAGGTTTTTTTCCTCCAGAAACTTTATATTCAAATCCACAGACCTGATTATTTCTTAAGAACAAACACTGATTAAGAAAATAATAAAAATTCCCCAAAATAAGATTTATTATCTGGAAAGACATCATTTTAAAATGTTGGAAAACAATGAACAAACATTTAATAATAGAAGGAGATAGCTGTGATTGGCTATCAGCTAGAAAACTTACCTTCTTTTCTGTTATAAGGTCATGGTGTAAGAGAGAACACCTCTTTACAGAGAATCCCCTTACCCTGTTTCGTTTTCAGACCTTACCAAGCCTATGGAGCTCATTTATATTAAATCTCATCAAATGAGAACACCTACAGACAAATACAATTTATTTTAATTGTGTTTTCTGTGAAGTGGCTTAGTCTCTAAATTTATGGAAAATACTTTAGGAGTTTTCTGTCATTTTAAGTAGTACAAAAAGTAAAATTTCATATTGGAGGGCTGATAAATGCTTCTTTGTTGCAACATCATAGATTACCACATTAAAGTAAGTAAAATATGTTTTTGAGAACAAAACATTGAGCATTTAACAGAAACTGTGGTCTATTCACTGCCTATTGTGAAATGTGAGCATAACGTACACAGCAGGTTTGGTTAGAATTTTTGTGTAGTAACAGTTCTGATGTATAGTAGAATTAACAAGAACTAGTAACTGATGAGGATAACTGATAACAGTGTAAAATATTCAGTGATATTATGGCATGCGGCAAATACACTTCATTATTGGAATAAAGAGGTCATGACACCAATAATTTCAAACAAGTTAACATGAGCACAAAAGCCTCTGGGATCTGTTGAGCTCTCATTGATGCCAAGGTCAAAGATAAGGGCTATGCTTAGGAGGCATACATCAAAAAGAACAAATTACTGCAGTCACTTATTACAGAGGTCTCTGAATAGCTATTAACACCACTGGGATATGGGTCAAAGAAACTACCATTTTGAGCTTCTCAGATATTTTGTTACTAAGCATGTCTTAGATCTCTATGATCCCAACTCAAAAGCATACTTAGGACTTAAAGGAAAATCAAGCAAGGAATATGAATCAGATATTTAGTGGACAGAGCTACTAGAAGGTAAGGGTGAGCCTTGCACACAGTTAAAACTCCCGTGGTTATTAGTAATTCTTGTTTATCCACATTTGCTAATATGAAATGTATTCCAGGGAAAGAATCAGAGGTCCTTTCTTCCTTCTCCCTCTCGTACCTACTTTTGTCAGAAAGCTCTCCAGGACAGGACCAGCAGAGGTATCTGACTACAGCCTGAGAACAGGATGCAGTGCTCCATAGCTCCTGGGGCTTGCCATAAGCTACCCAGTGCTAGAAGCTGTTCCTCTTCATCCACAGACCACAACAAGAAGATTAAAGCATGCACAACTCTGTCCTATAAAAATCCAGCACGCTTTCAATCCTGGAGTATAAGGTAGCTGAAAGTTACGTGGTACAAAGTATTTGTGTATGAATCCCAAGTTTAATGAGGAGGGACGCATATTCATACTGAATTTATTCAAGTGTTGCAGGTGGAGGAAAAGCATAGCTTTGTTACATGCCCTAAAGGTAGCATCTCTATTTTACAAGTAATGTTAATTGGGAAATCATTAGGGGAAAACGTTGAACTTTTATTAAGAATCACTGAAGGATAAGCAATTGAATTTGTTCTACTGAAATCAATAAAAAAGTCCTTTACCTAATTGCAGGACTTTGACACAAGCCCTTACAGTGGTTACAAACTCTGACTAGCACTGTGTCTTCTGAAAATGCACAGCAAGAATTTTTCCGAGAAATCATGGAGGTGAATAAAGGGAACAAGCAATAACATGTACAAAAGACAAATGAAGATTTCGGTTGAATTTGGAGTCAGGCTCCAAAGTTGATGGTAAAATTTTCTTTTTCAGCTGCTACTGAACACATAGATAAGATAGATATTTTGACTTTTGTGGTTAACCAGCTGCCTGGAGGTCTGTTTCTGGTTGCTTGTAGTTAGCTTTGCTGACAATACTCAGGGGCCAGGTATCTGAATCCCGTATCTCAACCTACTCTAGAGCTGCAGAGAAGGGGCTCTTACTATGGTCCCCAATTTCTGAGCTACCACCACATCCCCCACAACACACATGTATTGGACTGGAACTGCATGCATTTGAGATGCATTAAACTTGGCCTTCCTTTAGGAAAAGCATGATTTCCTGTCCTAACAATTTGGACATTAATGTGAGAAGCAAGTAGACCCAAAAAACAGTTTTTATTTCCACTATTTTATATAAGGTGACCATTTACAGCTTCAAGAGGAGAATCCTTCTTCCGCTAAAGCTTAATAATAAAAGAGATGGGAAACTATAGCTAGTCTCCTTTTTAGTGAGTACAAGATTATGAATTTATTGTATCCTTTATAAGTTGTAAGTATATACAGTCTAAGTAACAGTTACAGTTGGTCCCTCTCTTTATACATTATTACTATTATTATTTAAGAAAGGTTGTATGCATGAGAGGCTTACTTTAGCATGAGCATTTCAAATTTGAATGCAGGAAAGCATTCTTGTTATTAGACTTATTTAAAACTACATTATTCCTTTTTGGCTCTTGGTTGTCCTTTTTTCATTCCAGCCACCTTATGTCTTGGGGCGCCCATTCTCAGAACAGAGAACACATGTTCCATTTTAGAAAATGAAAAGAGTAATGAAAAAGAATAAAGAAA
>VXAB01007138.1:39218-55238 GCA_013399175.1 Odontophorus gujanensis
GTTGAACTTTTATTAAGAATCACTGAAGGATAAGCAATTGAATTTGTTCTACTGAAATCAATAAAAAAGTCCTTTACCTAATTGCAGGACTTTGACACAAGCCCTTACAGTGGTTACAAACTCTGACTAGCACTGTGTCTTCTGAAAATGCACAGCAAGAATTTTTCCGAGAAATCATGGAGGTGAATAAAGGGAACAAGCAATAACATGTACAAAAGACAAATGAAGATTTCGGTTGAATTTGGAGTCAGGCTCCAAAGTTGATGGTAAAATTTTCTTTTTCAGCTGCTACTGAACACATAGATAAGATAGATATTTTGACTTTTGTGGTTAACCAGCTGCCTGGAGGTCTGTTTCTGGTTGCTTGTAGTTAGCTTTGCTGACAATACTCAGGGGCCAGGTATCTGAATCCCGTATCTCAACCTACTCTAGAGCTGCAGAGAAGGGGCTCTTACTATGGTCCCCAATTTCTGAGCTACCACCACATCCCCCACAACACACATGTATTGGACTGGAACTGCATGCATTTGAGATGCATTAAACTTGGCCTTCCTTTAGGAAAAGCATGATTTCCTGTCCTAACAATTTGGACATTAATGTGAGAAGCAAGTAGACCCAAAAAACAGTTTTTATTTCCACTATTTTATATAAGGTGACCATTTACAGCTTCAAGAGGAGAATCCTTCTTCCGCTAAAGCTTAATAATAAAAGAGATGGGAAACTATAGCTAGTCTCCTTTTTAGTGAGTACAAGATTATGAATTTATTGTATCCTTTATAAGTTGTAAGTATATACAGTCTAAGTAACAGTTACAGTTGGTCCTTCTCTTTATACATTATTACTATTATTATTTAAGAAAGGTTGTATGCATGAGAGGCTTACTTTAGCATGAGCATTTCAAATTTGAATGCAGGAAAGCATTCTTGTTATTAGACTTATTTAAAACTACATTATTCCTTTTTGGCTCTTGGTTGTCCTTTTTTCATTCCAGCCACCTTATGTCTTGGGGCGCCCATTCTCAGAACAGAGAACACATGTTCCATTTTAGAAAATGAAAAGAGTAATGAAAAAGAATAAAGAAATTTTTTTATTTTTTTTTTTAAATTAGGGAGTGAACACTTACAAATTGCTCAGAGAAGTTGGCAATCAGGTTGAAGTTCTAGTCATCCAAAAAAGAACCCTAACAGACCTTTCTAATAAACAGTTTTCTACTTTTATTTCATCCTTAATTGTATTTTGCTATCTAAGAAATTTGAGAGGTTATAATGCAAAGAAAAGTAACTGCTTGATTTTCTGTCTTCATATGGGGATCTGAACAGTTTCTGACAACATAAAAGGATTCATTATCTGACAGCCCATTGTTAAAAGCTGATGAGTATATAAATGTGGATGATATCAGCTGTTTGTTGCGTGACCTTCAAAAGAAAATGAAAATCCTGTATGTATAACATGTACTGTGTAAAACAGAAACATATTTTGATGTGACTGCAGAAAGCTTGAAGAGGGGTATTTTCAGTGTTTGCACTTTCCTCTTGAAGGCAGATCAGAGAGTCTTGACTGGCACCAAGTCTGAGCAAGGAGAAGCAACCCCCTTGACTTTTCAGGGCTGCCTGGATGGTTTAGGGCCCAGTGGAATAAAATATTGTGAAGAAAATTTTGGTCCTACATGTAGTTAATTTTTTTTTAGTATCTGTGAATGTACATTCCTTTCTAAAACTTATAGTAATAATAATAGTAACATTTCTGNTTTTAGTGAGTACAAGATTATGAATTTATTGTATCCTTTATAAGTTGTAAGTATATACAGTCTAAGTAACAGTTACAGTTGGTCCTTCTCTTTATACATTATTACTATTATTATTTAAGAAAGGTTGTATGCATGAGAGGCTTACTTTAGCATGAGCATTTCAAATTTGAATGCAGGAAAGCATTCTTGTTATTAGACTTATTTAAAACTACATTATTCCTTTTTGGCTCTTGGTTGTCCTTTTTTCATTCCAGCCACCTTATGTCTTGGGGCGCCCATTCTCAGAACAGAGAACACATGTTCCATTTTAGAAAATGAAAAGAGTAATGAAAAAGAATAAAGAAAATTTTTTCTTTTTTTTTTAAATTAGGGAGTGAACACTTACAAATTGCTCAGAGAAGTTGGCAATCAGGTTGAAGTTCTAGTCATCCAAAAAAGAACCCTAACAGACCTTTCTAATAAACAGTTTTCTACTTTTATTTCATCCTTAATTGTATTTTGCTATCTAAGAAATTTGAGAGGTTATAATGCAAAGAAAAGTAACTGCTTGATTTTCTGTCTTCATATGGGGATCTGAACAGTTTCTGACAACATAAAAGGATTCATTATCTGACAGCCCATTGTTAAAAGCTGATGAGTATATAAATGTGGATGATATCAGCTGTTTGTTGCGTGACCTTCAAAAGAAAATGAAAATCCTGTATGTATAACATGTACTGTGTAAAACAGAAACATATTTTGATGTGACTGCAGAAAGCTTGAAGAGGGGTATTTTCAGTGTTTGCACTTTCCTCTTGAAGGCAGATCAGAGAGTCTTGACTGGCACCAAGTCTGAGCAAGGAGAAGCAACCCCCTTGACTTTTCAGGGCTGCCTGGATGGTTTAGGGCCCAGTGGAATAAAATATTGTGAAGAAAATTTTGGTCCTGCATGTAGTTAATTTTTTTTTAGTATCTGTGAATGTACATTCCTTTCTAAAACTTATAGTAATAATAATAGTAACATTTCTGGATTATTTTGTTTCACTTCTTATTCATCTACAGCTTTGATCAACCAGACCTGGAGACCAGAATAACACTGACTTTGTAACTAATGTATTTTTATAACTGGCAAAGAAAACGTATTGATATGGTGTCCTAAGTTTAGGTCTTTAGAAGCACTGACAAAATAAATGCTTATGCAGATTTCATCTTACATACTCCCACTCTGGCAAATTCAGACTACTCCACCTAGATATCTACTCTGATCCTATTGATGGATGTGTCTCACAAATGGAAGGGATTTATCTAAAAGAAAATGCGAACCCCATGTCTCTGTATTCTCCAGCCCCCAGCCACTGAAAAATAAAATGAAATAAAATAAAAGGTTCTTTTGTTCCAAGGCTACAAAGAATTCAGGTGAAATACCAGTCCTATTGGAGGCAATGTCAAAACTCCCACCAAGTTCAATCAGGTCAGGATTCCACTGTCTGGTCTTATAAATCTGATGAATTAAAGATGGAATACAGATATATTAGGTGCTCAAAAATCACAGAAGATGAATCATGCTCTGCATGAGTGGGGCTTTTATAATAGAGTTATCTGGAGAAACTGAGAGTTGTAACTCTAAAGAAAAAGACAATTAAATAAATGATTTTGTCTCATTAATAGTTACTTCAGGAACACTGCAATAGATCTTCACATCTATGAATGAAAGGCTGAGAGTCAGTGTTACCTGTTGAGTAAAATTGGGCTTGAATTACAAAATGAGAACATGGATGTGTATAGTAGGAAATACTCATTTTAAATGTCCACCATCAATAAAAGAAGATGAAAAACAAAAACAGATGAGCTTAGTAAAATACCTAGCTGTATTCATCCATTTCTGAAATCCAGGGAAGTGAGAATAATTATAACTAATTCTTGTAAGCTGATGTTGTTTGCTATCTTATCTCAAAGAACACAGTTAACAGCATTCAGCAAAGATTTCAGAGATTTTACAGAAAATTAATGCTAATAAGGAAATGACACTTTATTTAGTGTGTGCATCGTCTGCACCAGCAATAGGTAAATGGGTACAACACTGAGTAAGCCTAGGTTTCCAAACATGGGCAGAAACTGTATTCTGTACCCTAAATATATCTAAAACTATGGGGTTTCTCTGGGCTGGGTCATGCTGTGGGTTCCAGAGGCTTTTGCCTAAAGTGCTGTTTCATATAGGCTTTCTTACCTCTGAAGAATCTTCTGCTCTTTGGAAATAGCTGAGTCCTTGTATAGTATAAGACCTTAAAAGAAAAAGGGAAAAACAAAAAGCAAACAAACAAGAAAAACAACCATTCCCCCTCTAAAAGAAAACAAAAACAAAAAAAAAAAACAGAAAAATGAAAAAATGTAAAAAAAGGTGAATAAAGAAAGACAAAAAAGAAAGAGGTAAAAAAAAAAAAAGAAAAAGAAAAAAGAGAAAAAGAAAAAAAAACGAGATAAAGAGAAAAAAGAAGAAAAGAAGAAAAAAATAAGAAAAAAGACAAAAGAAAAAAGAAAAAATGGAGAAAAGAAAAGATAATAATAAATCTGCTGGAGGCAAGCAAAAAATTAATTAAAAGCTTGAAAGAATGAGACAGGACTGGGAGCTGATACAGATGACCTGAGGACCCTTCCAACATGAATTATCCTATGATCCTATGGAAGCACAAGAAGATAAAAGCTGCAAAAAGTACAAGATCTCAGCCTCCTGTCCTCATTGTAGCAAGAGATTTCTCTGATCCATTTTCTGTCTGCAAGTCAAGCTCAGTAGTAGTTGTTCTATACAGACAATATCCACAATGTCCTTATTAATTTGCTAAGTACGAGATATCTGTACTATTGCCCTGGTTTAAATATCTGTCACTTCTGAAAATTTTAATGGATTGATTTTATCTGAAAGCCAATGAGATTTTCCTTTCCATATTATTGATTCTTCTGCACATCTACATGTTTTTCCCATAGGAAATCAAATGAGTTACAAAATCAGACCTTCATAGTTTTACAAATTATATATTGGTAAGGTATATTTTTTTCTTCACAACTGTGTTTACATCTTCCAGTTTTTAATGGCACATGAATTTATATCTTTTTCTTTAAAGAATGTTCTGTTAAAATGTTATTGATCTCCAGATCAGTATTAATAATTAATTCATGCTGTTAAAAGCCAGAGCAGCCTGGGGGAAAAAAAAAAAAAAGAAAGATTAGGAAAAAACTTTTGCACTGTTTAACAACCTGAAATAACATTTTCCAAGCATCCTAATTCAGAGAAGATTGCTGAGGCCATGCAGTAATGTGTCAGTCACCCTAGTCAGTGACCTTAGCTACTGAATAACAACTCTCACATAATTTTCTCTTTCTATTCGTTCTGGATTTATTTCAGTCTCTCAGAGGAATAAAAGATGATGACTTTGTCTTTGCTTTACTTGCTATTAGCAACTGAGATGTTTGTCCAAATTTGACTCTGTAATGTTTGTTCCTGTCATGTAACAAGGCACAAGAGTTCATCTAAAGACCAAATCTTGGAGATCACTGAATTTGTAATAGCAGGTTTATTATATAATTAATTCAACTTACATTTATTTCAACTGATTCAAGTTCAGAGTGTTTGACTTTTAGTTGTACAGAGGACTGTAAGCCAGGAGGTGACTAAAAAGAATGATTGTGACTCATCTGAAGACTTTATTCTCAGAGTAACTTTAGAATATTATCCACACGAAATTAACCTTGCAAATGTGAACTGATACAATAAATCACTTTAAAAAAGAGTAATACCCAATCTATACTATAGTAATTGTTTTTATATCTCTTTTTACACCTCTCTCCAACATTTGCCATCACATCTAATGTTTTAAGAGCTTTTCATAAAATTTCTAATACTCATTATAACAAAATTTTTGAAAACAGAATGGTTGCCCTAGATTATTTATCCATATTGAAATTTAGGTTGTAATTCTAAATAGAAGCATTATTCTCTTTTCATTTTTGATAAAATTGGCTCTAGGAAGTGTTCAGAGGAATTTGCACTTACAATTTCAAAAGTTCTTTATCACACCAAAACAATCAAGATCCCTAAAATTGAAAGGTCTTTTTTCTTAGTGACACTGATAAATCCAATTGATGATCGTTGAGTAATTTTATAAAAAATATATTGAGCGAGTGGGGAAAGGTAGAACAGAACTTAATAGGTGCATATCTGACAATTCAGGCCTATGGTCCCACTATTTTTACCCTTGGAAGCACCTTATCAAGTAACAGAGAACACCTAAACTGAAGACAGATTAATTAATCAAAGCATCCAACCACTGCCACTTTGCTGTTTAAAAAAGAAAATGCATATAAGGAGCTAAATCAAAAGAACAGATGAGAAAACAGTTCATTTAAATACAATCTTTAGGTACTTCTGCTTGAAGTATTTTCACGGGAAATATTCTTGCATATGTTGTAAATTAATGGCAAGTGTTATCATACTTTGTTACAGACTTGGGGTTATATATTTTCATTTAAGGATTGGACAATTCTGCTTAGAGTATTCATGGATGACATAGGAGAATTTGGTAAGGGAATAAGTACACTGATCTGACCTGAATTTATGAAATCGAAGTAAGTATTGAAAAGCTTACATGATTGAGATTGTTAAGGAATGGATGAACCATTTACACCAAGAAATTGAAATCTGAATGAAATATGTCTCTTTCAGAGTACCAGAAATCAGTTCATGCACTGCTTCTTAAAATAAGTAGTTGAAAGGAAACATGAGTTAGCACATGAAATTGTAACAGATAAGGCTATTTTCATTCCAGAGTATTTTGGAAGTGTAAAATATCAGATGAGACATCTTTTATAATAGTCATGTATAATTAGCTTGCTGGTAGCAACTATCTGTCCAATTAATGCGAGACTGCTCCTCTGATTAAAAGAAAGAGATGAAAATAGTTTTTGGGAAGGCATCATAAAAGCAGTTTAAGGTCTGGGATAGATAATCAAAGGCAGAGCTCCCTTTTTCCACCTCATGCACTCTCAGACCAGAACTAGAATGGTAGAAGTAAAATTAGTCATGTTATCCCATTTTTTCGTTATTATTATTCTACTTGGTTTGAAGTATATCGAGCTCATTGCTGGCAAATAGAGTTCATAAAAATATTCTAATGGAGACAGTGTTTCATCAGTGAGTATTCTTGTCTTTTTCTCTTTTTGGTGTTTAAGTGTTTTTTTTCTATGTTTAGGACTCTTTTATGGTTCTTATTAAGTGCCTCAGTTCATTACACCACAATCTTGCAATGACACATATGACTTGCATGTCATACATTTCCCAAAAACACACTGTCAACTGCAGACTGAAATCTGTAGTAAGAGTTCATTTTAAAACTATTTTAACATTTGTCAAAGCTGTAGCTTCAATTAGAAATATTAAGGTGAATAGAACAAAGCTAAACTTTCTCTTCACCTTCATTACTAGGCTTTCATCTACCTTCTCATGCAGAATGTATTCTCTATCACAAGTTACTTCACTGAGGCCGTCCATTACTTAACAGGAGTTTATAAACAGGGAGACTGACTTTTCACACCGTCTGATGGTGACAGGACAAGGAGGAACAGTTTTAAACTAAAAGAGAGTAGCCTTAGATTGGGTATTAGGAGGAATTTTTTTTACTCAGAGGGTGGTGAGGCACTGGAACAGAAGCTGTGGATACCCCATCCCTGGAGGTGCTAAAGCCAGGTTGGATGGGACCTTGGCAGCCTGAGCTGATGGGTTGCAGCCCTGCCTGTGGCCAGGGGTTGGAACTGGGTGGACTTTAAGCTCCATTCCAACACAAACCATTCTGTCATTTATAAATCATATCACATCACATGTGAAAGCTGTGCATATTATTCCACAGACTTCATAGATTCACATAAAGTGTCCACTGTGTGAATAAGTATCCAAATTTTAAACACTTATTTAATTACAGATCTGACCATTTGGGGTAAGCTATTACTAATTCCACTCTTCTGCATTCTTTTTCTTATTTGCATACCTTCTTGTGCTCTCTTGTTGCAGTCTCTTGTTGAGTATCTTCTGTTTGGTTATCTGTGGAAAGTATTTCCAGTTCTACAAAAATCCCCTTCTCTCCTAGACTTCCCAAGTTCACCATCCTCAGTAAGTTCATTCAAGTGTTTTGTAATAACAATTTATGCAACATAATGAGCAAAGGTGAATTACTTATTTTTAAGGATCTGCCAATCATTGTTGCCTAACAATGTGAATATGTCCTCCCCCTTACAGTTGCCCTGCTCCTCACGTGCATCACATTTCAGACACACAGATGTACATCTGGATGCCAAACTGTGCCTTGATACACAGCTCATACAGCCCTGGACATTCAGAATTGCTTGCTTGATGGCAAAAACAGTACCTAGTTTAAGGCAAAATCCATCATTTAAGAAATAAAATCATTGTGTAGACAATTTGTCACTTGTCTTTGTCTCAGACATCAGGAGCATTTAGCCAAAAGGCAGCAGAGCTGACTGAAACCACACGTCTACACCAAAGAGAGCAGAACCACAGGAAGCACAGGCGAACTATGCTGAAAGATTATACCACAGCCTAAAAATCCACATTCCACCTGTAGAAACAGTGGGGAGGTCAAAGCAGTCTACATTTTTAACTTCTGTTTTCATTCAGGCTGCAAAATGAGATATTTTCTGAAATTCCCATGGCTGAATGGTGAGCACAATGAAAAATCAAAACACAGAACAAGGGACAGAGCAGAGAAAAAGGCCGTGCCAGTTTTCCATTTGGAACAAAGCTGAACACAGCTGGAGAGCCTAGGAGAATTATTCACACCTGCCGGACCCAACCAAAAAGTGCGCCCAGAACATAGAGCGGAGATGGGAGAATGCACGTGGGAGCATGAAAACACTACTGAATAGCCCAGTGAGATGTGAATGCAGCTCCTATTGTCTAGCCACAATCTAGGAGCAAATGTTCACACATTGCAAACAAGTTGTATTTCTAACTAAGCGAGAATTTTAAGAATTGAAATGTTTTTGCTTTCCTACAGGTAAGAACAAAGGTGACCGAAAGAATACAACTGAGGAATTTCTGTGGTTATCTCTTGAATAACTTCCTCATTATTAAGAACCTTTTAACTTCTAGGCAAAGTGAGAATGTTGACTATTGCGTGTGGTTTGCTGATTAGCTCAGAGTGGTGGCTCATTAACAGTTAATATTTTAACATTTTAACATTTTAGTTAATGTACAACTGAAATGCAATGACTATTTTTTAAGCTCTCTTCACTGTTCTCAACAGTGTCCTCTTATGTAATTTTACCTAAGGCATTTTTTTACAAATCCAAGATTTTCTATTTAACTAAATAGATTAAAATTAAAACTGATTAATCAGGACATTTCTACTCTATGCCTGTAGGACACATTTTAAGCACTGTATTATATTAACAAACTTCTGGTCTCTGATTTCTTCCAAACATATTTCTGCCATTAACGATCTTAAAATCAGTATTAAAACCAGTATCAAAACCAATGGCTGTGTATTTGCTTTGGGAAACCCTGAAGAACTGAAGAGGCCTGTCATTCTGAGCTTATGTGAGAAATCAAGTTATTTCTGTCTTTCAAGGAAACCAATACTAAGTCTGGTATCACTAAAGTGTGCTGAAAAGCTGTTTATTTTGTTTTGTTGTTTTGTAGGACAGCTGTTTTGTATTGCTCCACTTAGGCCTTCAAGAAGTCACTGCATTTTACAGCGATTTATAAAACAAAACCCAGATTCTTAAGAATACCCATTTGCTCTATAGAAAGTCAGGTGTCAAATGAAGGCAGACCTGTGGGCTGTTTTCTCTCTAATTAGTTTATTTATAAAATCTGACAAGCATGGAAAGATAAATAAATAAATAAAATTCACTGTTTATTTCTAGAGTGAAAGGATATGTGAAAAGAAATTTGCAAAGAATTAACATCTGACAGTCTGTGAATGAAAATATATATATATATATAGACAACAAGCATAAAAAGCATAACATTCTTTTAACATTATGACACTAGAAAAAAAAAAATATAGGCCATTCCAAATACTGGTATCCTCAAAAAGAATCTTACTAGAAATATAGCTGGATTATTTATTTGAGTTGTCAACCTAACTGATGGCTGTGTAAAATCTTGCAGTGAAATTTTCATTAAACCTTTTATCATCAGTTAAATAATTCTTCAGAATAAGTGTTTCATTTTTATTTTTTTTTTTGTTAAGTTAAATTTTTCTTATGAGAAAAGCTCAGAGAGAATTTTAATTGTTTCATTTTTAAAGAATTCCAGTTTAAGGTGGAAGCATCCCTTCAAAATCACTTTTTTAATGTTATTTTAGTTGTCTGTTTCCACATGGCATCATTGAATCAATAAGCAGTAATTCACAGTAACGTAAAAATATTGCTAGACATTATTATATTTTGAACTTTAAGGGATTGCTGTTACTACTGATTGAAATGCCTTATTTTCTAGAATTGAATGTCTCTTGTATTTACTGTAATAAAACAACTTTGCTTTTCCCCTGAAATTAAGTACCTTCAGAAACTGTCTGAGAAAAGCTTTTATGGTGAGCTAGCCTGAGCTAATCAGCAAACGCTCACCCAGGCATTCATTCACCCCTTCTTCAGCAGGAAATGGAATAAAATAGAATGAGAAGGCTTGTGCACTGTGATAGAAAATGAGATTGTTCACTTGTTACTATTACAAGTGTCACACTCCAATATAAAGGAGGGAGACGAGGTTCTTTGATTATGTGTATACCGGCGTGAGATTAAGGAGCAACGGTTCAAATGTTGGTCCGACNCATCCTCATGGTAGTCGATTCCTCTTTTATCCTCCATTTCTCTTGCCTACGTGACAAATCCCCTGCTAGCGTGCCAGGCAAGCATCTCCTGAGATGGCTATCTCCCCACGGAGATGAGTACCACACAAAAGAGCATTCTGTGGCCTTTGAGCTGCAGCTCATCTCTCTTTCGTTGCCCCAGGACATGCCCATCTGCTTGTCCCTTAGACAAAGGATTTCACAACCCTTGCCCAGGACTTGCTTGGACATGTTCGGACATGTTCATCAGCAAACTTTGAGGCAATGGTATAAAATAATAGTCTCTTACAACAAGAAAAACAAAAACAAAAACTTGCGGAAAATTAATTTAGTGTATTGCCAACTAAAATAGACTTGGGTACTGAAAAACAAGAATTCAAGCATTAAAATACCTCTCCTATACCCACTTTAATTTTCGGCTTCCATCCTGACTCCTCTTCCTCTCCAGTCCCCAAACAGCACAGGGGAGCGGTGAATGGTAGATTGTGGTCACTTCGTAGCAATTTATCTCCCCCACTTCTTCCTCAACACACTTTTCAACAGCTCCACGCACAAGCTGCTTCTAAATTTGTATCTGACGTACATAGTTTGCTCCAAAAGTAATGCTTTCTATTTATTTCCATGCAAACTACAACAGTTTCCATAGTTCCTACACCCAGTTTCAGCAAGTGGTTGTGTTTTGCCGTAGAGATGTGAGATCAATTCACAAAACAAAGCAAATTATTGCTACGAGCTGTAGACATAGCTGTCAGATTTCAGAAGAAGGAAACTGTAGAAAAAATAGACACAATACTGGGACAAATACTTGTTTTCATTAATAGTTCAGACAAATAAAGTGGCTACATTCTCAGCAAGCCTGTGACAGCTCCAAGTTGGAGAGAATAGTTGCTATGTTTGAAGGCAGAGCTGCTCTTCAAATGGACTTAAGCTTACTGGAAAATGGCCTGATAGGAACCTCATGGAGGTCAGCTAGTACTAAAGCAGGAGTAAAACAACACCCCACACCACAGAAAGCTGAAAAGCAGATCTGTGGGGAAATGCTGAGTGTCTTGGAGGGCAGCAAACTGAGCTGAGCTAACTGAGCCATGGCAGCAGAGATGGTCAACAGCATTTGCAGCACTAACAATTACAGAGAAATCGTGATGAAAATCATGATAGGGAGTTGGTCTTGAGCAACGTAGGAGCAGAAGGAAAAGACCATCCTCTGGACCTGCTGGCTGCACTTGCTTATGCAGTTCCAGATCTGTGGCATGAACGGCATTCATTTTCTGTAGTGATTTTCCTCCAGTCGTATAATTGTTAAGAAGTTTTGCTGTCTTCCTAAATCCCTTACTAAATTCTGCTACATTAGCTGAACTTTTAATTTTATTTCCCCCTACCCTGTGTTATTGCAAAAGCAAATTTGCCACTTTGTTTAGTCCTGATTTGGGCTATGCCACTTGTATTCAATTTCCTCTCTTCTGCTGGCTGACAGCTATGTCAAGAGACTTTCTCCAGTGTTTCAGTTGAATATAGCAATTACTTTCTTCATGCTTTCTGAAATTACCTTACACCTCCTTTCCTTTAAAACATCACCACCTGCTCAGATTAGAATTTATGCCCTGTGAACCACTCACTACATGTTTTCTCATTTTGGCTGTGTTTCAAAGAACAGGTTCTTCTGATGTACACATACATAGTTAAATTTCACCAACCTAAATTAATTGAAAAAGGGAAAGTCAATGCTGGTTAAAATAAAAACAACCTAGGAATTCAGATGATTCCAATATCCTCAACCGTCCTTCCTTCCAGTTTTTAACAATATCTGAGAAAGATTAAGTGCAGCCCTTCTGTATGTTAGTTCACCCCTTTACAACACAAAGCAAATAGTGCTCCATCCCTGGTGGGAAAAGGGAAGAAGAAGCTGGCAGCAATCCCAGAGCTTCCAGCCATCAATGACATTTTAGAAATCTTACTGTTAAAAGAGTAGTCCATTCAGGTATCATATAGTTTTAAGCAGAAATAACTGTCACCAAATCTCAGGCTTGAAGGATACAATATAAATATGCTGATGTCTAATTGCATAGCACTGCTATACCTAAAGACACAACTATGCATAAATACTTTTGCAAAATCTGATTATTTTGTTGTTCTGAAAGGCATGTGTACTACAGAAATTTAATTTAATAGCATAGTTCAATTTGAAAGTATAGTTGTACAAATAATTGTAAAACAACAGTTACCACTGTGGCAATAACTCAAATCAAACAAAGAATGAACTTAAATAAAATAAAATAAAAAAAGAAATCTTTGCTGAGATTTCCATTTTCCAAGAAACACAACATTTCTTCAGGTAGTCATCTTGAGAAATAATATTTCTCATTTTCAAATCTTGCTTGATACTGCTTCTTTACTTCACTGGAAGTTGCAGTTAATCTATTTTTGTAACTTAATGATGATTTGCTTTGCTACAGCTGATCATATAGAAAGCTTACTAGCTACAGTCTAGTTCTTAATATTCAAGAATTGGCATTTCAAAAACACTAGAGAGTGTTCTCATATAATGGAAGCAATTACATGCTTACAATGCAGTAACATTGATAGAACATTTGAAAACCTGCTCCAAGACAGTTTGGATATACCTGCCTGTCTTTGAACAATTTAAAGGCAGGAAATGGGTGAATTCTCCACTGCAGATGAATGAGGAAAATATAGGTACTAATAATGCAAATGAAAACATGAAGTCCAGACAAAAAAAAACATCAGTAGAAGATATTATTTACCACACACTGAAGCAAAACACTGATCCATACAGATGACAAGTATGAAATTATTGACATTGTTGTTGAGCCTGTTGAGATTGTCTGCTGACATCACTCAGCTATTCACCAACTTCAGAAGCGGTGACCTTGAAGGAAAGAGCTGCAATTACTCCTGTAATAGATAAAATTGCAGAAAGCACTTGAGGAGCTGCAAAACCAGGAGGGATTGCAGTGATCAGCAAGGCTGAACCCTTAGGAGCTCAGCACATGCAGGCAACAGTGCATGAACTCAATGTACCTGTGAGACAACTCAAAAACCAGCAGACCTCCCTCAGTTCATCAACATCAGCAGTGGGTTTGAGGCTAGATAAAGCCCAATGCCAAGTTTAATCTGAGGTTGTTTTCTTTTAGTACAGAAAATTAGTTTTCCAATTTGGAGACTTTTGAACTATGTCTTCAAGGTATAAACTGTGGACTGACATGACAGAATAGCCAGAAATGCAAGTGGATTGTTACAGAGCAATCAGTATACTGGTAATCTCAGAAAGATCTGTCTGTTTGGATAGAAAACTAGGAAGGGCATGTTGTCTAAAGCAAGTCTTAGGGAATGCTGAGCCTCCCCAGTGCATGACGGCCTGGAGAAGCACAGTTTAGGTACCTCATGGATGAAGTCTCTGTGCCAGGTGATGGTGCTTTGTACACAGAGGAGATGTTAATGTATAAGGATAAAGGTTTTAACCAATAAATGTAGATTTAGAGAAGACAAACGGAAAATATTTCTTACATTCCACCCCTGGAAGTCTTTGAGGCCAGGCTGAATGGGACCTTGGACAACCTGATCCATTAGGTGTCCTTGCCTACAGCAGGGGAATCAGAACTAAGTCTTTTCCTTCAGGTTCTTTCCCACCCAAACCATCCTTTGATTCTGTGATCGGTTAAAGATACTCTTTTGGCTTTGCACAAGGCACTGATGATACAGAGATAGATACTTTAATATGGAAAACCTTCATACTTAAAACCAACTTATTTTGAAAGTAGAATGGAATGCACAGTAGCCAAGATTGAAGAATGTCACAAAACTCAATTCACACATGAGAAAACAGTCATGCTGATGGACACAGTCATTGCAGAAATGGATGCTAGCCAGAGGAATGCTTCAGAACTAAATTCAGAACAACAACATCTTACTTTGAATACCAAGAGCTTCTGTAAAAACCTGCCTTTTTGAAAGAAAATGAGTAATCTGGATGCAAGGTTAGCATTTTGGTATTTATCATCACATTTTCCAAGGTATTTCTTATTACTGCTTGCATTCTATCTTCTTCCCCTCAGCTCTGCCACGCTATCCATCCGTGTCTCAGCTGCCTGCCAGATCAGCTATTAAATAATTGGTATGTTCTCTTGGGGGAGGAAAGGAAAGTTTTTTACTGTCAGACCACATGGTATGAAGCTCAACAGACCTGAGGTATGACTGGATTGTCTAATCACTAATCATGACTAATTAGGTAAGTTGTCTATTTTTTAGTGCCTTTCATTCAATTTTGATTTGAAGAATTCATTTTCCTGTATTCAGGATTACATTTTTCAATAGTTTTATAAAGCCAGAACAGTTCTCTTCCTGTCTGTCAAGTGTCCTCCACTTTATATCGGCAAACACTCTATTCTAAAAGGCTACAAAGGCAGAGGTCCGCCGTGACTCATTTCAGTTTATCTTTTATTTTTTATCCCTCACTGCTGGCTGATTTTGCTGTCCTATGCATACACTGTACTTTAGATCCTACATGAGTTACCCCCAGCATCTGAGAGGGAGCAGCTGTGCTTGCAGAGCCTGCAATGCAAAGCCCTCAGGAAAGCAGCTCTTCTTAGACTTTGAGACCGGCAGGGCACAGCAAAGAATTTGAAGATAATAAGAGGTAGCAGTGGTAATATTAATTTTTGGAAGAGATGACAAGTGTGTGCCTTAAGGAGGATACATAGGAGTCCACAGAGAAAGCTAAGAAGAAAATAGTTTTCCCTCTACAAAGAAGTATGTGACTAACAGCAATCTGTACACAGTGGACTGAAATGTATTACATTACCTCTGTTTTTCTTCCATGCCCAGTATTGTGAGCTCTGTGAAAACAACTGTACCAAACTCTAGATTTGCTTTCACAGTGTAGCATATGGTAAAATATAAATCCATGGAATATTAAGTTCTTACATAAAGCATGTTCAAAACACCAGTTCTTATGGGTTAAAACTTGAGGTAGTTACAGAAATAGTTCTGCTCAAAAGACGTGATTTGAAGAGATGCTTTACAATTTTTTCTTTAATCAGAGTCCACATTACAAATCATAAAATGGCTTAGGATGGAGGACTGAATCTTGAAGATTGTCTAGTTCCAAATTCTGCCACGTGCAGGGCTGCCACTCCTCAGATCAGGCTGCCCTGTTCCCCATCCAGCCTGGCTTGAACATCTCCAGGGAGGGGCATCCACTGCTCCTCTGTGGATAAATACACAGTTTCTATAGAATATTCAAGCAAACTCTTTTCAAGACAAAGAAATTAGCAAACAATCAAACAGAAATATATAACTCACATGTATATATTACATATATAATAATGCATATATAATAATAATTCTGTTTATACAATATAAACAGAAATATATAATTTACTAGTGTATAATATATACACTAGTAAAGTGCCCAGGGGG
>VXAB01007158.1:10577-21582 GCA_013399175.1 Odontophorus gujanensis
AAGCCTTTCCTCACTAGGGAGTTGCATCAGGCTCCTGATCATCTTTGTGGCCCTCTGCTGGACTCTCTCCCTAAGTTCCCCAGGTCTGGACACAGTACTCAAGATGTGGCCTCAACAGGGCAGCATAGAGGGGGCGGATCACCTCACTTGACCTGCAGGACACTCTGTTTTTAATGCACCCCAGCTGTATGCACACAGATATTCCACAGAGGGAGATGTGGCTCTGCAGGCAGGAAATTTTTGTTGAGAAACCCTCCAGCTAAAGTGAGCATCAGCATTACTGCATTATTCATCACCATGTCATTTGTTACACCATGGAACTGTAGAGTGGCTTTTATTGGAAGGTACGTTAAAGCCTTCCAAGTCAGGACCCCCTGCCATGGGCTGGCTGCCACCCACCAGATCAGTCTGCCCAGAGCCCCATCTAACCATGAGCACATCCAGGGATGGGACATCTACAGCTTCTCTCACTGCCTTCTGAGTAAAGAACTACCTCTTAATAACTAAACTAAATCTCTCTTCTTTTAGTTTAACAAAATGTTAATAATGCACTGAATTATTTTTTCCCTAAATAAGTGTATAGAATTCAGTAAATAACCCACAATTCTTTTAAACCTGGTGCTAATTCATGTGACAGTAGTAAGCAACCAAGAACACTCTACTTTGTGGACATTGGGATCCATATTTCAAGGTCCTCAAGGATAAAAAGCACCTACTTTAATAAAAACTTAACAGAAATTATTTTTTGGTTTTTTTTTTTTTTTTTTTGGTGTGTGTTTTAATAATGTTAGACAAATTTTTGTATATTATTCAAGAACTGTGAACTGTAATGATGACTTCATTAAACAGGCTTGCTCTCCAGCTCAGGCAACATAAGCTTACCATTGATTTGTGCACTTTTGCACACTGTTGCAAAAAGCCTGAGAAATTTTCTTGTCTAGTATCCATTTTTCTCATGATCTTTCTTTGCTCTGACTGGAGAAGGGAAGCTTTCAGAAGTGAATGACAACATCTAAGGTCTTTCATCATATCTGTAGCTATTAATCTCTTCCGAGAGTGAAAGGGATGTGCTTTGTGAAGTTAAAATTGCAAAATTTCTGTTCATTGTGCTTCTTATGTTCTTGTACAAGCTATCTGCATCTTCCAGGTATTCCTGAAGTGGTTCTGCTGTTTTTCACACACAAAGCCTGAGTGATTGTACTGTGTTTGGGTTCTGCAACTTAGATCATGGCATAGATACTATAAATTATCACCTGTCATAGAAGAACTGAAGTTAGCTATTTTGTGTAGGAAAGTAAAGTAAAAATAATTTACATTTGGTTTCTGCTATCTTATAGTCTGTCTTATAGATATTTGCACACTTTGCACATGGTTGTCATTGTGGTCCAGTTCCTCATAGTGTTAAGTTATGTTTTCATTATACATGAGATAACAGTCCTGGAAGCTTTCACTTCACTAACTTATGGTAGTATTTTCTATGCTGCCAAGGGTGGGGCAGATGTCAGTGTGTGACAGTGAGTCTAGTGACAATGGAGCTGTGTTTCTCAGAGATGTGCTCATTCCTTTAGGAGCTCTTTGTTGGATATGAGCACAGAGTATTTGTGCCATTCCTGCTTTCAGCAAAAGAGCATCTGATTGTGGTCTGGACCTCAAACCATTCTGACAGGTGTGACTGCAGCTGAGACAATCAGGCCATGGGGGTATCGGGGCTGTAAAATTAGATTCCACATATTGATTGGGATCATTCTGACTGCCACCAGCAACATTAGGATAAATGACTTTTCTAACATCTCTAAGAAAAGGGAGAAGCATTTCTCTTAAATATTTAATAGCTATTGATGTTTTCCAATGTTCATATAATTTACTAAGAGAACAGGTTGTCAAGAAAGAAGAAACATTTAAAAAGAGACATTAGCTTCAATGCAACAAACAGCTAACTGAGAAGTGCGTAAGTGTTAGACTATAACATCCTACCTATTATCTACTACAGGAGACATATGAAATGACATAGGTAAGGCAATACACAGTGCAGCTTGACACACTGAAGTGGTTCTCTTCATATAGAATTCCTGTGAAGCTGTAAGGATTAATGTACCTTTATCTGTACTAAATCACAGCTCTCATGCTGGTTTCTGAACAGTTCTGAGATGGCCATCCTTGGGAGCTGTTTGTGTCCTGTGAATAATTTTGACAGAAACTAACTAGTGTTAAGGTTTGCAATAAAAATAAGAAAATTTTCTATCTGGGTTGCATGTCAAGAGGTTTTCTAAACATGATTGTTGCAATGTGTCCTGGTAACATTAAGAGGCAGACTAAGCTGGAATGTTTAAGTGAGAAATGGAGTACTATAAACAACAAAATTGGATAATTGCAATCCAGGGAAATAAGTTCCTTGTAAAACGAGACCTGCATTCAGTCAGGCAAAGCAAACAATGACATCTTTATACAAAACAATGGTGCCAGGTGTGAAATGATGATAGGAAGCCAAGTATCTGTATCCTGCTTCCTGAGCTGGACTGCTGCAGTGCAGCAGCAATGCAGAAGTAGCACCTAGGTGTCAGCATGTGCCCACCTCTGTCCTTGTTCAGACAAGTCCTGTGACATCTCTTTTCCTGGTAGGTTTTTTGCTTGAAATCTTAGGATGAGTGTGTAGGAGTGGAGTGTAAGGAAAAGATGTGTTATTCATGCTTGGCTTTCCACAGATCTAGGTTTGCAGTATTCAACAGGAATTTTTCAAACGTGCTTTTAAACGTCATCTGTTCATGAAAGAAATGACAGACAGGCTTAATCACTGAAGGGGAAAGCAGAGAGGTGTGAGGAAGTGTGTGCATACAGACAAGTCAGAACTGACAGCGCTGTGAGTCTGGCATGCAGGACCTGTGAAATCTGGAGAGGAAATCTGGAAGATTGTAGTGGAAGTGGATAGAGGTAGCCAGGAACAGCCATTTGCTGGTAGCCAGTGCCATCAGAAGCAGAAGCTCTCATAACGATGAGCTGCAGTGAAGCTTACTTCCCCCTTCCTGTATTTTGTCAAAGTTCCCTCATGCCCCTGTGCTTTGCTGGCCACTATGACTGATAATAAAATGAGACTGCTAGTGACAGCAGTGATGAGAAAGAATCAGGCATTGTTGTCTGATAGATGCATCTGAAGATAAAGGTAATGCGTTGTGCTTTTTTTGCTTTGTTTTGTTCATTTGCACTTAAAGTAATAGCTGAGAAGAAAATCTCCACAGGACTTTACATGAATAGTGAGATAAATTGTTTACGTCGGTGTGGTACTGCCATACCACACGTAGGTGATGCAACCTTAGATACAGTGAACTTGAGGGCTCTTTCTCTGCCCCTTCTCCACTGCAGAACCTCTCTGTGCTATGTTGATGTGGCACAGCTACCCTCCTCAGGGCTGAGATAAGCACATGTGGCATTTCTCTTGGGAAGTTCCATGCTCACATTCCACTGGAGTTGTTGCAGGACACCTACTGCACTGAGCCGTGAAAGGAAGAAACAGCCTTTTTCACAGCCCACTGCTCATTGAGTTCGTTTGGAACCTGTTGCTGATTACTGAAGGTGTGAACATCTGGCTCTGTGCCCCCTGCTATTGATGCAGAAAGATTTCTTTCAAGTGGTAGGTTATTACACAAGCCATTTAAAAATGCTGCACTGATTTGGGTTAGATAACATGGGAAAATATTCTTCTCAGCTGGGCATGGCTCTCTTTTGCCTCCTCTGAAGAAAACAAACTGAAGTATTAATGCCCCTTACTTCCTGCATGCTGGCGTGATGCTGAGGTGCTAAACTGGTTTAAATATGGACCAAGTTCCCCAAAGTGAAGACAGCTTCAAAAGTTCTTGGTTAACTTGTATGGGTATGGGCTGTTTGTTCAGGCAAAGCACTCAGTGTTTTCAGCCTATGGACTCCCCTCCAGGCAGGCTGAAATGGGAATTTGCATGAGTAGAAACAGCTGGATCAAGCTCTCTGTAAGTAATTAACACACAGGAGAGACAGTTGTGCTTGCACTTTATCAAGCCTCTTGGTTAAGATTATGTACTCCAGATAATTAATCATTACATTTCCCTATACACATAATTACATCCACTTTCTTGCTCTCCCACCTCCACACATATAAACAATTCATATGCATGTATTTACAGAGTAATTACAGAGTGCGTATGCTGTGATTAAAGGCAATATAAACTGTGTTACCCTAATTACAAGAGAAAATGCAACAAAAAAAAATACCCCAAGTAAAAGAAAGCACAAGCAGAAAATGGCAAAAAATTATTTAACTGAATCAAAAAATGTTTCTTTTTGAAAAATTAAAAAGAAGAAAAGAAACTCAAATTATCTCTACTATGTGCCTGGCACAAAAACTGAGGGTACAAGCCAGCCCAGCAAGTCTCCTGTTTGTAAATTATTTAATGTTTAGGACAGAAATCAGAAAATAATTTTGCTTGAGACAAGATGAAAGAAATGCCACATCTCAAAGTTTGAGCATATTCTGCACCGTTTTGGCTCAGTGCTCTCCCACTGGATGAGAGAAGCTCCCGTAGACTTAGCTTCAGTGAAAAATAACTGCATCCCACACAAGGTGAGCGAGGGCACATTTGTCTTTGAAGCTACTTGCTGGCTTTGTTTACATGAGGGGGTCTGGTGCAGCTCTTGCACAAGTGGCAGCACTGTTCCCTCCTTCTTAAGCTTCACATCACCCCACAGTGTTTTGACACATGAGCTGTGTGTTTTCTATGGCAGTCTGCTCTGATACTTTCCTTCAACGATTTTTGGCTCAGTGCTCTTCCAGGCTGCTGGCAAATGAAAAAATTCTGTGGGATGAGGAGAGTAAGATCAAATGAGTAATTCTGTGCTTTCTTCTGCACTTTTTGTAATTCAATTTTGCCGGGTTTCATAAGGCAGCATACTAAGAATAACCAATGAGGAGTTGGGAGGTGACATTGACAGGCCACAATTACTGCATTTGACACCAAACTGCTTAGCAAGTTACCACTTCAGTTTTGCCAGCTAAAGGTGAATGATGAGACCATCCATGCAGCTTTTGGATGGCAAATGCTCTAAAAGAAGATATCTTTCTTCAGTTAGTAGTGGCTATATGCTGTTGGTTATTCGTTGTTTTAACCATTGCTGGGGTCAACTAAAATAGACTCTACCTGTCCTGTGCACCTCACTGCTGGCTGTGGAGTTCAGACAGAAAGGATTTTGGCAGCAGAGGTCCTGGACAACAGCTTCATGAGCAGGTCTGACCTGCACCCTGCCACATGTGGGTCTCTATGATCCATCACCTGTGTGGGTGTCAGTGGTGTTGTCCTCTGTTGTTCATACTGGAAGACTGTGCTCATTAGTTACTGTACTGTGCAGATTCTCAACATGTCTTTGTATAAATTGAAAGCGTGCTTTGAAATGTTTCCTGCTTTAATATCTGTGAGGATTGTGGTGTACTTTGCAGGAATCTTAATGCTGAGAAAAGAAATCAGGAAATATGGGAGATGGTGGTGGAGAGACAGAACAAAAGTATGTTATGGCAGAGGGTCAAGAGAAGAGAGGGAGGATTCTGGACAGAAAAATGTTGAGAATTAAGATAAAAAGTGATATGCTGGTGACAAAGGAGTCACAGTAATCCTAAGCTGCACTTTTTGATAGATACAAGAGATTAGGCAGATAGTCTCAGCATCCCCTGTGGTGCTGAACAAGTGGGAGAACAGCACCCTGTTGTAGCTAGAAGAGAGTGCTACAGGCCTCCTGTGTTGTATCGATGTGAATCTATGCACTAGTCCTCCAACTCTCTACTCTGCCCATGGTGCTGCTAGGGTCCTGTGTAGGATTCCTTTGTAGGTCATGATATTAATTCCGTCTTCGTCCTGCTCACCAGAATAGTGTGGGCTAGCAGCAGGAAGTTAGGTTGAGCACTTGGCCTTATTCTGGCATTTACTTTTTTATTTGTAGCATTCCAAGGCATTTTAATACTGGCCTTGCTGCGCTATTTCCTGGCTGATTAAGAATTGAAAATTGCCTTTTTCCTGGTCACTTGAAATTTGGAGCCTGGCTTGATCTTCCTGCAGAAAACATGGCTGGAGGTCCTCTCTGTGCAAACCCTTGCCCTTCTGCATCTGGGCTGAGTCACCAGTGGAAGATATCTTATAAAGTAATAAAGAAGCCAAGAAATGGGATCAGTGCCAGGTGGCTTGAAATTCTTCTGACTTGGAGGTGAAATGCTGTACAATTTAAGGCTGAACATGCTGATGCTATTTGATTCAGAAAGAAAAGGTGGCCAGTTGAAACTACGTCTGGAATGGAATCCCTGTCCTATTTGAGCTGGAGAGCCAATTTAAGCCAGTATAATGCCATTACTTGAAGTGCAGTTTAGCCAGGACACAAACCTGCACTTAAAAAAGGCACTTTAAGTTCCTTAATTATCACAGCAGGTCAGGGTCTTAGTTTTAAATCTAATCGGGAAGCATTTGCCCCCTGACATCAGGCTGAGTCACTGTCTCAGCAAAGAGCTTGGCGGAAAGAGCAAGCGTGCCATGTGTCAAATGACAGGAACTCTTCTTCCAGAGATCTCTGGCCCAGAGGGAGGCTGGGATGATCTATGATTAGTACTCTGCATTATCTGAAACCAGTTTGCTGGTCAGATAGGTTCACTCACTGTGTTTGTAATGCTTTCAAAGTGTTTGATCATTATTTGTTCATCAAGATTATACATACTGGATGTTGTGCATGTTACTCTCTGCATCTTTTCCCTGCCAAGTATGGATTTATTTACAGTGTGGATTTTTATTAGACAAGCAAGACCATTCCTCAAGTGAGATAATTTGTGTTCCTCAGTGCACTGAAGCAGTAGTCTGTGTAACAATTTTGTAATGAGTGAATTAGAAAGGAAGGAATATCAGAAGATAATATTGTTCAGAGCTATGTTGCATGGCCTTTCTTAAGTTGGCCTGGGCTTCATGAAGTGCAGTCAGCGTGAGCCTTGCTGGGGGAATAGTGCAGGCTTATGTTCAATGAGATTCAGTAGGGAAGGAGAGTGAGGGCCTTGCGTGTCAGCCTGGACTGGTGATGGATGTCTTGTAATCACATTTGTCCTTGTGGCTTAGATCGCACACACATCTCTCACAGGCGTGTGTACTAACCAGGAATTATTTCAGCTATAGACAAAGCAATTAGGTTAATTTTCTCACTGTGTGTAGCATGTCAGCAGCTGGCAAACTGTTTGCAGGACTCCTAGAAGTGCTAACATTAGCCAAATTATTGTCACAGATAATCAGGGATGAGTTTCCTCGTACCGCTGGTGAAATGAATAGATCAGTTAGGCTTTGGGAGGGAAGTATTAGGAAGACACGTTTTTCTTCATGTAAGGTTACTACAGAAAAATAGCTTTTCTTTGTTTGGGGAAAGACTTCCTTATCTGTCAAATCTGTTATATGTGTTAGGGTTATGTGTTAAACCTGGCATATAGAATATAGTTAGTGGTGGGGTAATCCCTTCATTTCTTCTGCGGCTGCAAAGCATAATTTGTTCACTGTTTTGTCACCTAAATTGCATAGCTAATGCTGAATTTAAAAAGAATGCCCTCTTGCTCTACTAGCCGTGTGTGAACAGTGGAAACATAACTGGATATTAGTTTTCATTTCAGACCTTCCTTGCAAGGCCTAGTGGCCAGAGCTGTGGCCAGGCCTCAGCCCAAAGCAGCAAAGCATTCATGCCTGGCTATAGCTGTCTGGTAATGAGACCTGGTCACTTAGAACTTGGAGAAAAAAAGTTTAGCTTCTTAGTGGGCATAACACTGTGTGTTTTAGGTGGTACGGCCACCTCCTGTTCCATGGTGCTGGGCATTTATGCAGAGAGAGCCCATGGGAGAAGGCTGCATAAACTACTGTGCAGAGAGAGCCCATGGGAGAAGGCTGCATAAACTACTACTTTAAAGCCAGGCAAGGAGAGATCATAAAACACAAGCTCAAAAACTTAAGGCTGTGCCTGCCAGGGCAAGATAACATTGATAGAAAAGGATTTTCACATCGTTTCAAAGGACTTATCTGGGAATTTACACACAGGGGCAAGCTCATCTCTGTTGCAGTGCCATTGATCTCAGTTCTGCTGTTATATGGTAATGGTTGCCTGTGCCCCTTGAAATGGATTTGGGGAGGAAAATAAAAATGCCATCAGGTTCAGCAAGTGTACCTTCAGCTGCAACATTGTATTTGAAAAGGTCTTTTTGTCACACTAGCCCTTTAGTTTTCTTACGGTTCTTCTGATCTTAGAAGATCTTTATGGGTACTGATTAATCTCAGAGCAGACCTGGAAAGTAGATGCAGTGAGTAAATATCACCTCTGCTTCAGAGGCTGGGAAGTTGAAACAAAGAACTTTTGGCCACAGAAAAAACTGAATTAGACCACGTGAGTGCCTGACTATATACCCTGGCCTCAGACCTCTCTATCATGCCTCTGTCAAATAAATGAACAATTGTCCTACATTCTGCTCCACACTACCCTGGAAAACACTTCATTTGAATTAATGTCTGATCCTATGGGACACTGAACTCAATATCAATCTATTTGTTAAAGAGGGCCTGGCTGGAGTTATCACAGAGTAACTGGCCAAAGTTATCAGAATCAGTCTCCATCATTCTTTCTGGAGAAGGTGTGTGAAAGCACATCTGCAAACAGAGACTGGTAGAGATTATTTGGCTTGCCATTCAAAATCATCACTGTCAAGCACTATCTTTACCAGATCTAAAATCAAAGTGGCTGCTCTAAGGTGTGAAATATGCACTGGATGTCTTATGTCTGCACATTTCACCCTGTGCTTTGCAAGCAGTCATGTAATAGATAATGTGAAATACACTGAAGTTCAAGTGGGATCATGGTGAATAAACAGAAGAATTTGTGGGCACCCGGCCTCTGCAAGAAGCAGTTTTGCAATACACTAAACTAGTCATGAAGTATCACAGAACAGAGCAAAATTCTTCTTTGTGGTTGAAGTTAGGGTGGGAAAAAAGGAAAACGATTAGAAAAGTAAGTGTTTCCATTTCAAAAGAGAGGTTTGCTTTGAAACATAGCTGCATTTTATCCGAAAGAATAAAAATCGGTCAAAATGCTTGATCTGTGGCATTTTGATTGTCTTCTGGAGAACTGCTACACAGCTGTTAGCCTTCTTGGTAAAGACAGAAGGGCAGATGCTAGGTCACTTTGCTTTGAAAGTTGTGAGATGTTACAGAATGCACAACTTGATGATGACAAAGGTTATCTTCCAAGCAGAACTTTTATCTGGTAATTCTCCGGTAAGTATTGCAAAATAAAGTTTCTACTCCTGCCATGGGGAATAATGGTTCAAAGGTAGGTGGTATTTAAAAATGATATTTCTTAGCCTGAGGTACCCTGCAAATATTTACAGTTTCATCCTGTACCTGAATTAATGCTTACAGACAGTTGGTGTAAATAGTCCCCGTGTCTTCCTCTTTCAGGTTAACAGTTTGCCTTTGGTGAAAATGAATGCTCTTCTGCAGCTTGCATACCACGTTTAGTAGGTTATGTGCTTTTGGAGGATCTAGGTGTAATTCTGATACTAAAGAATTGCTTGAAACTAATTTTAAGGAAAAATACAAATTTTATAATTGTTGTACATCCTGAATGGTCTGATAGTGGTGGTTAGTCTCCTTTAAAAGAGAGATTAAAAGTAACCCTTCTCTATAATCCATTCAAGACTGTGAAGTTAGACCACTGGAAACCTAGATTTAAGCTACAAGTAATCCTATAACATTGTCTTCTACTGCTAGTAAAATCCACAGTGGTCTGTAGAGTTTTGACTGTATTTATAGAAGTGGAATCAATTCGTTGGCAGGATATTATATATCTAACAGTATTTAAAAGTTGACTATATAATATATTCATTCAAATATGGTGAAGGAATCTGTACATCATATTGCTGGTATTTACTTTTATTATAAAAGTTATACTTAGAAATAATCATATAAAGCAGAAATAATTTCCTGTTTTTTAACTTAATTTCAACAGAATCTGTACCATTTAAGTTGAAAAGCGGTAATTAAGTGTCTTCTCCTAACATTCACTTTCATTTCCTGGAATTCCTTAGCCCCTCCTCCTCCCACACCCCCCTTCTTTTATTCACTTTTTGGGAAGTACTAAATGAAACATATCAATAAATGCAGAAACAAGACTTTTATTACAGATATGAAGGATGGAGAATATAATTGAATGCTAGACCAGAGCAACACATGCAAAGTACAACCTCGGTATAAAAGAGGTCTGTTCCTTTTGAAAAGAGTGATGTGAAAAAAAGAAGATTTTTCCTTCAGGGGGGGAAAAACCCTTTAATAATGTTAAAAGAGCCATAAGTTAAAATGACCTTTCAGAGTATGAAAGGGAAGGAATTACTCAGAGAATTGCTTAAAGAACATGATGAGGATATCTTAGTAAAAATGGATTGAAGTGCCCACTTTCCTGTTTCATAACAAAGAGTAGGAGATATGTAGCTCTTCAAAAACGGTGACAGGCATCTTAATCAGAGCACACACATCAGCTTTTCTCCAAGTGCTGTTGAGTCAGGGAGTGGCTATGAAGTAAATATTGTCTCTCGTTATTCTGAAGAGCGGATGTTTGATTCATCCAGGCTCTCTCAAAAAGCCAGGCCCAATTCAAAAAGCCCTTGCTGTACCCATTTGAAGTCAATCTGGAAAGTATAAACATAAAGCAATCTGAAATAACCTTTCAGTATGATTGAGCCTTCTTCAGAGCAGTGTCGCATCCTTCTTATTGTATGAACTCTCCATGCAGGAAACCTAAGTGGGCTGAGACATTAACAAACTGCTAGATCAGGGGTGAGTGAAGAAGGCTTGTATCTCCTGGAGCTCACAGGAGATACTTTGAGGGACCTCTTGCCTCTGAATTCCCCCTTCTGGCAATGTTTCTAGTTTCTTGTTCTTTTCTGTTCACTTTCCTAATAAAATCTACTGCCATGTCTATGTTATTTTATTTT
>VXAB01007162.1:6175-19072 GCA_013399175.1 Odontophorus gujanensis
TGGGGCGCCGCCCCGGCCCTGTCCAGCCTGGCCGTGGCCATGTGCAGCCCACGGGTGAGTGCGCGTCCCCGCCCCGTCCCGCCCCGTGCCGTTCCGCGGCTCAGTGCGCACTGTGCTTTGCTCGCAGGACAATATGCCCGTGTCCACCTCGCTCCTGGGGGANAAGGTCTCCAACCAGTGTTTGAGCACCGTGATGTAGCCAGCACAACACCAAGTGCGTGCCTCCAGCCCCCAGCATGTCTCCTGTAACAGCACATCTCATCAATGCACCCAGCACCTGCTCATCCCCAACAGTTGCCTTGTGCAGGTTCCCAGAGCTCACTGCCCAGTGACTGATGCAGTTCCAGTGGGCAAACTGCTGAAGTACTTGATACTGGGTGCTGCACTGCTTGCTTCCTCTTACTTCTGTGGTTTCAGTTCAAAAACATGTAATTCTTCCTCACAAGCTCAATCTTGATCATGGGCAGTGTGTCAAGAGTTCATAGTACCAGGCAGTTCTGTGAGCCTGCTCCTACTTCTCTGTGGCCCAACAGCTATATAAAAAAGGATCATCAAGCAAGGCTGATCTTGGACAGCCATCACCAACTGGTGTCCTCTCCTCATCCCTATAAGTTGTCTTTTACCAGTTACTGCTGTAGTCTCCCCTGGTGGCCACTCATACCAAGTTCAGCCATCGCCACCGTCTATGTAGCTCTACTGGGTGCTGTATAACATGATTTCTTTATGTGTAGTTAGTGCATTGTCCCTGTCTTTCTTACCCAGAGCTTGGTGCTGGGAAATCAGTTACTCTTGATCCTCAAAGCATAACACACCTTCATATTTTCATTCTCTTTGTGTGCCTGCAGTACCTGTCATTTTATTTTAAGCCTCCGATGCCCTGCTGGTCTTTTGGTCAGAGCTCCTGTCCTGTTCACCTCACTGCTGCAGTTTTCCCTCACCCCGATCGCTCCAGCCAATGTTCTTTATAAATCCATTTCTCGCTTGTGGTTTTCTGCCTCAGGAGCACTCTACTGAGAAAGGCCTGGGGACCTTTTATGCTTTGGGTTAGAAAGTCAGTGACACACTTCTGGCTTTGACTAATCACGAGCTTTCTGGTCACATTAGCTGAATTTTCAGAAGAGAATCGAATCTTCTTTTCAAGTTCTACACCCTGGTTACTCAGTCCATAGCTGTCTTACACTGAAATCAGTGTAAGATCATTACCAAGTCTCTCTGTGTCTTCTTTGTTCTACAGGCTGCATGGTAAGGAGATCTGCTCTCTGCCCTGAGCAGAAATACCAAGCATCATTTTAGCTGGCATTGTTAAGGTTTGCTCTGGGGAATTAAACCCTCAGTACTCCCGCAGCTTCTGCAATAACAGAGGTGGCTGTTAGCAGCCCAGCCTGCCCCGTGGCTGAGGCAGCTTTCCTACCAGCTTGGCACCTTCAGGCAGGCAGTAGCTTCTTTGTGCTGTCACCGTGCTTTTATGTGCAGTTTCCATTCTGCTCTTGGCAGGCCCTTTTTTAAGTAGCACACAATGCCATCTGGAGGCAAGTAGTGTTATTTCTTCTGCTTCCCAGTTGTGTCCCATCACCTCTGTGTTGTTCCTGCAATGCCAGGTTCCCCGTCCTGGGGCAGGAGTTTTGGTGCTCCCATGTGTCAGTATATATGCATTCTCTCAGTGTTTTCTTTACAGTCTGATCGAGTTCCTAGCTAGAACAGCTGCATTTAGTATACTGGCTCTGTCTTTTCCCTTATTTTATTTTTTTTTCCTCCACTGATAAAAGCACATTTGCTACATTCCCATTCCTTCATACCTATTTCTATCTATACTGGGTGCAGCGAATGCTTCCCACAACCTAGCTCCATGCCCTTCCTCCATGTTCTAACACGAGATGCATCTAACTTGTTGCAAAACTTAAATCCTAAAAGATGTTCCTGCGAGCTGGAGGAGTCCCCTTGTAGAGAAAGCTTTGTGTATGCATAGCCTCTCTGTGCTAAGCAGTGAGAATGGAAAATGGTAATAAACAGATTTGCTTAAAGAAAGTGCCTCGGAGGAGTAGTGTAACTACATTTTATATGTGTGTGTGTGATAAAATAGTATAAACATACATACAGGTTTCCTGAAATAAATTTCCAGCTGAAGAAGGACTGAGATGTTACACGTTCTGGTGTCTTTCTTTTCAGTTTTTACACTTCAGATGATGCTTTTGAATATTGAGTGGAACGCTCTTGATTTCTCCTTGAGACTGGCAGCTCCCAGCTTACTCCTGGAAGGAATCTGGTGTGACCTGAATAGTGTTTTTGTCTTCCATTTCACACAGCTATTTTAAAGCTAATGTCTGTTTTTCCATATGGTGCTTCAAAAGTTGAGTTTTAGCAATGTGTATTAAGGGTATCACAAAGGTAAAATCTAAGAAGCATTTCATTTTATTTATAAAACACTTCTTTGTATTATCTGTTCTATTTGGATAATTAAGTTTTCCTGCCCCAGTGGACGTTGGCTTTGTCACTGTTAATTAGTTCTGTGATGGGTGACAGCTCTTAAGTTTATAGCACCTCTCTCCAGGCTGTTACCAGCACAGAAATTCTGATTGGTTCTGTGATGTTTGTGGACACCACATAAGTGAAGGGTACAGCAAACACAGCCACTGACAGCAGGCTTCGACAGAAGCGATGCACAGCTTTTTGGGGCCTTTTTAGGGTGTTCATAGTGGGAAAAAAACCAAACCAAACCAAAACTTTGCTAATTGTGATCTAATAATTTTCTTGTTGACTTTCCCTCTGCATTCTTGATAGCACAGACTTACCGATGCATGAACCAAGCATCAGTGATGCAGTTTGAGCTTGGCCTGTTGTTTCACTTCCACTATCCTATACTTAAGAACTGTCCACAATCCACAAAAAGCACTGGGAGGTTTTCCAGCAACTGCTGGCTTTTGCATCACTAAAAACTCATTCACGGTCATCAGGTGGGCTTATATTGCCCACTCTGGAGACATACAGAGCTTTGCCCAATGTGCCTGTGCTGGGTGCTTTACAGCTGGGTCCTGGAGGGGGGAAGTAGGGAATGGTCTGGTGGGCATCTTCAGGGTGGTTTTATAGAATGCTTGCTTGAATATCTCCGTGGCTTTTCTAACGGAGCAGACTATGGCTGAATACTTTGTTCTGTGTTTTAGCCAAGAAGACCAAAAAACAGGTATTTGTCAGCTACAATCTGCAGAACACAGACAGCAGTTTCACCTTACTCATAGAAAACAGGATCAAAGAAGAAATGATGGCTTTTCCTGAGAAGTTCTGACTTCGTGTGGTTGTAAAATAACTGGACGTTTTTGTTTTGGAAGAACTGGGTGCAGTTTTCACACTGACATTAAGCAGTGTACTCGTTTTGTATTGCATTCTTTGAATTTGCATTTGTTATTAAATGTAGCTGACCTGAATACAGTTGGACCTGGAATTCTTTGTACCCCAGATTTGCTATCCTGCCAAAGTGGGGACAGGTTGGTTGAGTAGAAAAGTGCTGCCACGTAAGAACATCATTGTACAATGTCTGGCCTGCTTCCTCTGCTGGGAAATCAGTGCCAATTTGTAACACTGCAGTCGATCTACCATGTGGTAGAGCAGCTTTCAGTCATTCGCATGGAAACGTGAGGGTACCAGAGAGCACTGTCTTCTGGTGCAGAGGAAAATGTCAGTAATAGCTGGACTATTAGAAATGGAACCATGTGAGTCCTATATTGAGCAGCTGTAAAATACAGTGAGCATTACCTTGCTTTGTCATTGTAGTTGCTGTTGTGCTAGCACTGAACACTGAATTTCCTTCCATCTTCTGGACACTGGGAGGCTTTCACAATGGGTTTTCTGTACAGCCCTGACAGCGACGTAGAGGGGAAAAAGTGCAGCTTGACCTCAGGAGCAGTAGGTAAGTCTGCCAGGCTGCTAGAAAAGTGTCAAGTGTATAAATTGAACATACTCATTAGAAACTTAAAATCAGAGCAGTCAGTGCCACCACCGCTGCTTGGCAGCCTGTTGTTACAGCTCTAGACTTCTTGCTAGGATGTCATTTCAGAGGCAAATCCCCCTGCTATTTTCTTCAACAGAAAGGGCAGCTAAAAATTAACTATGTGAAAAAAAACCCCAAACCCCAAAACACATCGCAGTGCCAATGGTGTAATGACTGTTCATAGCTGCCAATACACGCTGTGCTATTAAGCAGTACCTACTATTCACAGCAGTTTCAGGAACATGGAGCGTAGCAGCCTGATGAGCAAATGGGAGTCTTTCTTAGTGCAGGTTGAGCCCTGGCTCAAACTTCTGATGCGAATGAAAACTCCAGGTTCAACAAAGGTTGGTGCATGACATCAGATTGCAGGCAGCCTCCAGTTGTCTGAAGGAGCTGGAACATCCAGCGCTGCAGACTTGCATCGTACATTCCACATGGGAGCACCGGGCCCGTTCTTACCTGGTAGGCACAGCCACCAATGCTTGGCTGCAGTTCAAGATCACGGCAGCAAAAGCAGCTGCTGGAGGGGATTTTAACTTACCCAGCCAAGGAAGCAGAGTCAGCTGTTCTCCAGTGACTGAATGCAGTTCGTAATTAGTTACAAATCAACGTGCAGATTTAATTAGCCAGCTTTAAAACCGGTTCATTCTGTTTGTAGAGGAGGGCTTACCGAAAGTCACAGTGAGGGAGATGGACCACGGAAGGCAAAACGATGGGACAACATCTTTTTATTCTGTACATTTACATACAAAGTTTTTCAGTAGGTACAACGGATGTAACATCATGCAGACATTTAGCTTGTAAGACTGTTTTCAGTACTCGATTTAAGCTTGTGCTATGAGGAAGCACCACCAGACTATTCATGATCAAAACATACAGTAACACGATTCTTTAAAATTTCATCAGAAACCGCACCGGGGAGGGAAGTCTCACCCACAGACATATCACACTGTTACTCCTTTCCCAAAACATTGTACACGATACATTTAAAATGAGGTTTGTCATTTTTCTTAAAAAAAGTTACAGTGGGGGAGATGATCCCACACTTAATAGCGTTGTCTGATGTGCCAGCTACAGGCGCAACTTGACTTGACATTCACAGAGTTCATTTAATGGCACTTCTGCTTCCAATTTGGTGACCTTTAGTGTTTGGCTCCAGGAAGTGGCAACAGTTAAGCAAAATACTTCCATGAAAAAATAAACAGTTAAAAAACCCAACCATACAACAAATGTGCTCACCGAAACTGCAAGGTCACTCAGACAGAACCCTCTCTCAGGCGCCAGAAAACACCTCCAAACAGATGACAGCTTTCTCCACGCTGTCTGTGTCTGTCTGTAGTGCGTCGGGCAGCATGAGCATTACAGAAACCCTAAAAGGAAGGACAACCAAGATCAAGCGTAACGTCGCTTTCACATTTTTCTTTAAAATGAGAAAGAAGGAAGAAAGCCCTTGAATGATACGCCAAAAGAAAAACTCCACAGGTGGGCTTAGAGGTTACCAAAGGTTCACAGAAGAAGGCCGACGTGGACAGGACAGCTCGGAGCTCTTCCTGCACTGCGGTGGCCAGAAACACCTGCTGCACAAGAGCGGCTCCTGGCTGTGGCTGCAGAGAAGCGGATGGAGGAGCTGACGGCCAACCAACGAGGCACTGCGTGTCTGCCTGCGGCACCTGACTGCTCCTCTGAGCTCTCCCACAGCAGGGAAGCTTAAGAAAAGCTTTCCCAGCTACAGAAGTGTGGGGAGAAGGAAACAAAACTGGAAGAAAACACAAGTAATTGTTCATCTTTTCAGGAGAAGGTGCAAGATGAGCTACTGATTTTGTGTTTTATTATCATGACGGAGGTGGAGGGCCAAACCGGCCTGAGAATTGAGACTCCCCACACTGCAGATCAGTACCGAGTATCTGCTTGCAGGCAAACACAGAAAAGCCTGCAGTAATTCACATTGCTTTTTTAAAGAATTAACATCAACAACAAAAAAGCGCCTAATATTCCTGTCACCTCGTGTTCATTACAGAAACGTTGATATGTTTAAACAAGCATCCTCTTCCCTGGGCCTGCCTGTCTCAGAGAGCAAACACCAGAACAGGAAACGATAAAGCGCTGTGGACAACAGCGGTGAGCACACCGGGACCGCTGACGGTGCTGGAAGCAGCCAGCTGTGTGAATGGGCTCCAAGAGCCGTAGCGCAGCTTGAGCATACACGCACAGAGACCTTTTCTCTTCCCTTCAGACTTGTTCTGCCTCATCAGTTTCCCTTGTGAACCCACTTTTTCCCCCCCCCAGTGCATGTGGCTTGCCACAAGCGTCTTTTATTGAAGGTGAGAGGTATTGCACAAATTTGGCACGTGGATACTGTGTGGACTTTGAAAGGCCGTGGTTTTTTCTTAGGTGAGCACAGATCGTGGAAGTCAGCACAGAACAGAAAGAGGGAAACGGCCGCTCTCAGGCTGGGCAATAAAACTTTGGCGTAAGGAAGATCAGGCTCTCACCATCACAGCAAGTCTAGCAAAGATGAAAAAGCAGTAGTGTAATTCTGGGCAAAATTAGCATCAGCTGGTCCAGTGTTTCGTACTGGGCTCAGGAAGAACCCGAATGTCCACATCCTCTGTACAAAAATTAGTAGCTTTAGGACAACATTGCTATTCTGAACACGACAATCCCTGTCGCTTCTGCAGGTCTAGCTGTCCTCCTGCTCGGCAATACCCGAGCTGTACCTCAGAGCCTGCTATGGGAGCACCTCTCTGATCTACCAGGGACTGTAAGAGGACATCAGCAGCCGAGTGGAGGATGGAAACTGTTAAGTTCAGTGGTTAGTAGACAATATATATACAGCAAAGGAGGAAGGGGGAAGGGCGGGTAGAGGAGGAAAGTGCAAAGAAGCGCTTTCCGTGCTTGCAAAGGCAAGATGTACATCAAACAAAGTGGCAATCATATGGACACGCAATACAACATTGACATCCTGCTGCTCTGTTTGTTCAAACATCTGCACTACTGCGCAATCACAAATGGATGGCCTGAGTGGAAAAGAGGGAGGGGGAGGAGAGAGGTTAACTACAATGCAAGAAAGCTGTTTGTTTACAATGTCCTTGCACTGAACTGGATCCTCACAGCCATCACGCAGTGAGAACCAAAAGCTGATGGCCAATGCAAGTAGCTGGTTGGGAGGAAGGACATCAAGTGGCCGTGATCCAAGTGCTGTCCATACAGTACACGACGAATTGGATGTTCACTTTGCTTCGAGTAGCAGACTGGGATTGACCCCATTTAATTTTTTTTTTTTCCCTGGAAGAAAATCCTACAAAAGCAGTTGGGAAAGGGGGGGATGTACAGGTGAGCTCACCGTGTATTCATGGGTCTAAGCCAGAAAACATTTCAAAAGGTACCGCGATGGCTGACAACAGACCTTAAGTTATTCACAGGCTATCAATTCCTTCCTTTTTGATAGTCACTTAAACATTTTGTCCACTTGCACTGGTAACAAAACCTCTGGTTCTAAACACAGGCAGGGCAATGCCAAGGACACTCATTTCCCAGGAGTGGCAATCGCAGCCATGCTGCCTTGGCAAATAAAAGTACAGACTGTAGCCAGTGCTCCTTTTTGTTGCTGCTGGTCTGTGCTCTTCTCCTGGAGCAGTCAATTGTAGATTCAGGACCTCCTAGTAATTAAAGCCATTCCTGGCAGAACTCATTTTTGCATCATTGGTCAAATCATTTACATCTACATGAGTATTAAATACCAGCAAGAACAGTCTAAAATAGGTTAACAGACTCTTAAAATGTGCAAAGCTGATTCTCACTAAAAAATCAGCTTGTTCGGGTAGGATTTTCTTCAATGCATTTGGTGGAAAAAAAAATCGTACTAATTTAGAAAGTAACTTTTAAATGCACACAGGCTATATAAAAACCATAAGCTGCCTAAAATGCAGTCAGGATTTGAGTCACGCCAGGTTTTGCTTTGTTTCTTCTTTTCTATTTTGTTTTGGTGTATACAAACACAGCAGGCAAACCGGGCGCTTTGCCTTTCTACACAGGCAGAAGAACGATACACCAGTCAAAGTTTCAGTCAATACAACTTTGCAGTGATCCCTCCTTCCTTTAAAGGAACACAAGAACAAAACAAAAAGCAACCTCCCCCCCTCATGGTTTCTTTCTTGGAATGGCTGCACCTCTTAAGATGGCTTCATTTTTGTGATCTATGAAAGGAAATAAAGTGCTTCTTGAGAATAAATCAAAATAAATATACATATTTAATGGCAGGAAAAAAAGTTTCTGAAGGGCTACCTCCAGCCAGGGCTGTTCTCAGGTGAGTATTTTCCCCCATCATTTTTCAAAGAGCGATCTGCGCAACAGTTGATGATTCCTACAAGGTGTTTTAGCAACAGAGTTGAATTCCCCCAGGTCTGTGTCTGCTCCATCACTGGTTGGTAAAACCTGCTCAAAACACCTTTGCCCAAAGTGCTGTTCCTCCTGCACAACAGCATCAAATAAAATACAAAAGGAAGGGGAGAAGGGAAAAAAAAAACCAAAACAAAACCCAAAGAAACAACCAAAAAGAAAAAACAAAAAGAGAAAATCCACCCAGTTACATAGACTTCATCCCATTGGCAGTGGTGTTCTCAGAGATGCCGTCGCTCACAGTTGCTGAGTCGTGGAGGCCCGAGTAGTCCTTGAGTTCAGAGTTTGTCAGGAGCAGGGGCTGCTCCCCCTTCTTGTGTGGCAGGAGGGGCTGCCTGGTGTAGTGTTCCCCGTCCGGGATGTTCTCGGGCAGGTTCTGGTTCTTGCTCTCCGGCAGCAGCAGGATGCAGATGATGCAGATGAGCGTACAGCAGGCAAAGATGACGTGGTGGAGGAAGTAGCCTTTCTGGTTGTGCAGCTCCATGATGGGGGCGGTCAGGCGGCCGAAGCCCGCGCTGGCCAGGACCAGCCCCAGCCCTCCGCCCCTGCAAACACAGCCCGGGTGAGAGCCCAGCCCCACACACATCTGTGCTGGAAAAGCACCTGAATGCCCCTTTGGCTCGAGACCAAAGGGTAGGTGCAGAAGTCTATTCTGGCTGTCCCTGGAGCACCTGGCAGCAATAGTCAGTGGAGGCATGAGATGAGGCTTCACACACCAAGCACTGAGCCTTGAAATATTTTCCCTATATAATGTGTTGGGGCTGGAACCTCTACACACACTGATGGTGTACCAACATGAATCATGTTCAGTTTAGGTACCTTCTATTTCTCCAGACTTGGCGAAGCTCTTTTCACAGATAAGAGTGAACTTTCCCCAGATATTGCCAAAGCCCTAATTACACCCTTGCCAGCTTTCCAATGGCAATTTAGAAACCTCGCTGAATGCACCCCTTGTGCAAGTGGCCTCCCTGCAGCTTCATTAATAGGCTCACATGGGTGCTCTGCACAACTTCCCTCCCAGACACATGCTGAGCTGCTCTCCAAGTTGGCTCGTTCACATCAGCACTTGCTACAGCTAAATTGCATCCCGGCAAGCGAGGGAACCTGAGGTGAGCCTTAAAAGCAGCTGCGGAAGGACATCGGAGAAGCTGAAAGGAAGCAGGAAAAGGCAACAAAGGCAGCTCTGTCACTACAGGGCAAGGAACTTCACATTTGGAGGGGGGAAAAAAATACAGTCTTTCCATGTCATGTCAGTAATTAGAGCAAGTGTTAGTTTATCTGGCCCTCAGACCCTGGCAGGAGAATGACTAAAAATGTATGTTGGTGTGCCTGCTAGAAAGGTTTGGGTTTTTCTTTTTTCATGTCTGATTATACAGCAAATAAGAAGATGCAGGAAAAATAAATAAAAGAAGCAGAAAGCCCTGAGAACAGGAAAGGAATGCCACCACTAGGGAGCGGAAAGAGCTCACGATGCTGCTGCACAGCAGCCAGCAGGCAGCCTGGCAGCCCTGCTCTGTCCCAACAGGGCCTGTGCCCAAAACAGCTGCCCTGTACAGGCTGGGGGCTGAGGTGTCCATCAGAAAGCCTTGCGACATCCTCCCCAGATCTCTTGGCCTGAGCCTGGCTGAACCAAACAGGAAGGACTCAGCCTTCTCAGCTTTGCGCAAAGCACTGTCATCCTATTTTGGGTTGGCCATTCGTCTGCCCTGAGCAATCAGGTCCGTACATACCGAGGGGCCTGAGAACCACTTGGGTTAGAGGAGACATCGTCTCTCCTGCACAGAACAGGGTCAGTGCTGACCTCAGGCCCAACTGCTTACTAGGTCTTTATCCCATCAGCTCAGCTGCTTCTAAAGTCACCCCCTGAACACCCCCATGGCTTTTGCCAGCTTTTTTCTTACATAACAGGCCTGCTGGATGCTCAGCTCCAGGCCAGAGCTTGGACACCCATGGCCTTGACACCTTTGAAAAGACCAGCCTGGTCCAGATCCCAGTTAAGAGCCCTATGCCCCACTGGAAACTCAGCTTGAGACATCTGTTGATGGATAAAGCTCCTAGCACAGCCATCACTGCCTGCGCTTCATTTCTGTGCCTCGGGTGGGGGCAGTAGCAGGAAACCAAGGGAAATCCTAGACTCTTTTCCGACTTGTTATTGACTAAGATCACAGAAGGCAGGGAGAGGACACCATGCTTCCCTCAGCCCATTAAGCACAACTCCCTACTAAGGAATTGTGCAACCTACAGTGGTATTCTCATCAAGATTATCAGAGATGGGTTACCATTGCTATTTGATGCTCAGATTCAGTAGCTGGGAGTCCTTGGTATAAATAAACAATTTGATCAGGGAGACCTCAGAGACAGTCCCAGTCCTCTCACTACTTCTCTTTTCCTTAAGGCTCCTGAAGATTCAACCAAAAGCATAGTATGATGGTCTGAAACACTAAGGGACATCAGAGGTGGTATTTTGGGAAAGAGGTAATGAGGCCAGGAGCCCACCACAGTGCAAGACACAGAGCTTAACTGCACTTCCAGCTGACACATGCTTACGGATTGTCCCAAAAGCCACAGCGTAATTACAGCCCCGAGCTGATGTCTTCAACAGGTTTGCAATGGTAGGACTGCAAAGTGCTGCGGAGTGTCATCATCCCTATTTATAAATGGGGACCCTGAGGCACATCCAGCTATTGTCTCTTGCCCAGTGTCATCCAGCAGTTAGGGGAAGCAGAACCTGAGTTCCCAGCCAGGATTTTTTCCCCTGCTCTGTTACAACATGAGCGATTTAAGGAAAAAGTTTGCTAGGTTCACACTGCATATCTGGCTCCACTTGGCAGATCCCCTTCTGGTGAACTCAGCCAATTCCTTATCTGCAAGCCTTTCAAACACAGACGAGGAGAAAATTAAAGAGGCATAAAGAGACCAAAGGACTGACAGGCACATAAATAAATAGCTGTTAGTGTTTTGGTCTGCTCTGCAATCTCCTCACCACTCACACTGCCCTTCCCTGTAGGAATAATGTTATCTGTAAAATACATTCACAAAGTCAGAGAGCTTGGAAGAGCAGGCCATGGATCGAGGGGACTGGCTGCTCATCTGACAGCTTTGTTATAATGCTTTTACAAAGCTACTGAAAAACCGTGTAATTGGAAGGGGAGAGGGAAGCACTGAATCTCCTCCTCCCCGCTCCCCTCTCCTTCCCACCCGTATGACCTACATTCCTATGAAATTCAGTGGGAATCAGAGTGGACTCCTGAATTGCTGTGGCACCGCTGAAAGTATAATCCAGAACACATGAGCACAAACTTTGTCCCGCAAAAGATAACGGTGAATAAATAAAGCGTTATGAAAGCCTGACAATACAAAGACTATTTACGGAAGGCTCTCCAGAGAAGATCATCTGCCTCAGTTCTACTACTGTCCAGCACGAGAGCCCTCCTCTTTAGAGAAAAGTTGAGCCTTGGGTAAGACAGATCTGGGGGCAAAGAGAGATGGCAAAGAGGTAGACTATGATTCTGCAGTAAGGGTGAAACAGAGGTGCTGCAGGCGAGACTGCAGATCCTCAGAGCGCCTGCACACTCCAGCAGCAATGAACACTGCATACTGCAGTACCTCCTTTCCACTGAACCACTCCTATAGCAGGATTAACTCACCCTATGGAGGCAGGGAACTGACTGCAGCTATGTCCTTCTCTGCACACTTGTGTGGATTTATCTTATATCCGGCTGCAGGCTCACACAGTTTCTGCTTGTACAAATCCAGCAGGGTAAGCAGAGTAACAAAATGCTACAGAACCACAGGACCTGCTTCAGCTAAGTACTTTAGACCATACCATAACAAATGCAGTTCATGTGATGACTGGCCTGCTGAAAATCGCCACGATGGGGTATGAGGTGGAGCCATCTCAAACAAAGCCCCTCTGTCCTCAGATGGGCATTTACTTAGGCAGGCAGACTGCAGCGATTAAAAAGTGGCACAGAAATTATTGTGTGGTCTCCGATTACGGGAGATTTCACCCCTGCCCATACACTGTGTTAAGTTACACAGCCAGTTATCAAGCAAATGAGTTCAAATTCTTCCCTGCCCTTTAACAGTGAGGGGCCACAATGTCTCACCTTATTACTGTGGGTGTGATTTCGGCACAGAAGAATACACTGAGACTTCCAACAGCATGCGAAGAAAACATCCCCACAATGGAAAATGCGGTAGAGAACTTGTCTTTGACGCTGTCACTCATACCTGTCAAGACAAGCATGTGCATGGAAAGAGAGAATGAGGCCAAATCTCCAAGTAGGGAAACAAGAAAACAGGTCTACGTTACTCACTCTCCCTAAATAAGGATTTGAGTCACTTCTGTAACACTAATTTAAAACAGGTATTTATAAAATCCTTTCCCAAGCATCCGAGACATAAATGCAGATGAAAAAAATCATAATGTCATTCCAAAAACAGCAGAGATCTCTGCATTATTTATGCCCAGTCACCACAAAAAGGTAAAAGACAAAAAAAAAAAAAAAAAAAAA
>VXAB01007162.1:19081-33032 GCA_013399175.1 Odontophorus gujanensis
AAAAAAAAAAAAAAAAAAAAACCAACAAAAAACCCCACCCATTTGGGCAGCCTTTTAGGCACCAGACACTTCCCTCCCACAGAGGGACAGACAGACAGGCGGATGCAGGCAGAGTTCACCACATCACCACCTCCTGGTACAGCCCGCTGAGCTGGCTGCTGGAGAGGCTCACCAGACAGCAGGGGAGGGAAACAGAAGTACTCCTCACTTCCAATCCACCTGCTAATGCCCTGCGAGCAATGGATCTGCAGACTATTGCAACTCACAGCTTGAACCTCTGTGCTGGATCCAAGGGATAACCACCCCTTTACTTTCTTGCTGAAAATACTAGCTCCCAGGAGCGCAAAAAGTATGTGTGAGTCCTTACATCATAACTTCTGTAATATGCTGAGGAACTCCTACAGCCTGCTGTGAGGACTAAGCCCTTTCGGCCACGTACACAGGAGAGGACAAATCCTGCTGGCAGACAGGGACGTGAGCACAGTGCCTTGCACACCAGGGCTCTGTGAGGCTCTTGGGCACTTTTTGTAGGAATGACCCCGTGGACACTGCTAGACAGAACAGATCCTGGAAAAGCTGGGCAAGGCCAGGTCTGCTCACTCAGATACAGAGATTCTCCCGCAGCCCATTGCTGCATTGCTATGACAGTACTGCAGGCTGGGAAACTGTGCCCGAGTGCCCTTCTCAGAAAGGACTTCAGCATTGCTTCCTGCACACTGCAGACATGTATGTAAACCATACCTGAGTCTGGAAGTTGACTGTATTTTCCAATCACTGTGTCCAAGACCACCAAAGTTACAGTAACATAAAAATAAGAGAGGGAGAGAAAACAAAAGTGCACTGTTGTTACTCATGCAACTCACCCAAAGTAAAAAAAAAAAAAAAAGACAAGGTAAGCACTGCACATCTCCCCCAGCCCCACACACTCCTCCTGTCCCACAGCAAGACTGTCATGCTCCCTGATGTGATGTGCCTGCTTCAGCCAAATGAATGAATAATGAAATGGTGATAATAACTACAGAGGCAAAGCATTTTGAAGAGACCCAGAATTACTGCTGGGATAACACAAAAGGCTTCTTTGTTGTTAACAAAGAGGGAGAAGAGAAACTGCCCCCATCCTGCAGCCCCAGTGGGACGGTCAATGCAGGCTCTGCTTGGAGAGCAAAGCTCTCAGTGTCAACATGGCTTCATGGTCAGTGACCTCTTCCCTCGGCAGCAGCACAAGGGGCATCCTGGGATCTGGAGCAAGGGTTGAGCAGGGTGAGCCTCAATGTCTGCTGCTGATGGACACACTTTTCTCCCTCTCCTTCCTTCTGCAATTCCCATTTCATTTGCTAATTACACCCGAATTATGCTAAACTGAAACACATATGAGGCTGTAACAGATTCAGTACTCAGCAGGGTCACTGCTTCTCCCTGAAAGCTGTCCAGCAGTTTCGGGAAAGAAGTGGGGTATGGTCTACAGTGGGAAGAGACAAGCTGCTCCAAAGCTCAAGGCTGCCTTTCTTTCCTCTTTTCACCAAGATGGTGTGCATCTGCATGTCACAGTACTTCAAAGCATGAGATGGGGCAAGGAGCTTCTTCCCCTTTCAGCTGACACTGCTGGGCATGGTAAGTGTGCTCAAAGGAAATGTCAACATCTATACCAAGTGGAGAGCAACACTGGAGTCTCCTCAACGCCCTGAAAGATACTCACTGTTCCCCCTTCCCACTTCTACAAATAGAGCGTTCACTAAAGGTTAGCTTGGTCAACACTTTCAGGAAATACAGTCTGTAAATATGGGCTCAGGGCTCCCCCTCAGCATGCAGGAACGTAAAAAACTTTCCATCCTCAATGCAAAAACCCTCTCTCATTAAAGCTCTGAAGTCATTTCTAAACTTAGAAATGGAGAACAGCAACAACCAGTGTTCTCGTGCTTGTCACAATTCCAGTTTGTCCAGAGGCACGTCTCAGTCTCCCAACAGCCCCCAGAGGAAGGGGAGAGACTGCTGCTTTTGAAAGAGCAATCCCTTTGACAAGCTGCGTTGCCTCATGAAGTCATACCTACATACACATGTAGACCTCACACACACGAAGTGGGGATCCTCAGCTGTGTTCTCTGCTACCCACACATTACTTGTAAGTAGCAAAATGGCCAGAGTAGGCAGAAGACAGGCACCTAACCTACTGCTTTAACTCCTGCTTCTTTCAGAGGCCATTTGGAAAGCAGACCCAAGTGAGAAGTTCCTTCCTTCCCAATCCCTTACTCAGTTCTTTCTCCAAAACCTATATCACTGAAATAAATGCTTTTTTGTTTGCTTGTCTTTGTGTGGCAGAACTAGAAGTAGCACCAACTCTCAATGAGCTACACCACTGGGATTCATCCAGAACACAATTCCTCTTCTTAATGAATCTAAGCGTTTGGAGAATCCTTCACATAAATCCAGCTGCTGAAGCTAAGCAGGTGTACTGCAAGTCAAATCTGAAAGAGGCAACAGAAACATTCCCTGGTCCCTTATCTTTGCAATCCCTGGAGATGGGGAAACACCAACCTAAGCTGCATAACATTTTCCATCAATTCTACGAACATGTTAAAATCAGTTCTCCCCTCCCATAAGAAAAAAACAGTGAGAGCAGAGAATCTTCATCCAAAATTTGACAGTGAATTGCTAACTGTGATGAAGTGTAAATCTCTGTACCTGTACAGCGCAAGGAAACACTGAAAGGGAGACTCCTATGGACACGTAATGATGTTCTACTTTAACTGATAAAGAGGGCAAAATATACTGTGAGTGACATTTCTGCTATTACCATCAGCAGGATGATATGGCACAGAAATCAGCCATGTTCCCACACAGCTACCTGGCTGTCAGACTCTCTGCCATCAACTGCTGTGACCATTTTAGCCCTACGTGTCACACTCAACCTCCCACGGCCCCGAAAAGCTCATCTCCAACTTACAGTTCAGAAGGCCCAGCTGCAGAAGTGACGCCAGAGCTGTAAGGATCATGAAGAGCAGGAGCCCTCCTCTCCTCCCCAGGAACCCAACCACAGGGCACATGGCCAGGCAGGATGCCAGTGCAATCCCAGCCATGGTATAGTAGTCTGCATAGAAGTTCTGGGTAATGGTCATCTTTGCTTCGTGCCCCATCATGCTTTTTGCAAAACAGTGGTGAATGCCGTAGCCAGTCAGCCTAGGGAGCAGGAAAGGGCAGCAGATCACCACCACGTACTGCTACTGCAACGTAACTCAACACAGGAACACATTCCACATTCACGTGGGAGGCATTTCTGCTGTGAGAATACAATGCTTACTGCAAAAAGACCCATCTCTGATTAGACTTCCAGGTGCTACCATTAAAAATAAGAAACGATTAAAATAATAACAAAAAAAAAGCCCTTATTCAAGCAGAAATTTGCAATCTACTGGCTTCACTTGTACAGCCTTTGCTCAAGATCAGGACATGGTAAACTTTACAAGCCATAACGTCACTCCGATGTGGTGTCACACTGTGCTGCACCAGCACGGCTTGGGCAGGAGGTCGATGTTCTCAACAGCCCCTGGGGCAGCAGCAGTGCCCCTGTGGGGAAGGGCCTCCTGCCCCAGCACCTACACCTGACAAACCTGATGCAAGCTCACGTCACATCGATGGTGCCTCACAGAGCTGCAAACCCACGTCTCCAAAAATGAATGGCACCTGCATTACACTGATACACCTCTACCCTCCTGAGTGTCAGGAACTTGAAGCGTTTGTCAGTGTAAACTGGGTATTAATGTAAGCATAGAAACAGCTGGGGAATACACAATTGCTGAGCACATGACTACTCAGAGCCTGGGGAATTTTTCTTGCAACTGCCCAGCACCGCGCTTCTCACCCAGCAACAAACAGCAGCACAGCTACCAGCCAGTATACAGAAACATCACCTGCTTTGGGTATCTGGATAACTGACTCCTCCTCTAAGCAAAATATTAATCAACAAAATCATTTTTTAATAAGAGAGAGGCATTAACCAGCTCCTATCTTCTCCCTTTCTTTTGTGAGTGTGCACACATGCCTGCTAAGGTTGTTATTTAGGCCATGACCAATAAGCCAGATAGGCATATCATCCGTGCTTTGCTCCCCAGTCTGCTTCCCCATGAATTACTCAAGTTACTTTAACTTGCTGAAACTGAAGACATTTATCTCCCTTATGGCATTCACTGTGCCTATGTGCAGGGGGGAAAGGCTGCAGAGTAGGGCCACGAACCAGGAAAGAAAAACCCACAAGAGGACTACTGACTTCTAAGGAGAGTAGAGGACGTGCACATGTCCAGTCTGCTCCCACTTCCCACTGGAAAAATCTCAGACCCCAATTCAAACAGTCATTTTATGTGACAGAAAAATTAGAAAATCTCCTCTCCAAAAGCTGGGTTTGGTTAGAGGCTAAATTTGCAGTCCATCCACTTCCTTTTAACAGTGTGCTCAATTTTGGACAGGTCTCAGAGACCACAACCTGCAAAACTCTCAGGAAGAGGCCTCACTTTGCACATGTAAGCACATGCAAGCTGAAGCTTCAGGCCACATGCAACATGTTGCTCTGTTCTTGATTTGGGAGAGCTGAAAAACTTTGCAGTTTGCTCCCTTGTACGACAGTGCCCTTGATGTGGCCTCAAAAACAAGCTTGTGTTTGCTGGTAAGCAACGTCTTCCTCTGTGACACAGCTATATCAGATGTAAACAACTCAGGCTTGTGCTCCTCTGGTATTAATGATTTCAAAAATGATGGATCCAGGATGCCAGCAGCAGATGTTTGCAAGTGTAAGCATGTGGCTGCTTGAGCTCTGCAGTTCTGACAGCAATGAACTTGCAGTGTGACACTTGGGAAGATGTGTGGTGCTGCTGGTTGAAATGACCAACCATTTCCTACGCTCTGTCATACAAAATAGTTCCCTGCAACAGCTGGTGCTGTTCCATGGTCTTTATCAGAGATTCAAGCTAAGAGTCCCACACTGGAGAGCCCATTTCCCATTGTTGCTTATAGTTCACCAACCACAAAAATACTCAAATGACATGACATGGGACTTACGAGTTCACACACAATACCACAATGTTTTTCCACAGGTTTCTGGTTCCCACCACTTTGATAATGCAGACTTTCTTTGATCTCCTGGTGATCTCCTTTTCCAGTTCTGCAACAAAACAAACAAAACAAATTATTATGTAATTAATAATAGGATGAGAGATAATGGCCCTAAGTTGCACCAAGAAAAGTTCAGGTTGGATATTAGGAAAAATTTTCCTCAGAAAGAGTGGTAAAGCACTGGAATGAGCTGCCCAGGGAGGTGGTGGAGTCCCTGCCCCTAGAGGTACTCAAGAACTGTGTGGACATGGCACTGAGGTGCATGGTCAGTGGGCATGGTGGGGATGGGTTGGTGGTTGGACTACATGATTGTAGTAATCTTTTCCAACTTTAATGATTCTATTTTTTCAGTGGTGACAAAGAGAAGGAGCAGCTTAGTTTGTGAACTACAGATATCTCAGGGATGTTCTGGAGAGTAGGATACTGCCAATGGTTACACTAATGTGAGTTACAAGAAGCTCATCTGCCTGCCTGAAGTCCACCCCAGGTTTTGCTCTTCTTCCAGGCTTCTCTCAGCAACCACCACCTTTGGGGTGAAGAACTGCCCGAGAGCCCCTTCAGACACCAGCCTTTCCCCAAACGAAAACATTATCTAGAAAGCAGGCAGTATGGAATGTGGCTCCAGCAAGCACAATGCAAAATGTGCTGAAGAACTTCAGGATTTCGCTGACTCCTAAACACTCCTGGGCAGCACCACTCTCATGGTGCTCTCTTTGGTCCCCAAGTTCTGTTGGAAGCCTTGAACATTTTTGCAACGCGCATCTGAAATCCATTGAGAAGGACTGGAGTTCCAACCAGATCTGCTGAGGAATCTCTCAGTTTTCTCTAAAACCTGGATTTAAGCAAAGTGGTCACAGCACTATGCCAGATCATCCTCTTCCCCATCAAATAATTTAAATCATTTTGAAAGATGCCCCAAACAGAAGACTCTTCCTCAAGGAAGAAGCCCTGAGCATCATCAGTGATTTTTCTGCATTTTAAAACTAAAGCTGTGTCACATCCTTAAACTGCTGGGCTAACTGCAAGACAACTTTTCTTTACAATGCTGTAATAACACACAAACCTCTCAAATATTGCATCTGATACTCTCCACAGCATAGGATGAAATGAAGGAGCTCAGTTCCCAAATATCATTAGCTTAGAGACTGAAAGCAAACTCCATCCTAACCAGCATGCAGCTGAGCCACTGTTCCCAAGCTACGGGAAGTAGCTCAAGAAGCATGTGGATGTGGCACTGAGGGACACGGTGGGGATGGGTTGGCAATTGGACTAGGTGATCTTAGAGGTCTTCTCCAACCTGAATGATTCTATAATTCTAACACAGAAGAGCAGTGAGGTGACCAGGAGAGGATGAAGCCTTCTGCAAGCAGAAGCCACAGCTACAAAGCAGAATCACAAAGACACTGTATCCCAGGAGTGCAAAGCAGGACTGTTTTTGAGCGCAAAGTCCTGTACTGCTGCTTTCCAGCCTGCTTCACAGAGCAGCAGGACCTCGTTCTGCACCCTGCATCCATTCCCTTTGAGCATGGGCAATCAGCCCAGTGTCCCCAGCCGCCCACAGCCTTGTACTCTGCTCTACTCACTGAACAGAAATCCCACCAAGAGATGCAAGACAGAGAGAGAGAAAAAAAATTAAAAACAAAAAAAAAAAAGAAAAAAAAAAGCAAACCACTAGGGAAAAATGTGATAGACCAACTCTGGTTTACAACCAAAACAAAAGATGCGTTTGTCTGCTGTTACTGGAAAACAGCGTCATAAAAATAATAAAGCAAAGAAACACTATTTAGATGCAAACAGTCACTCTGTTTGCTGCTCACAGGTCACTCCTGGTAACCTATCTGCAGTAACTACAGGGAATGTTTCTGAGAAAAGAAATGAAATGTATTACATTCCGCTTAATGACTGTACTTAAGCGGGATATTACGGCGCTGGTCTCCTTATACCTGATAATATCCATTCTCCCCAGCATCTATGCAGCATGAGGCCCACAAAATCATAATAGCAGAGCTGGAGCAAAAGAGGAAATTGGTCAAATTAATATTTGCAAGACAGGAGCAGCCAGCAGGCTCAGCAATAGATCAGGGCTATCTTAAAAAAGAAAGCAATAAAAATGGTGGTACTTAATCTCAAAAAGCAAGGTCAAAATGATTTTTTGTAGCAAGATTCTGGAAAGGATTAAATAGGAAGAAAATAATTCTGAACAACGAAAGTGGTTAGATAAGACAGCGTTGTCAAGCCTGTAATTGAGCCCGTGCCAAGCCTTTTGCGCTGAAAAAGTCAAACAAAGCAGAAGAAAAAGCACAAGGTTTTGCAGAGCTTAACAGAGGATGGCTGCTTACTAGTTTGGCCCAAGAGAAACAACAAAAATCACCACCCATACAATACACCGGGGCAGACTTCTTGTGGGTACGAGGATTCTCTCTCCGTTTGGACTTCCAAAGCAAAGTATTTCCTCCTCAGTCAGCAGAAGACTGTCCCTAATGCCATGCTCTTTGGGCTTTCCCAGTTTGGTTGTCCATGTTTCTCAAAAGTCATTTTTCATTGTCAATCTGTGCTCTGTTGAGCCACAACTTCGTTAAATGAAATTAAGAGGACACGATATACATATATAAAATTGGGTGCTATTTCCATTCTTTGATGTAATGTTGGTGGAGCCTTTGGGCACCCACCCCACCCACCTCCAAAACAAGCATTTACAATAGTCAAAACATAACTGAGATTGCAACAAATGATGTATGTGACTGTAATGGGCCATCAGGAGCACAGCAGCTCTTTGGCTGCCTGAACTTCACAGGTCAATGATATAAAAGTCAAGCCAACGTCCATTAAAATCATGTGGAAGCAAACTATTGCTCTGTCAGTTACAGCAGGAAAATTCCTCCTCCCCCAGCATTTTGTTTGATGAAGTTACCAGTTCAGAAGGAATTTGCATTAAACATTTCCGTTCTGACTGATACACCAGAAAGGCAAGTGTGGAAAATAAAAAAAACATTTTTCCCCATGTACTCAGAGTCCCATTATGAGCTTTCCCATACTCCAGAGCCCACACACACAGCGGGCTTCCTATTCAAGGACTCAGTAGGAAAACTGTCAGCATGCTAACTCTTCACGTCTCAGTGGAAATTAAAGCTATTCAGTGGGACGTTCTGGCAGTCTCACAGGGAGGGGAACCCCATCAGCTTCCAGCGCTGCTGGATTCTCATGGGATCCTCCACATTTCAGGCTTTCAAAATTGTAAAGCATCTCTCAAGGCTTCAAATGAAGCCACCCATCTCTGCACTGCTTGGCAAAGGCAAAATGGACAAAACTTGAAGCAAGCCTAAGAAAAAGGATGTCCAAGGTGACAAATGTCATATGGTGATGGAGAGTCGCTGGATTTTTCTGGCTGCTAAGTGCTGCTGTCAGTAGTGTTTTGAACATGAAAAGAGCTATGGAAGCACAACAGAAAGGCTCCATTGGTCCCCAGAGCTCAACAGCTCTGCAGCAGGAGGCAGACAGGGCTGAAATGCAGAGCTGAGCTATCTGCCCACAGCCACATTGAGCTGCTCCCACTGGGAAGCAGGGCTGTCCGTGCTTCCCAGGATTTCTATCTCCAGAAATTCATCTGTGCTTGCTTTTGTCTTCAAGGACTAGCAGCCTGATCTATTGTATTCTTGAAAAGCCTAACGTTGGAGGAGTATCGAAGGCTATCAAGTCACATACAGAAATTGTGAGCTGGGTAAAGAGCTGATTGATAGGCAGCAATGAAGGGCAGAAAAATGGGAGTTACAGCAGGATGGAGATTACTGCTGGGGTGACTTGTCTTATTCTCAAAAAAGAAAAAAAAAAGTAATAATCTCTGTAGGGAATTTGGCAAAAAGCTTAGGAATGTGTCAGTGATGACTGCTGGTGACAGCGAGGTGCTATCAGCAGTTCAGCACAGAAATGGGACAATAGAGATAAACGGATGAACCCGAGATCGTGTGTGCCAAAAAGCAAGTTGGAAATGCAAAATACAACTCAGCGATTCAAGAGAAATGCTTCCACTGGAAGATAAGCTTTTAGCAAGGACTGCAGTGCAGCTGGCTCTACGCTGCTTGATCACTAACTATATGGCACCTGTATGTTGCATCCATAAAGTATTTCCAATTTAGACTTTGAAATACGGGTGCTCTTTGACAATTCTGGTCATCGCTATTTGAGAAACTAAAGCTTTGGCAAGCCTATCCAGTAAAGGAGAGGAGACGAAGAAGAACTCCAGCTGTCTGCTAATACAGTAAAAAAGAAAAAAAATATATTAAGAAAGAGACAGTTGCAGAATAGGAGCAAACAGGAACAGAAAAAAAAGAATCTGGACAGCTACAGTATATTTGAACTGAATGCTAAAACGTTCACCCTGGTGTAAGAGAGATCAGGATTAGGGAATGGTTTTACAACAAAAAGCATAGGACAAAAATGCTAACAGCATTTAAGATGAATCTCGGGTAATCAGCGCAACTGCATACCTCGATCACTACAACCACAAAGGACTGACTGCAGTAGTTTGTTTCAATGCTTTGTTTCTAATTACATTCAAAAAAAAAGGTGAGAAAAAACAGACATAAGGTTGCCACTGCAATTTTCAGCTGCTCACATGCATTATGATACAGCACTTAATGAGATGATCACACATTAGTTTTCTCTTCCAAAACGTTCAGTGCAGTCAGAAAATGAGCAGCTATTAACAATATTCTCTACCTTTCTCATTCAAGACGTGCCCCTCTGCCTTATTGTTCAGACCTCACAGTGAATACAGAATTGTAGCTTTCCTCAGAGACATTCTTACAGTGCTGACAGAATATCCACATACTTCATAAATATCAATGAAATCATCTCCACTGCTTTCTCGTAAGGTTATTCCAGCTTTGCAATGCAGGGAGATGAAATGCAGGGGAATAGTGTCCAGAATGAGAAAAAAAAAAAGAAAGCAATCAGCAATTTTAGGAGTATAGTTTGAGAAATATGAGCTCTGGGTTGCTCAGAATCCTCTGCATGCAATATTCATTGCAGGTATTGAGATAAACACTCTACCTTTCTGCAAACCAAGCCCCAGAAATACACACAATAGAGACACACACCGAAGAAACAATGATTGGTGACAACTGGAAGAGTTTAATTGCAGGGAATTTTTCATCATTGTGCATGCACATCCCCGTTGAACACAGACACGAGTACAGCTTCTCAGGAGCTATTTAGCTTAATTCCCCCAAGACTGCCCTCTTTCCTCTTGCAACCCTCTGGCTCATTCACTACACACCTTTCAAATTCTGCAACAAATGAGGAACAGACAACAGCTTCATTCCCACAGCATCATCCATCCTATGCACTGATTCATCCATCCTATGCCCTGTGAAAAAATAGGTTGTAGTCACATTATTAAAGGCTGTATCATCATATCTTCATGCCAGGAGGTCAAGCAAGGGTTGCCCAGGTAACCTGACTTTTTACATTTCTGAGAGCCTGACTTGTCAATGTTTACATTCCTCTAACCTTACCAACACTTTAAAAAAATAAAATAAAATCAAAGATTATCTCAAACGTCATCGTGTGGAGCTGTATCTGGGTCACCATGTTTCAGGTACCCACCCTGGCGTTATGGCTATCTGTGGCTGGAGCTATGGAGGAAGCCTAGGCACTCAGCAAGCAAAGTGGGCAGCAGAGGGGTGAGGCACACATTTTAGAAGGGTTTCACAGGAGAAGAATGCTGAGACTGCATCCTTGGGCTTGACAACTTGTTCTGGAAGGAGGAGGAAGCAAATGGTCACAGCTTCTTTGGTCTTTGTGCCCTAGCTCTCCTTCTTTCCTCTACAGCCATTAATGCCCCCTCGTTGCCTTTGCTTGCAGATGTCACCTTCAACTATCTTTATAGTTTTCCCCCACAACTCTTTTTACTCCCCTATTCCCTCTCCTCTCTTAGCACTCCCCTCCTCTGATTGGCTCCTGAGGTTTCCTCTCCTTGCCCCACATCCACGCCCTGCTCACATAGACAGTGAGAGCACCAGGGTCTGCTGCCAGCTCTCCATGCTGGCACTTAAATTCAGTCAAGCTTTAAGAAAAGCTGACCACCAACAGGTTATCTCTATGATTTTATTTATTTTATTTTACAGCATATTTGGCTTTTCCCAGTGGCACCACAAGGCACATCCTCAGTACAGGCTCTTCAAGCCTTATCCCCTCTTCAAACCTCGTAGCTGTCAGGTCACTACTGTCTTCACAGGGATACAGTGCCTGCATAAACTCCTCTCCCACTTCTGTACAGCCAGCCAGCACAAGAGGACTTAGGATTCATCAGTCTTACTCTTGTTGCTCACTATTTTTCCTGTATGTCATGTCTTGACGGAGTTGCACAGACTCCATCAGCTGCCACTGGTGGACAAGAGGGGACTGTCAGGAAAAACGAGCTCCTTCTGAAAGCTGATCAGATATTCAAGACAGCAACAGAAATCACTGCCTGCTGGCTGGTTTCCTTTGATACAGAAATCTCTTTTGTCTGCAAGACTTAAAGGCAGCCTTTACTCCAATGGTTTGAACTGAATTTCCCACAACGTACCTGACTAACCCCTGGGACTTGCACGGGATATTTAAGTTTGGCACTCATAAACAGCTAAGAAATAGAATCTTGTAAAGGAACACATCCAGCAGGTTTGTATGGAGTAGTATCACATGATACTACCCTGTGTTACTGAGCTAGGGAACTTGCTTTCTTCCTCTGCCTAATACACCTGGCTCTTCATCCATCCCAGTCTGTACACACTACTGTAGTTGTAGCTGTGGTGGCCTAAGAGTACAATCAAAGGTTTTTTAGAGTTATTTTCTCATATTAAGAAATGACTCAGACATAAAGTGAACTTTTTTTTTTAAATTCAAAGAAAAATCCTCTGAAAACCACAGCTTTGCTGACTGTAAACAGTATTCACATGCACGCACAATACTTGTTACCACCGTACACTTCTGTAATTACATCAATATTAATTCTTCAAGCTGCAAAAATAATTTTGACTTCTTCCACTGAATGGCTCTACCTCAGAAAGCAATGTCTACTTACTACTCTATGTCCACAACAGCATTCTAGTGTGTTTTAATCTAGAGTTGAGCGAAAAAGAAAGCATTTTTTGCTATTCTGACAAATCAAGCAGTCATTTCTTTCTGCTATTATACCTGACAACCAGGTAATTGCTGCCAGGACTTTCCCATCTGTGCATTCCCAACAGCACCTGCACACAGTGAAGGGAATTGGTGCAGCAGAGACCAGTGTGCAGCAAGTGATCTATCGTGGCCAACACACCTTAGGACAGCTGGTACTTTGGGATCTCCAGTGTCCCTAAACACTCTTTATTCCCACCCTTTAAGAAGTGCTTCCTTACTATTTACTTCACTAAAAATGACTGTTACAAAATTGAACTTGAATATCTCAACTTCAAAGGGTCCAATGAGGGTAAATCAAGTCCAACTCCTGGCACCACACAGCACCACCCAGAATTCAAACCCAATGTCTGAGATCGTTGTCCAGATGCTCCTTGAACTCTGGCATTTGGGGCTGTGCCCTCCACCCTCACTGTCACAGCAGAGCTCAGTGCTGCCTCTCTGCTCCCTGTGAGAGCTGCAGCCAACGTGAGACCTCCCCTCAGCTCTGCTCTGGGCTGAACAGACCCAGAGACCTCAGCCACTTCTCATACACCTGGCCCTCCAGGCCTTTCATCATCACTGCAGTCCTCTTTTGGATACTCTAATAGTTTTACAGTGCCCAAAATGACAGTCAGTACTCAAGGGGCATGCAGCGTACCACTGCAGTGTAGAGTGGAAGTGTAGAGCTGCACTGAAAAACATGTTTGTTCTGTGCTCTGCAAAGGAACAGAGAAGAGATGAGGAAGTTTTAGAGGAAACTGGTAATGTAAAACCTACTAAATTAATATTATCAAAATATTTTATTAGCTCATGACTGAAGAAGGCTTTAGTCTGGGGATGTTTTGAAATATTTCTCAACAAAACTTAACAAGCCTGCTTTCTGAGTTACATTTCAAATGAAGTAGGATAAAAATATTTATCAGGTAAAATTTTGAGACTTCAGAGAATAAGTGCATCTACTTTTCTTCTGTGCTAAAGAAGAAAATACAACTGCACAAACCACCAGATCTCCTCAAGGCAGCAAATTGCTCATAGCTAAAATCAGAAGGTGTACCAATTGCCCCAGAAAAAAGCTCTTGCCAAGGCAGCAACTTTTTTTGTTTGTTTCGCAATTCAGAACATACACTGTCTTTATGTCCTTGGGGCAGGTCACAGAATTACTGAATGGCATGGGTTGGAAGGGACCTCAAGAATCTTTAAGTTCCAATCACCCTGCCACAGGCACTGTTGTCAACTGCTACATCAAGTGCTAAATCAGAATGACCAGAGCCCCAACCAAGCTGGTCTTAAACACCTCCAGGGATGGGGCATTCATAGCATCTCTGGGCAGCCTGTTCCAGCACCTCATCACTCTCTCAGTAAAAAACTTCCCCCGATATCTAATTTAAATCTTCCCTCCTTCCTTTAATTTAAAACCATTCCTCTTTGTCCTTTCATTATCTATCCATGTAAAAAGTTTATTTCCCTTCTGTTTATAATCTCTCTTTAAATATTGGAAGGCCATCAGGTAGACCCTCATAGCAGCCTTTTCTTTTCCAGACTGAACAAGCCTGGCTACTTCAGCCTGTCTTCACAGGAGAGGTGCTTCAGCCCTTCAGTCATCTTCATGACCCACCACTGGACCCACTCCAAATCCTTGAAATCTCTCCTTGGTTGAGGGCCCCACACGTGGATGCAGTACAACAGCTGGGGCCTCATGAGGGTGGAG
>VXAB01007162.1:33613-79324 GCA_013399175.1 Odontophorus gujanensis
TGGCCAACACACCTTAGGACAGCTGGTACTTTGGGATCTCCAGTGTCCCTAAACACTCTTTATTCCCACCCTTTAAGAAGTGCTTCCTTACTATTTACTTCACTAAAAATGACTGTTACAAAATTGAACTTGAATATCTCAACTTCAAAGGGTCCAATGAGGGTAAATCAAGTCCAACTCCTGGCACCACACAGCACCACCCAGAATTCAAACCCAATGTCTGAGATCGTTGTCCAGATGCTCCTTGAACTCTGGCATTTGGGGCTGTGCCCTCCACCCTCACTGTCACAGCAGAGCTCAGTGCTGCCTCTCTGCTCCCTGTGAGAGCTGCAGCCACCGTGAGACCTCCCCTCAGCTCTGCTCTGGGCTGAACAGACCCAGAGACCTCAGCCACTTCTCATACACCTGGCCCTCCAGGCCTTTCATCATCACTGCAGTCCTCTTTTGGATACTCTAATAGTTTTACAGTGCCCAAAATGACAGTCAGTACTCAAGGGGCATGCAGCGTACCACTGCAGTGTAGAGTGGAAGTGTAGAGCTGCACTGAAAAACATGTTTGTTCTGTGCTCTGCAAAGGAACAGAGAAGAGATGAGGAAGTTTTAGAGGAAACTGGTAATGTAAAACCTACTAAATTAATATTATCAAAATATTTTATTAGCTCATGACTGAAGAAGGCTTTAGTCTGGGGATGTTTTGAAATATTTCTCAACAAAACTTAACAAGCCTGCTTTCTGAGTTACATTTCAAATGAAGTAGGATAAAAATATTTATCAGGTAAAATTTTGAGACTTCAGAGAATAAGTGCATCTACTTTTCTTCTGTGCTAAAGAAGAAAATACAACTGCACAAACCACCAGATCTCCTCAAGGCAGCAAATTGCTCATAGCTAAAATCAGAAGGTGTACCAATTGCCCCAGAAAAAAGCTCTTGCCAAGGCAGCAACTTTTTTTGTTTGTTTCGCAATTCAGAACATACACTGTCTTTATGTCCTTGGGGCAGGTCACAGAATTACTGAATGGCATGGGTTGGAAGGGACCTCAAGAATCTTTAAGTTCCAATCACCCTGCCACAGGCACTGTTGTCAACTGCTACATCAAGTGCTAAATCAGAATGACCAGAGCCCCAACCAAGCTGGTCTTAAACACCTCCAGGGATGGGGCATTCATAGCATCTCTGGGCAGCCTGTTCCAGCACCTCATCACTCTCTCAGTAAAAAACTTCCCCCGATATCTAATTTAAATCTTCCCTCCTTCCTTTAATTTAAAACCATTCCTCTTTGTCCTTTCATTATCTATCCATGTAAAAAGTTTATTTCCCTTCTGTTTATAATCTCTCTTTAAATATTGGAAGGCCATCAGGTAGACCCTCATAGCAGCCTTTTCTTTTCCAGACTGAACAAGCCTGGCTACTTCAGCCTGTCTTCACAGGAGAGGTGCTTCAGCCCTTCAGTCATCTTCATGACCCACCACTGGACCCACTCCAAATCCTTGAAATCTCTCCTTGGTTGAGGGCCCCACACGTGGATGCAGTACAACAGCTGGGGCCTCATGAGGGTGGAGGAAAGGGGGACAATCCCCTCCCTTCCCCTGCTGGCCAATCCTCTTTTGATGCAGCCCAAGATACCCTTGGTCTTCTGGGCTGCAAGCACACTGCTGGCTTGCGTTGTTTTTAATCTATCAGGACCACTAAATCCTTCTCAGCAGGGCTACTTTCAAGGATTCCTTCTCCCAGACTGTATATATACATATATATATAGGATAACCGTGACCCAAGAGTAACACCTTACACTTCGCTTTGCTGACCCTCATTAGGTTCACATGGGCCCCCCTTTCAAGTTTATCTAGGCCCCTCTGTATGGCATCCCTTGCTTCTGTTGTATCAACTGCACTGCTCAGCTTGGTGTCATCAGCAAACTTGCTGAAGGTGCACTCAATCCCATCATCTACGCCATTGGTGAAGATGTTAAGAGCACTGGTCTGAAGACAGACCTCTGGGAGACACTGCTCAGGTCACTGAGAAGATGACAGCAGTGTTAATTTCCATTGCTCTCAACTCCAATCCACATCTCTTCTCCAGCTTTATCTGTTTGCCAGCTACCCTGCTATCTAAGCACTGCCCATCATCTGTCCATGCTGGTCACCAGACACGGAAGTTGTTTATCACAACACCAAGAGGACTGCTATTAAGACAATTTGTTCTTCTCTTTAGAGGTAACTTCTAGAAGAGCACTGGCAAACTGCCTTCACCTTATGGATTGATTCAAACAGAGCAAAAAAGCTTTTTTCTTTTTCTTTTTTTTCTCCACCTAACACACAGGCCACCTGTCTACAGTGCAGAGAGGCTGCGGAAGGTTGGTCTCCACTATGTGTAACATAACCAAAGGGAGGAGTAAAAGCTCTCTTCCAACAATGGGAGCAGTACAGTTCTTTGGAAGTGAAAATACACCTGTGCACTGCTTGGACCACAATTCAAAATTGCATTTTCTTCCATCCTAGAAATACTTCACCCACTTGAATGTTAATTTTTTCTATTACAGAACTGCTATCACCCACCAAAATGTATACACACAACTCCAGTAATGATCTGTTAAACGGGATAGGCTAATTTGACTGATACAGGTGAGTAGAATTATACTGGGATTTCTAGCTGGATGAGACTGTATAGGACAGCACACTGAGTAACTCAGTCACACAAGGCTATCACCAATACTAAATGGCAACACAATGGACCTAAACTAAAGCAAAATGATTTCCAGCCATTTCAGAGTGCAAAACAAATCACAGACAAAAACCCTCTCCATGCAGACAGGAAAGCTCAGCAAAAGATTTAAGCAGAAATAGGAGTTACCAGCATCAGGCTGAATGGCATCCTCTGTCACAGACAAATACAGGCTTTTTGACCATTCCCTGCTACAGCAATTATGTTTTTGTGATTACAGCAAACAAAAACAGGAATTTCCTTTCTTCTGCTTATAGACCCACCAAGACACATACAGACTGCGGTTGGATCAGATTCTTCACTCAGGAATTCTACTTTTCACACGTCACACTATCAATGCCCCCATACACCTACAAGAGAGAAGACCCTTGAAAAATCTTCAGTTAAGCTAATTTAATCCATTTGGTACTGCTCTCCTTTTAATGTTTCTAGAAAAATAAAGCAACACTCTATAGCCAGGTTAGGGAACCCTAACATGTGGGGCTGCAGAGAGAGTTTAAAAAGACAAAGAAGAAAAAAAAATACAGATAAAAACCCACGTCACACCAAAGGAAAAAAAAAAAACCCCACGCCACACCAAAGGAAAAAAAAAAACCAGCATCAGCAAAGTGGCAGAACTCTGCACGTAGTATTACTTAAGAAGGTGTACAAAAGGTAATGTACTGACAACTATGATATCTAAATGTATTTGCAGGCAGAGTCCATACCACTAAGATATACAATAACACTGTTTTACACATGCAAGGGAGTCTCCCCCAGCAGGAGTGCGGCTCTACCATGAAACTGCTGGAAAAAGTAATTGCTCACAAGTAATAGTCATAAAACCATTTGATACCTAGAACTCCTCCAGTGATAATTTAACTAGAAATAGCTTAAATAAATCCCTCTAGCACCAGGATGCATCTTTATCATTTTCCTTAAAGGAAACTCAAGTAATTATTTTTCCCCTAAAAATACACTTTATTTTGTCTGCAAACTCATGAAGCTAAGTAGCTGAGAAAGGCCAAACTTAGACTTGGTTGTGAGTCTCCAAGTCTAATTGTGAGATGTTTCATTGCCTCTGAAGCACATTTTCTCCAAGTCCTTCCATCTACCCTGAGGAAGATCTGCAGAACAAAGACAGGGGCTGCTCCATACCCCTGAGCTTTTCAGAACTTTATCAAGAAAATGCCGTTTACATTGCACAGCCATGTTGTGTGTGATGTATATCCAAGAAACTTCAGACATGCAATTCACATGCAAGCAAGATAATTAACACAGATCTGCCAGCTCAGCTACAACAGAAATCACAGCATGGGGCTTGGTATGACCACAAAGCTGAAACACAGATCCAACTGACCTCAGCTACTCCAGATACCCTCGACAGTGAGTACCAGTAAAGTATAGAAAGCATCAATTCTAACAGTGGGCAGGGGTGCAGATGATTTACCCCAGCAACCCCTTGAGTCAGGGTAGGTATGGGATGAAACAATGAAAAATCAACCCAAAACATGTCCACAGCTTTTTGATAACTAGACAGTCTGTAAGAGACACTGCAAAATGGTTATCTGTGTGCACTATCAAGCCTCTAGGATCTAAAGCCCCCAGGACAGCACTGCTCAGATGGCACAGGAGCAAGATTTTAGAGAGTAATAGGATGTGATTTAGTTCTGCCATGGGTCTGATGTTTTAGAAATTGTGTCTTGGGTGCTGTCACTTCACCCATCTCTGTGTGATGGGCAGCACCCCACCCAGAAGCTTCCTTATAACAGTTTCCAGAGGCACACCAAGCTGACACGCTGCAGCCGTGGTAAAATTATTCAAAAGATGTTCCTAAAAGCATATGGTACTGCCAGATGAGATTATCATTACTAGGGCTGCTCATCAGGCTGAGTCATCTTAAATATGGTTCTGGACTTCAGAGCAGTTTTTCAAGAAAAACAAAATTAATTAATTAATGGAATGTTTTTCACAGGCAGCAAATAGACCATCCAATTCTGGATAATAACTTTAGAAAGCAATTTCATCTGAATGGACAGATCCATGGGTGCCTGCTGTACTCACCAGGCACCACTCCTTTGATGTCGCTCTCTGCATTCATCCTGTTCTTGCGGGTGAGCTGCAGGATAAGTTCCTTGGATGCCTCAAACTGCTGCGTAGCCATCAGCCACCGGAGGGACTCTGGGAAAATACTTCAGAGATGGAAAACATGTTAAGGTCACTCCAAGTTTCTGCCAGAGGAGAAGTATAGCAGTTAGCTGCTCATTTAAGTATTTGCAGGTAATACTGCTATTTTCAAGAAGTGGAAAAATCATCTGTTTAAAAAAAGTAAGAGAAAAAAATGCTTAGAGTACGAGAATTGGTGACATTCACTTTTACACTGATTGACTAATGATACAGGAACCATCCCATCACCTTGAGATAGGACATATTAGAATTTTATTAACACATTAGAGGAGTTCTGTCTATTAATACCCCTGTGAAAGAACAGGGAGAAGGAAGAAGCACTGTGTGCAAGGGACATTTGCTGCCAGGCAGGGAATAGATGAGCAGTGCAGTTATACAGGATAATTCAGGCCACAGAAGGAAAGCATGTGACTGAAGTGATCTGAATTCCCTTGTAAAGATGGAGATAGAAAAGTGAAAAATTACTTTCCAGGATTATAACAGAACAGAATATTTTAATTTTTAAATGTGTAAAAAATCTTCTTCCTCATGTGCAGATTTAAAGGCTTTTTTTTTTTTTATAATAGTCAGTATGGTGTATGCACCAGGCAACATTCAGTCACTGCTATAAAGGTTTCTCTCAGTAAAGAAAACATTATATTAATTGAGTTGCCTTACAAGTGTACACATAAATGCAAACACAATCATAAAATAAGAGTTTATTTTTCATCTGCTTGTTCCCCTCAAGCACTGACATTCACCTGAATCTCCAGCTTAATTCTTCCCTGTTTGTTTTTCAGGTAAGTTCATTTTATTTTCATTTAAAACAAACAATCAAACAAACAAACCAATAACAACAACAACAAAAAAAAAAGCAACACCAAATAAATAAAGATATAAAAAAAACAAACAAAAAAAAAACCACAAACCAACCAACCACCACCACCACAACTCTACACTTCCATCAATACTGACACTTTCAGAATGGACTTTTTTTTTTTTCACTTGCTTTGGCCTCATTTTCAGTCATTTTCTGAAAGACCCTTCTAAGAATGAATTTATCAGCTTCTTTTAACTTCAAATATACAGTAAACCTCATATTTCCTTCACAAAGCACTGACCCTTGCTGCAAATGCTGCCCCAGCTCTTCTAAGCAGTGGAACAGTCAAATGTACTGTTAGGTTACTACTTTTTAAGGCTGGTGCAATTTGAACCTCACCCTTAGCAAGAACTTCATCCTAGATGAAGTATACACATATGTGAGTGTAGTTATTTACACATACCACAGAACAATTGAACAGCTGTCCTAACCAGAGCCCATTTCAGCAAATGCAAAATCCCTAGGCAATGCAAACTCTGCTACTTTGCCTATTACTCCTGAGTGTCATATCACATATGATCTAAGTGGGATTGTGCTCTCTGCCTGTCCCGCCCACCCAAAACACCACAAAGCTCTTGAAGATTTGGAAACAAGTTCTAGCATTTGCTATTAGTGTGTTCCCTTGTGAAGAGGTCCCTGATGAAGTTCTGGCAGGGATAGGGCCCCCCACTTCCCCAGGACAGGCATCACCAGGCCTGCAGCCCTTTGGAAAGCACAGCCCCCAGGGTTGGCAGTGAAGAGCAGAAGGAGCCAGGACAGAGAAGTGACCTGTGGGAGTGCTGTGAGTGCAGGCTGGCTGCCTGGCTGCCAACCTGGCACACAGTAACATGGGCAAAACCTAGCAGGGAGGCTCATAGCTGGCTGCCTCATGCACACACAGGGCCCAGTCATAATACTCACAAGTGGAGATGTGTTATTTTTAACCTAGATGGGCTAACTGAGGCCACAAGAATGAACAGCAACTGCCCAGAACCACAGTGCAGGTTTAAGGAGAAAATTAAGCTGTGCAGCCACAAGTTGAAGCAGTTAGGCTGGAGCACATCCTTTTGCATCTTTGAAGTGAAAGCGACTGCCGGAGAAATTATAAAGTACAACTTTCAGCCCAACAGAGTACTCACCGACTGAGTCCCGACACACCAACATGTAAAAATAATGGCTACTACAGCAAGGTATTAAAGTTATTCCTTCTTACTTCGCAGTCAAAACTTTGCACAAGGTGAGTAGAAAAACAAGGGATTGATTTATACGCATGGGGAAGCACCCTTAGTTCCAAGCACCTCAAGTCCAGCATTAGGAACTTGTGCTGCCTTTGACCTGAGGGGGAAGAAATACTTACACCCAGTAGAGCAGCATCAGCAGGAAGGGGCAGATGATGACAGCCTGGAGGACCTGCCAGTCCCTGCAGAGAGCAGCCAGTCCTGGCATCAGGAACTGCCCCGCCATTTCAATGAAACTCGCCACCATGGTGATCATGAACCGGTGTGCAGGAGGGCAGAGCTCTATCCCTGAAACACAGAGCACATGCAGTGCATTACAGCACCTCCCCACAGTTTCATGAAATTCCACAGACTTAATATTGAGACCTTAGGCCAGAGGTATGCACGATCCCACAAATCCCGTTTCCTCATGTATTTGTGCTTCAAATACCCTCGCAGCATTAAGGAAGCTCATTAGCAGCTGGCTGTGGTGCTAACATATGCAACTTCCATGCATGTACTGCACCTCCTGCAGACTTGCTGCATCCCTGATTGTCAGCCTGCACCTCCCCCTCCAAAAAAAAAAAAAAAGTAAAAAAAATACATACATATTTAATGAGATTAGAGGATAGAACATGACCCACAGATTTCATATAGAGCCTTTTTGCAATTCTCAAAGATAAAAGACCCCTTTCCCAATCAGTCTGCTGGAGGCAGAAGAGCACAGCTCTCAGCAGGATCCCAGCTCCTGTGGGATGCCACCTACCTACAGTCCAACATGCTGCGACTCAGCTGGTTTTTGCTGAGTGGACTGTCTCTGGGTTTGGCTTTTGTTTTCATAAGAAATAGTTTTGAACAACTTTCAAACAAGATGGTCTTATATCTGTGTTATCCTGTCCCACATCCTTCCTTTTGCTGTAGGTCAAATTACCTCCTTCATTGCTAACATTGGTTGTTTCAGCTGCCCTGTGACAAGTGATGCCAGTAGCTTAAAAGCTTCCTTAAATCCTGAACTCTGGCTACCTTTATTCAGTCTTCAGAAAATAAGATGAATTTATCAGAAAGGTGTCTTTTTCTTGAGAAGAAACAGCATTAAAATTGGACTGCCTTTTCCAAATATATCCAAATAATGCTTTCATTAGTAGGAATACAATAGAACTCCCTGTTTCATATTTCTCACTTGTCAACATTCACTTCTACAGATTAATAACCAGGCACAATAAACCCTCCACAACTGTTGTGCAGTACTTTTCAGTATGCTGATACAGAAACACAAGCTTGTAATACTCATGATGTGTTGCTGTCAGCGCCGGTGTTCTTCCTTGAGATGTTTCCTATGGTTATTTTAAATTATGATTTAGTGGTTGTTAAAATTGTAACTGAAAAGCTGTAAGACAATAGGAAGAGAAGACAGCTCCTCATTCACTCACTCTCTCATCTATAGCTTCTTCAGGACCTATCGCTGTAACACAGATCTAAACTCACTGACCAGGAACTGGCTGCCTGCAGATCAAATATAGGATTAGGCACCACATGCTGTTTGTTTCCTTTCCTTTCAGCCAGTGGCAAAAACCACTGATCCCTTTTATGCCAGCACAAAAGGGAAATGCATCTGCTGTGAGGCAGCCCAAATTTTCATTAGCTTAACCACGAACACAGCAGCTTTGGAAAATGAAGGGGGGAAAAAAAAACCTCAAAGACTCTCACTTGCTATAAAGAGCTTTTACATTTTAATTAGGGAAATGAGATTAAAACACAGGACTTATTATGACATTAATACAGCTTCAATCTTATTAATGAAGTATCCCAAGCCTCGGCGATTCTTTTAATTGTGCAAAGAGGTCACTTCCGTTTTATTCTCCTGATCTCAAGTAGAAGTGTTTGTTTGTTTTCCTACGCCTTCAAGTCACAGTTATTCATGCTCCAGTATGCCTCCACGTAGTGCAAGGATGACTTTTGTTGCTATAGAAACAGGAAGTCTGCATTGGATAGGTGAGGCTTTGGCATTTCAGTCGCCTTGCTCAGATTAGTACACGATAACAAAAATTAACTGAGACAAGAACAACTTTTTCATGAAGTCAGGAAGAGGCATCAAAATAAGAAAGTTACATGGTTTGGAGTCACTGGTGCATGTGCCATTGTATAGATCAGAACTCGCTTCAGGGGCAGTCTAGAATCTGTTTTCAGGACAATCACAGGCACATCATCAGTTTTTGCCTTTTCCTCTGGAAGAGTTAAATAGGGGAAAAGAAGTCCCTGTTGTAGTTGGGTGAGCATGACCTTCAAGTGCCATCAGCAAGTGCTCTGCTTCAATGAAATATCACTCTGTTGAAATCTTCTACATATCAGGACTGTCTACTGACTTTCCACAACCTCTGCCTTCGATTTGATACAATAAAATATTCAGCACTGCTGTTTTTAGCAAGCATTTAGGCTTTTTCCAGTCAGGCTTTTTCCAGCCCTGACAGTAAAGCCACTGCAGCACCTCTATGCAGGATGAGCAAGGGCTTCCTTATGCTCTCACCAGTGCAGCAACGTGGTCCACCCAGTTCACACAAGGCATTAAAACTCATATGAAATCACTGTGAGATAGGGATCAGCTCTCTGGCAACAGTGCACACTCTCAGTGCACAGTTCAGGTTCAGGTGGGAAACACAGAAATGAAAGGCAGAACTCTGCTTTGGGATCCTATCTGTGTGTCATCCCACTAGGGAAATGGCCAAATCAACCAACACCAGCCTTACAGTCTGCAAACCTGCTACAGAGAGAGAGTGTGAACCATGTCCTTCTGATAAGGGCATCAACCACTTCTGGTGGCTGCTTGCTGCACTCAGTGTAACTCCATGCCTAACCACATAGGAAATGTGCCCTGGCGTTGAGGGAACAGCACCAGGCCCAGACACATTGCTACAGTCAGCTTCAGGCAGTAACCTGCAAGACAAATGTTAAGACTGGAGATGAACAAAACCACAGTGACAGGTGTGAGAAGAGCAAATGAGCAGGCACCAGATGAAGGCAGAGCATGGGACTGGCACACGTACATCATGCCAATTGCAGCCCTTCTGCAACTTCACCCAGGTAAAGAATGGAGAAAGGACAAACCTAAAGGTATCAAGATGTGAAGAACATGACTCCGGTCATAAATTATCACAACCAAGAGGGGAAAAAAAGAGTATGAAAGACCCAAATTGGGTTATTGCTCTCTGACAAGAACAGCCTCTGGGACGTGATGAGGGCTCAGCAGCCACTGCCTCGTGTCCTCTGTGTTACACAGACAATGCAGATATAACACATACTGGTGACTGTGAGTGCAGGGATGCAAAATTGTGCATGAAAGAAATGCATGAGAGAATGACCGTGATTGCGCAAAATCAACCCACTGAGAGACACTGGGAAAATAAAAGTCAAATCACTTTGTCCTTTTGTAAAGGACAACTGTGTTATTTAGAAATCTCTTGGGAAATTTTTTCAAATATTAACCAAGGGAATAAGAACCACAGCAGCAACGCTGGCTGCTCCCAGTGGCAAAGAACAAGCTCAAGAAAAGGATATTCAAGTGAACAGCTTTTGGTGTACTAACTATGAGGACAGATTTCAGAGCGCTCAGAACTCCACTGCTGCTTCACACAGTGGCCTTCTTGCTACCCTCCAGCGTGGCAGCAATGGCCCTGCTTGATTCCTAACACTGCAACATGCATTCCTAGCATGTTTTAAGCCATTAGTCCCCCAAATTTTCACTTTTTTAAAATCCGTTTTGGAAACCTAGATACAGCTAGCTAAAGGCAACGGGGGTTAGGCTGTTCACACAAAAATGAACTGCCTTCCCAACAGCTCACCAAAAAGGCTCAGATTTACATAAAAGGGCAGCACTGCACCACATGGCCCTGCATGGCTGGTAAGGTTTACAAGGCTGGGGGGCTGGCAACTCAGGTGAGAAGACGGAGCTTGCGGGAGACTCTGCAGTGGAGATGGACATGCAGACAGGCAACCATGGAGGAGGAAGGACTACATTAACACTGGGCTGACATCAGCTCATGCAGCTACAGGGCATGGCCCCAAACCAGCTGAGTGGACTGGGAAGGGACAAAGGGCCATACCCTGCCTTTCTTGGTTGGTCTTAGCCTTGTGCACTGGTAACGGACCTCATCTGTTCTCAAAGGCTGACATTTATGCTCATAGGACATTTGCACAAGGATGAACAGCAAAGACTTACATGTTAAAAAGAAAAAAAAAAAGTAGTAAGTCATTTGCAACTAATACATCAAGAGGGAAAAAAGGTTAAGTCACACAGCCTGAACAACTCTTTAGCATTCACTCACTCGTCTCTCATCCCAAAACACAAAGCAATTCTCTTAACTCAGTCCATACACTAGGTATATTACAAACCACAAGATAACTGCTTTCCATGCCTTTGCAGTTTTCTCTCCCCTTCCAGTTTCTGTGAGCTGCCAAGGCTGTAATTAGATAGGATAATCCCTTGGAGAAAATGGCCAGGGCAAAGCACCTGAAGCCTGGGCAACAGCATTCCCACTTAAAAAAACCCTTGAGGAAACAGTCTGACTATAGATTTATTTTCACAGTTTCATATTATATTTTAAAAAATGCTGCAAAAAAAGAAAAAAAACCCTCAGCTTTTGGCAGTTTTCAGCATATTACTGCATACCCAACAGTCTTAGTTTTCTACTCCAAGGGCTCTCAAGGTGCAACCCTTATCCCAAAAGGGAGGAAAACAGTCACTGTTGCAACAAAGCCCTCATTATAAGCTGAGCAGAGGAAAGCTCAAGCAAGGTAGTATAAGGTGTTAAAATGCAGGACACCTGAAATCATTAGTGACAATAGTGCATTATAAAGCTCCCTGTACACGGTACGCTACAGTAATTGGTGATCCTGAGGACTGCTGAGAGGTGACCCCATTCTACTGCTCTGTATTTCCCAATTCCCACCAAGCTCTCTCAAATCCCAGGAGTCACTTCTTTCAAGACTCTGTGGGATTCTCCTTTAGCTGGGAGTAGATGATTCTGCTGGATTTTCCTAGAGGAACACTAGCCCCCATGCCAGCCCACGGCTAGACTACCAGATTCTATTACAGCAGAAGCTATTAATAACTCCCCAACAAGCCTTCAAGTTTGCAGTGGGGGGAAAAATAAATACATGAATAAAATCCACCACATACCTGTATACATATCCAAATTTCCAGGTGGTTACAGACTCAAACTATTAAGTGCCACATACTGTATTTAGGAGCTCAGTCCTCTCCTTGCCTCAATCAGTGTGCTTCTAATTCAGCACAGGTTAAGCCTGCGTGCACTGCTGGCTCAGTTTAGACTCAGTGCTTTTTCTTGATCATTTTGGTTGTCACCAGAGGCAGCTAAGGAAGCACTGTGTGTAAATACAGTTTATTAAGGAACAGCAAATAAAGCGGTGTGTGGAAGGAAAGGTTATCACACACACCACAATCAGCCAATTCATGTAAACAAATGACAGAGATGGAGTGAAAGAAAAGAAAAAATCTAATTTCCTCTCTGGAGAAATTCAATCTCTTGTCAAGCAAAGAGAGCTGTAACAGACTAAACTTCAAATAAGAGAAATGGAGTTATTTTCCTCCTACGGCACAGAACAAAAGTTGTCCAAAAATATATCTAGGGAAGGACATCAATGCTCCTTCAGATGTACTTTTCTGCGCATCTCAGGGTTGATTTCTTTTAAACACACACTATCCCACCATTTACACCTAATGAATGTGTTTAACTATCCAACCAGTTGCACGCCACCACGTAACCTGAGGTGACAGAGCTGACTTTGATGGGCAGCTGAGCTGCATCTCACCAGGCACACAGTGGCAGCACTCCCCACATCTGGTCAGGGCGGGCACCTGGTGCTATCAGGTTGAGCTAGGAGATAAATATCTAATTTGAATGGGTTTCTCTCTCACCAAAACCACACGGCATGTTCGTTTTGTGTACAGGCACCAGTGTAGTGTTACAGCTCTGCTAAGCAAAGCACCCTCCAGCCTCAATACCCAGTTTCTGCCAGCACTGCAATGTGCAGTCGTACAGCACCACCCAAGATGGCAATACCTCTTTGTCCAACATCCAGCCAAAACACAAGGCTCAGCACTTCCACAGAAGAGAAACAAGCCAGTCTAATAAACCTCCTGCTCTCACCCTACACTTTCCAAAACCACGTTATTATTGGTTTTCATTTTTGTCCTGGAGAAAGGTAGCCTAGAATTGTTGCATTCTTCCTTGTGCCAGAAAGTTGGCTTGCTCCATAGGAAGCACGCAGCTGATCACATGACTATTTTGCAAACCTAACATCTCTGCTGTTCATGCCAACTGGCCCCTCTTCTCCTGGCAGTTTCTAAACCACAATTGGCATCTTTTTGACAGGAATGGAAAAAAAAGCAGCTGAAACAAAAACCTCAGCGCAAGAAGCATTGGAGAATCTCTCATATGTATTTTCTTTATGCTTCAGACGAGGGGACTCTGTGCCTGTATTTGTTGGAGGATTTAAACAACACTACAGTAGATCAAATTAAAAAAAAGAAGAAAATCAGTAACTGCCAATGTGTACAGCCATCTCTTAATTAACCAACTGGCTAATAATTTTCCAACAGCAGCTATTTCTAAATCTCAGTTCACAACCTTCAGACAGATGACAATCCCCAAAAAGGCAAGCACAAACAGCCAAATGTCCTGCTGGGGTTTATTAAATGTTTCTTCCCGAGACAGCAGGGCAGCAAGCACCTTGCACCTTTAGCTTGTATAAACTTAATAACAAATCACCCAAATGTTTTTACACACAAGGTCAGCACAAACATTTGAGTGACTGGTTCTTAAATAGCTATGCTGCTGTAAACACACACATACACGTGTATATAGAGACACATATAAGTATACCTTACTGTGAAGCAGGCTGGCAATTCAGTCAAAAGCATTTTGCAAGCACATTTGTGAGAGGCTGTCACACACAGCACCCCCAGGGTGTCCTTGGTTTTCAAGATTTACGCTGGACGCTCTGCATAGATGTCTTGCAAACACTGTGAAAGAGGAACTCAGGGATTTGGAACTGATCAGCTGCTGCTCTTTGGGTGTGTTCATTAGGGTACCCACCTGCTGGCAAAGGAAATGCTGTGCAGACTAGCAGGTGACTTTCACCTCAATGGAGCTCTACCTGAGATTCAGCATGAAAGCTGACATTGATCAGGGAAAGGCAAAGACAGGGACACAGAATGAAAATACACACAGCGCACCAGGAAGTGGAATCCCTTAGAGTGACTGATTTGAAGATGAAGAACAGTACAGGAACTATTTGCATTAGTGTCCACTTAAATTACTCCATTATGTATGCCCACATAAAACAAAAACAGTCCATCCAAAAACATCTGCTTGGTTTTGAGGTTTTCTAAGGGTACTATCTCTGAAAAATACATGAGTTAGTCCAACACTGTATGTTAAATCCAAGCAGACTAGTTGTCAACAGTTTACAAGCTGGTTCAGCCTGGTTCCGTGATGACTGGGGTAGGGGACCCACAAACCCACACCCTGGGGAAGGGGGAAATTGGGAAAAGGAAGATGGGCCTAAAAACAAAACAGTGGCAACGACCTGAGGAGGAAAGTTAACTTACTAAATAAGATATTGGAATGCAAAATAACACAATATACTTGGAATTGAAGTTAATATATCAAATAAAATGAGAGAGTAGCCAATAAACTGAAGGTCTCGCTCTTAACACTGAAGGTGAAGACAGCTATCAAGCACCCGCTGCTGGGTCGATCCGGAAGGAAGGAGCGTGTCTTGTGACATGCAAACAGTTTTTATCTTTCCCTCTGAGCAGAAAGTGGAAAAAATGCAAAGCAGTACAAAGTCCTCTGGGGTATGTAGTTCTTATTCTCTTCTAATACAGGTATACCCAGAACTATTGATGATCGACAGAGCTGGAGCATTAACTCTTTAATTCTCAGTGCACTACATGATGTTATGATGTGAAATACCAATAACAAAAAATCATAAAACCGTGACACTAGTTCTAGAAGGGGAAAATACCAATATAACCTGGCAAAACCGTGGTAAAAGCAGAATAGTTCTGCTGAACAGATGGCAAAATATTGCTGCTCCCTATTCATTTGTAGTAACTGGAAGTGAGAGGAGAGAGCTCACATTTCTTCATATCCCCCTTTCACGGAGATTAACAGAGATGTCCAGCTGCAGAAGAAGAGCCTGCAGAGGACGCTGGCTCTCAGCAGTAAGAAACCTCTTTCATTCAACTCTGTCACTCACAGCAGAGTTTAAAAGATGGCAACACTTGCTGATTTGTTCCAAACAAAACCAGAACAAATTGCTGAACTAATTAATAACATAACATTTAAAAGAAACTAAGCTCCTTGGAAAGAATCCAGATGCACTTCATAGAAGTGGATTTCATTTGATCTGATGACAATGTTAGCAAACTTCATACACATCACAACTGCAGCTAGAATTGACAAGATGCACACATGACTCCTCTGCCCTTTGCAGGTGAATTTAACTTTTCCTTACCAACTCCCAAGTGTTTCTTTACATGACTTACGCATTTCACACAGTGGGTGCAACTGAGTTGTGTTTCACTGCCTGTGATGGTGCAAAGTAAGAGGCATGGTAAGAGCTATGGGCAGAGGCAACGCCAGAAGACTCAGTAAAGACCTCACCTGCTTGGGTGCAACTGCACAGCAGTAAGGTGGGAATTGAGGGAGGTTGTATCTCTACTAAATTTTGCTGTTAGACACACGTTTGCTTTGAAGACAAATGCAAATAGCAAGCAACATCTCAGCTACAACCACATAAGCATTTGTACAACAACACATGGATAGCTCACAGTTAACATCACAGGAAGGTGAGAGTGTAGGGGAAAGTGATGGAACTATATTGTCCTCAGTTCATCATGTTAGGTTCCTTTCTGTAATGCAAAAGTGTTAGTGCTTCTGCATAAGGTTTACTGACATCAAAGAAAGTCCATGGAGGCAAGTTACCATTCATAAGTTTAACAGAGAGGTACTTACGTTACTGGCGGTGGCCAACCAATACAGCCTCCACCAACTCATCATTACTGTGGGCAGCCAGCTGGTAGTGTCTGCCCTGGGGTTCCCCCTGCAGACAGTGGTGGGGGCTGGCAGGATATCCATGTATCCCTTAGTACCATGGCCACATACATAATGGGGAGAGAATAAAGCATCATGTATGTGGATAAGCAAGGTCATTCACAGAACGTAAGGATACCTAGTTACAGCATCAAAGCAGTTTCTCACAAACAACTTTCTTCTTGCTACTTGCAGAAGCTAGAGGCAGTCTACTCATGTTGCCAAACTAACAGGAGCCCTTCCTCATGGCCTAGCTGCCTTTTCCGTAGTTTTCCAAATATCTTCCCACACTAAGCTACGAACAAATCACTCTGTTGCTTAACACGAGGAATAGTTAAGTCACAGTTTCCACTTTTCTTTTCATCTTCTTGCCAGTAAAGAGATAGGAAAGAAAAGGTTGAACTGGAGAAGTATGAAAGCTGAATGCAACTTCTTAGCTAACTTCAGTCGAGAGTGAAAACTGCAAACCTTTGCTCTGCAACCATACCCAGCCACTTAAAGGAACACGGTAAACTAGGCAGACATATCCACCCCTGAGACAAGCACTGAGTGATGGGAGAAAAAAGCTTCTTTCTGAACAGCCCTGCCACTCTCTGTCCATAAGGGCTCTTCAGTGGCCCCAGCCAGTGGTGGGACACCATCACCTCCCCCGAGGCCACCTTGGACCCACTAGCAGAAAGATTCCAATGGAGCTTTTGAGCTGTATAGTCCACTTAGGAAAACCACTCTCAACATCCTGATTTTATCAAGAACACAGAAGGGCTTGGGTTAGAAGGGACCTCAAAAGTTCATCTAGTTCCAAACCCCCACACTATTTAGTGGCTGCCAACCACTAAATTGGGCCCTAGATCAGGCAGCCCCTGGCTCTATCCAGCCTGGCCTTGAACACATCCAGGGATGGGACATCCACAGCTTCTTTGGGTGACTTTTACTACTGTCTCACCTCCTTCTGAGTGAAGGTACTCACTGATGAGCTGTATCTAAAAGATAATCTGGTTTGTATGCCTGCTTAGAATAGCTGAATCCCTAAGATCTGTTCTTACTTAAAAGTGTAGATGTTACTTGAAAAATTAAAATTAACATTCACTTCTGTTTATATGTGTTTACAGAAGCAGAGAAAATGCGAACTGCTGCTCTGTCTTGCTGAGTGATGTTTCTAATCAAAAATTAAAGGAAAAAAACTAAAGACATTTGGAAGCGCTGTAAACCCTTCAGCTGTGACAGACATGCGGAGAGTGCCACCAAAGAATAGTTGTATTTGTTAAGCTGAACTCCAAAGCTTGCACAACGAAGCACAAAGCTCAGAGGGCTTTATAATTGGGACACATCTTGAATTCTGAGCCAAAGGCAAGAATAAGCAAGTAAACAAGGAGGGGTAACAAAAGTGTCATAAAAATAAAGAGCAGAACTGTTCAGAACTACAGGTCCTAGACAATAAACTAGAACACAATTTAAAGTTGCAAAGCACAAAGCTTCTATAGGCATACTATGCTGTTTATGTACTACAGGAAGAAAAGCAGTTCTACTATTTTCCTCTTCAGTTTTCACTATTCAAAGTGCAGTCTCAGAAGAAAAGGCTTTTTGACATCTTGAGGTCTGGTGGAAAGAGATATTCCCTAATCACAAGATCTGAGGATCAGAACAGGTGGTGGTAAAATTAAATGGTTTCTTTTACATGTGGTGAGAACTACCACAACCTCATTACCTTTGAGCTTGCTGGACAGAAGGAGAAAAAGCAGACATGTCCAAGAGACAAAAGGCCACAAAAGTTCTACAGGAGAGCACAGACAGAGGCAGCCACACCTCTCTGAGCTCTGATCATGCTTCTCAGCAGCGATCATCTGAGACAGTTCCCCCACGAGACTGCAAGGAAAGGTAAAGCGAGCAGAAGTCTCTTCAGACTTCCCTGCTTGCTTTCATGACACTTGCAGACACACTGGGCAGTACTGCTGGCCTCCCTGTTTTATACAAATTTTAAGCTCAGGTTTCTAAGAATAGGGGCTTCTATTATTGCCACTATTTCCTTACTTTAAGGGATTTTCCTACATAGTTAAGCCACGATAATACACACATACTACAAAATCATGCAATATGCAACACTTGAACCACTTCTCCAGTCGCTTCCTCACATTTACAGTTTCACCAGATGTTCCATATGGAAGAAGGAATTCCATTTCTACCAAGGGCAAAAATAGATGAAAGCAAGCTCTTTTCTAAATAAAACTACCTTCGTCCAAAGGAGAGGAAATGCCTGGTGTTCATAAATGCTGGATGACAAAACACCGAGTCCCGGGCGAGAGAGGTGCCAGACATCTGCTCTGCAGCACACAGCCAGACAGACTGAAAGGGAATTGGCTTTCAGAGGGTTACACGGTGCTGCACTGTCCTTAAACAACAAAAAACCCAACCCCCACAATCACATTTGAGTGGAAAAATCTCCACTCAGGGTACGTGCTGCATGCACAAAACCACTGGCATCATGACTCCTCTGCACATTCACAAGCCAGTAAAATACACCACTAATTTCTTTAGCCTGTAAAATTATATTTGTCATAATGAGCTTTTATTTTGCTGGGGATATCTGCATCTGTGTACAACCATGCCTGAACAGAATTTGCCTGTGAAAGAAACACAGAACTCATTTTAATGCAGAAAAGGGCATTCATCTGTCTGGGTATAGAGGTAATATTTGTAAGTGAAGAACCAGCACCACAAGCTTCTCATCTTGAAAATTCTTCTGCTTTAATGTGAGCTGATGTCAAGTGCCCAGCTGCCCGCAACTCATTTTTTACTTTTATTGTATAAATGAACTTAGGAAGTGGATCTGCTAAATTAAACATCTGACTACATTAGATACACAAGGGGTAGCTCAGGGTCTGCCTGCTCTGAGAACACGGGGCTCTTCCTGCACTGAGCAGAGCTGAATGCACGGTCACAGCATTATGTACTGCTGTGCAGCTACCCTGGTACAACTCTGGCTGCTCGCTCACATCAGCACACCCTGTAGGGCTCACCCTAATCCTGATGCACAGGGTCTGTGTTGCCAGCCCATCCCATGCTCCTTGGAGAGCACAGCTGGAGGTCAGGATGCAAGGTCTACCTCACATCTTCCAATACCCGTACCCCATGCTTCCCACTGAAACAGAAACTCATCAAAAATCATATGTCTGGGGAGGCTGAGTTAGAGGCAAGCAATAGCATCTATAACTCTGGAGATCATATATAGTAAACTAAAAGAGGGTAGATTTAGGTTGCATAGTTGGATATAAAGAAAAAGTCTTTTACAGTGAGGGTGGTGACGCACTGGAACAGGTTGCCCAGAGATGTGGTGGATGCTCTGACCCTGGGACATTCAAGACAGGCTGGAGGAGGTTCAAAGCAACCTGATCAAGCTAGATGGCCTTTAAGGGTCCCTTCTGACTCAATGGATTTTATGAGTCTGTATTCCAGTATTCACCACAGGATAGTACACAGCCTATAAATACACAAACAACCTACAAAAGTTCTACTACCTATGAGTTAGCCTCACTCCCAAATGCAGACAGTGCATCCCTGTGCCTTTGTCTGCATGGAGTAAAACAGTGGGAATAACCCTCACCTTGAGTTGGACTTTCCTCTAACCTATTCAGAAGCTGTGGCTCAGACCACTTTGCATCTGGCACCGCACACCTATAAATAACACAGCCAGGCACTCATGTGCATTTGATTAAAATAAATCCTTCTAATAGGGAGGCCACCTTTGAAATGGTAACAGAGATGGGAAAGTTGAGGGTGTACAAGCCTGAGAACTGCTGAGCTAGCTACTATCAGAATGCCACTGTCCCCAGCAACCCTTCTGCACAACCACAGTAATCAAAGCACAAGCAACTGTACTGTGGCACGAATTTTTCCTTTGGGAGGATGGGAATCAAGGGAGGGACTGGGAACCACATGGCAAAAAAATAAAACAATCACCCAGGTACAAACCTAACCATCTAATTAACCTAATTAATATATTTGTTATTACAGCTACAACTGACAAAAAGCAATATGCAAGATCCTAAAAGGAGAAGAGAAACAGGCAGCACAGAAATTAAACAAAGCAAATTGTTTATTAAGAAAAAAAAAATGCCTGTAGCATAGATACCAAGAGAACGATGTAATTGGTTCCCAGCCCTACACAGCTCATCAAAAGCAGTGCAGTGTGGCAGTGAGCACCAACATAAACCTACTGCCTCCCTCCTGTGCTTGGGGCTGATCTTCCTGCAGATGTCCCCCATACCCATGGCTGGCTCAGCCCTAGGGCTCAGCATGGCCAGCTGGGTGAGAAGCCAGGTAAGCACTGCTGCTTGTGCCCTTCCTCCCCCGCAGGGAACTCTATTTACAGCCAATTTCTGAACTCCAGATATGAGAAATTGGAAATGCTGATACAGACATGGCTGCGGGGTTTTCGGCAGTGCAGTGTGGTTTTAATATTGCCCCAGCTGGCTGCTGGAGAATCATCTGCAAACAGTGGTGGAGATTAAGATCTGAAGCATGGTAGTAACTTCATTTCAAAATCCTCCCTCAGAACAGGAAAACACCCCAGGCAGTCCACCACACAAAGGAGAGCAAGCAGCAAAAAATATCCAAGTTCTGTGCAAAGAAGGAAAAGCGTGGGTGTGCAAGGCTTGCACTGATTTATTATTGGCTCATCAGTAGCTACATACGAAACCAACCATAAAAGCAACAGCTGTAAAATATTTTTCATTTCAACAGTCATTGCACGCCCTTCCTAAAAGGCACAGTGATTTCTTCATCGCAGCAAATGTCTGCACAAGCATAACAAAGAGGGAACAGTTGTTGAGGAGTTAAAAACAAACAAACAAACAACAACAAAAATGAAAGAAAAAAAGTAAAATGGATTTGATTTTGGATCCTCTCCCTCACCTAAACATGAATAATGTAACAATTTCAGTGTGTCAGTGTATTCAAACACAGAACTGCAACACATCACCTCCAAACCATTAGGAAAAATAGATTCATGTTATTTAGAGACATACAGAAAAATGTCTGGAATTGGTACTACTAAGAGCATTTTCATGCCTGACTACACTAAACTATTTATAGTGAATTTAAAGTTCTAGATCTACTTACTAATTTTCATACATTGCATTAGATTCAATTGCCTATTAAAAGGATTTTCCCTTTTGCTCAGTAGTCAATTATTCATAGATCTGCTGGAAACATTCATAGAAGGCACAATTTATTTCAGGGAAGATTAGGAAACTGTCATTACGAAGAAATTTGAGCTTTTTATTTAAGACAGAAATAGGACAGTAGATAACGGGACACAAATGACCAACATCAGAATCATCAAGGGAAAACCATTCTGGACACTCTTGATGAGTACAACTGGTACTAAGTTGAAAGAATACTATCACAACAGCAAGAAACCAACACTTTCAGCTAGAGAACGTATTTCAAGCAGAAATTCTTACATTAAAAATACACTTGTGGTCCACAAAATAAGTTTTCCTAGATCTGATGCTACCTTCAGCTGTTTCCACTTTGTGACCGATCGTGCAACGTCCACTTAAAGCAAACTGCCTTTTGAAATAGTCAGACATCTGTACTAAAAAAAGCACTGTCAAATACAATAGACAAGAGTTAAACAAAGAAGAGTATCATGTATAGAAAACTCAAAGGATCTGTTTCTTTTGATTATAACCTTATACCAAAGCAGTGAAGAGAAAAAGGTGGTTCTATTTCAAATTCTTACTTCCTTGGTGTTGAAACACTAAGTGACTATGTGCAGCAGTATGTGCAGTTAGTTAATGTTTATCCCACTCACTCTACACAGCTCTTACCAACAAAGGATCCTAACACAAAACATACTGACTCTCAAAATACACAGGAGTTGCTCCACATTCACTCAACAGCTGCCAGTTCCTGGATAGGGTAGAACAGCTTTGCAGAAATCCACAGCAGTACTTTACTCCAGCTCAAGAAAGTGAAACTAATCCTCCCTCTGACATGAGATGGGGAATTTGCCTAGGAATGGGATCTGCAATGCTTTTCTACCAGGATGTAATCTGGATTTCTGTGTCCTGGCAGAACACTGATGGGTTAAGTGAAAGAGCACTTCATCTCCTGACCTTTGTCACAAGTAAGGCAATTACAACTGCCCATGGATTTTGGAAATAATTTGTAATGCTCCAGAATAAAGGGAAACTGCAATTTTTTTCAGGAACCGATTGATATCATAAACAGAGTTAACATGCATTGCTGTCATTCACAAAAAAAAAAAAAAAAAAAAATCCTGGCTAATTTAAAATATCATTAAAAGATTCATAGGTTGGGTCCTACAACAACTGAAGCAAGTTTTCTGAATTTTGGCTAGTTAAAAATTGATAGCAACAGGGAATATTTGAGACATTATTTCATTCTTAATCTGACAGAACTGAAATATTGTCTTGATTATAAATGAGGCTGAAACAGCAAGCTGCAAAATTGCCTGGAGCGTGGTCAACACCTTGCTCTCTCCAGTGCTATTTGCTGCTGGCAAACCAAGACTAGTTTATCTCCTCTTCTGAAAAGAGGAATTCATTTCTTCCATTTAAGTGAACTTCCCCTAATTCAATTTTCCTTTTGTAGGGAGATTAGAAAAATAGGTTGGCTTTCAAAGATAAATAAAATATACAAATAAAATTACAAGTGAAACTACCAGGTAGATCAGGTAGTGCAATAAGGCCAGAAGCTTGCAGCATCTTGTTCCCCAGCATGCCCACAGCTGGCTGCGCAGCCCTAGGAACATTTGCCACCAGGGGAACACTCTCCACTGGTTACACTCCAAATGGTCCTCAGTAACTTCTTGGCAAGGAAGCAACCCAAGCACTGAATTTCCAAGATGTAGATAAAGTGGGATGAGTGACTGTGGTTTTGATGAAGCTTTAAGATAACTAATGATGAGTGCAAGCATTCTGGGAGATTTTCGTGTAAAGCATCTAAAAAACATCCGCAAGACAACAAAACAGTCTTTTCCACATATTATTGATTGAATTAAAATTGATCCCTGTAGCAAGGTAGACGCTGAAGCTTATGAAGGCCCAAGGTCAAATGCAGCCTATTTAGGACCAGAACATGCAAAACTATGGCTAAAAAAAACAAGTTTCCTGTGACTGAAACATATTCCCTGTGAAAAACTTGCTAACAAATGCTCTAAGAGCTACAAACAGACGGCTCCATGGTAGAGTTAATGTAACACAGTGGGACACTTACATGCTTAACAGTTCTGGAATGAAAGAAGGAAAGGCAAAAGATAAATAATTTCTTCGTACATCTGCAACGCTGGCAAGAAGGCAGATTTCCATATCTTGAATGAGAAGACAACCACACAGCAATTTATGGTGTTACGGACTTGGTACTGTGCACCAAACCTCCTCCTTATCCAAAGGCACAAATGTGAGGCTTAATAACCAATCCTCAGAAGAAGCTTAGCTTGAACTCCCTTCCTTCCCATTTTCTTCAGCTAGCTGCCATGTGTCACATTCCCCCCAAGCCCCATCTTGGCACTGCATGTGCTTGAAACGCTTCAGGGGACAACCATGTCTCTTTGAGAAAGGCCACAGGGTCTCCTTTGAACTGGGATAGCTTTTTGAAAGAGGAAGATCCTCCTAAGTCTCATAAATACATAGAGGTAAAAGACAAAAGAAATACAGCTTGAAAAACAGTAGCTTCTTCCTCAGGAGCCAGACAGAGGACGTCTTCTGCATGGGAAATCAAGGAACACAAGTTGGTGCTATGTGAGAATTAAGATATTTCTCTTCCTAATGGGCTTCCTTGGAGACACTACCCTAATACATGTTTTGCCTACTTGTTTGCAGCAGTGCTGCTTGCTTACACAAGCGGGCAGTGTGCCAGGTCTCTAGACAGAGTAAAGCTGCAGAGCGAGTAAAGGGAAGCATCCTCCTTCAGAGATCAGTCTCCCCTCCCAAAATAGCTGCATTCCAAGCAGCCTGGCACCCACCTCCTTCCCATGGCCAATCCCATCCATCTCAGACATTTTTGCTTGTTCATCACCACGCTTGCAAACCATGAGGATTATTCTTCCCTTTACAATGGTAACAGCCAGCCCCTAAAACTCTCCCTGCCTAACAGTGAAATCATAGAATTGTAAAGATTGGAAAATACCATTAAGATCATCTAGTCCAACCATCAACCCATCACCACCACACACACTAACAATGTCCCTCAGTGCTGATTATACCCTTTCCCTTGAACATCTCCAGGGACAGTGACTCCACCACCCCCCCGGGCAGTCTGCTCCAATACCTCACTCACTCTTTTTGAGAAGAAATTTTCAGCAATATTCAACCTGAACTTCTGGCACAACTTAAGGCCACCACCTCTCATCCTACTGCTAGTAACCTGGGAAAAGTGATCAACCTTCACTTCATTACAACCTCCTTTCAGGGAGTTATAGAGAGCAATAGTCTCCTGAGCCTCCTCTTCTCCAGACCAAACAATCCCTCAGCTGCTCCCCAGTGGACCTGTGCTCCAGACACCTCACCAGCTTTTGTTGCCCTTCTCTGGACACACTCAATGTCTTTCTCGTAGTGAGGGACTCAAAACTGAATGTGGCACTTGAGGTGCAGCCTTACCAATGCCAAGTACAGAGGGACAGTCCTGCTGGCTACACTATTTCTGACAGAAGCCAGGATATCATTGGCCTGGGCATACTGCTGGCTTATGTTCAGCCCATGCCTTGGCTGCTGTTCTGTGGAAGAACTTGTTTTTTTGCCATTTACTGTCACGTCTAAATGGAGAGGAGCTCTATACAAACTTAGCCACTACCCTTCACACCAATTTTTTCATAGCTATGTCTAAGTCATTTCCACAACTTGAGAACATCTGGGTCTCCACTCCATCTACAAAGCAGACTTAACCTCAGATGATACAGCTGCTTTCTAGAGTTGGCTAACACCTACTGAAATCATCAACGACACTGAAGTAAGCTGATGGTGAGATAGTATGCCATGACTGAACTTGACTTGTGCATTTCTGTAGCCAAATTTAAATTAGATCTGAATTTCTTTATCAAATCCTGTTAATTCTACTTCTGAAATCTAAGTATGCTTACTATAATCAAAACATTCTAAAAAAAATATAAGACTAAATTAATTCAAAAGTATATTCAAGCAATATATAATTGCTGTGAAAGCTCACAGAAAGATGCTGAAGTCACAGTAGTACTTGGCTAATGCTCTGAAACAGGAGTTTGCAGAAAGTCTTGCTCAATTTTTGACAACTCCACTTTTCTGCAAATGCGCAAAGAATTAATTTATTCACGTTTGTTTAAAGAAACCTGTCACTACAGGTTTTAAACTTTATGCTGAAAATGAGCTTACTCATCTCTTCCCTCCATTATAAACTATGTTATCTACTCCAATGTCTAAAATCTTGAAGGACACATTGACCAGAAACAAAAAGGCCACAATACTCCCTTTGATTAAAGAGACTGAATAGCTGTAAAGAACAGAGACACATTTTGATAAATTTCCATCTCGCTTAAGCAGAAGTGCCTGTGAACAAGCTTTTATTTTACTAATAATCAGTCTTTAAATGCTGTTTGTGCTTTTCAACTCCATATTCCATCCAAATGCAGCTTGGCACAAGCCAGAAGAAAAAAAAAAACAGCTATTAATCAGCATCTGAGCAAGTGTGATCTGAGCTCTACAACTGCCTCAGTAAGAACGTGTACAGAGAGGATACAGTGTGCACCCACCCAGTTTTCCAGGAACGGAGCCAAACGAATGTGAAAACTATACTTAATTACAAGTCATCGTATTTGAATTACTACCAGTGATCACTTCCCTTTGGAAAAGCATCTTAAATAATTTAGCTCTTATTTTAAGCTAAAGTTTCAGCCTGAAGGCAAGAATATAAAATCTATGGCCAGCTCTTGGTGTTTCCCACACCAAATATTCTATTTTAAGATATGATGTGAAATTGGGATTTGGACTCAGCAGCCGGATCCAGCTTTTGCAATTACTGGTAGAATCACTGCAGTTTTGTGGATTACATTAAGCAGCGTATGACCCTGCTGCAGACCCTGACCTGGCTGACTGGGGCTGTTACTGCAAGTACATGTTGAGCTGTCTAGGAGCAAACGTTTGTAACCTGACCCTGAACACGCAGATGTTCCTGTATCCCAACATGCACTTTGCACTCATTTCCACACTTACAAAGCAGAAATTTCTAAAAACAGAAGAAAAAACAGATTCTTTTATACTGATTGTGGTTGAGGACCAGTGTCCCTGCCCTTGATCTTACAGGTGCAAACCAAAAAACAAACAAACAAAAACTCAAAACCACATTTACTGCATCATAAAACCATAACCTCCGTATACTAGCACCCTGTAACAAAAATGCCATCAGTAAAATGTTGTTGAGGCAGAACTGTGCAGCTATCCCATGGTAGAATGAGGCCAGACCATTACTATTACTTCCCAATTTTTCTAACACTGGAATATTTTGCAATAACAACATCAGATACTCCTTTTGAAAACACTTTTCTTGGGGGAAATAAAAAAAGAGGCAGCAGAAGTTGCCTTGATTTGAAAAGCTCTTCCCCAATTAAGATGTAAAAGCATTCTTTACATATTGCTTTGACAGTAGATTTCTGATATTGCTTTGACAGTAGATTTTTGATATACAGAGAAAGCTCTGTATGAAGCTCTTAACCTGATTTAAAAAAAAAACTCTTAAATCTCAGAAACAAAAATTGACAACAAACAACTAGAGGGAAAAAAAAAAGCACCCTGACCAATAGGAAATGAATTTACAGAGCAAATAATACTTTGATCTGGGAGAACAGACAAGTGGATTAAATCCACTTAATTTAAATTTACTTTTGTGTACATTCACTACAGTTCTGTTCTTTAAATATATCCCTATGTAGGTTTATTCAATTTCCCAGAACATACTTATTGCCAGGCATGTAAATTCAACAGGGTTTGAACGATCACAAAGCATTCTTCTCATTCAAGGGCTTAAGAGACACCCAAAGCACTCTAAGCAAGGAAATGCATATCCTAACAGTTTCTTTCCAGACTTCTTCAAAGAAGAGAAGGGAACTAATATGTTTACATTCAAGAGGGTTTGACTTTGACCTTTGAATGAATGACAGTTTCAGACAAATGAATACACTGGATGCGCATCAGTAAAAATCTGAAACTCAAGAGATTTTTAAATATCATCCAGCTTCCCCTCCAGAAGGAGCTTATCCCAGAAGCATCACCAGATATCTTAAGAACAGCAACGCATGTGCAAGGATTTCCTTAGTCTGCTAGTCTATGTGTTAAACGTAACTAAAAGCTCTTGCACTAACTGCAAATCCATCTTGGTTTGAATCAATAAAACAGGAAAAGCCCTAGGGCTCCTTGGTCTGGATTTCTCCAGCACTAATTGATATAACATCTTTGTGCACACATGAAGTTCATTACTCCGTTTTGATTGTTTCTGTTCCAGATAACTTCAAAGCACTGAAGCAAGTTCAAGAAATTCTGCAAAATACAGAGACTTTTGGTCTACAGAAATGGCTGTACAATCAGTATGAGAAGAAGTCTCCACTGGGGACTCTGCTCTACCAACAGCAATCTTCACCTCAAAAACTGCTATACCGAACAGCATTTTTTATTATTATTAAAAAAGAAACAGAAACGAACACCTTTTCTTCATAAGAAGATTCCCGGTCCCTTTGGAGAAAGGCAGAAAGAAGCTGCAGCTTCGCCTACACATAGACCAACACTTACCACTCCCAATGCAGCCTAACACAAGCTTTGTGAGAGGCAGATGAGAAGCCAGTGACAATTTATAGCCATATAGCCTGTTGCAATGGCGTAGCAATGCAGAGATTTTTTTTTTTATAGATGAGGGCCCATCTTGATGTCTCTCAGGCACCAGCACGGTATTTGAAGGATGCCCCAAGATAGGACTGAGTTCCACAACCTGGTGGGACACTGCCACCTTCTCTATTTCAGCTCCTCTTTTCAAGAGTAAGGAACAGAGGGCTCTAATTCAGTTTGAGGCAAGTTAGGTATTAAATATAATGCACCTAACTAAAGGACCCATGTTCCCTCTCAGGAAAGATGCTTGGGAACAACATGGGTCCCAAGAAGTAGTGGTCTTCACTCAGAGGGTGGAGACACCCTGTCACAACTGTCCAGCTACCATGCCAGAGCTCTCGTGCCACACTGAGATGCATTTTATCACCAGGCATCAACCACTCCCTGGCCAAAAGGTTACCTGCACCCACACTGGTGACCGTATTTCAGTCAGACCTCAAGCAATTCAAGCCACAAGCCCTGCCCAGCACAGGTTTCAGTAAAGCCTCCTGCCAACAAAGTCTGAACAACCAGCTTCAGAGCTTGCCGTCTGTTTATTCAGCCTGAAAGGAAAGGGCACTTCCCTTTTACCTTTGAGCTGTACTCCTTTTGCCTTTTATTCAGCTGCTGCAGGAGCTGGAAGTATTTCACATTGCAGCCATTTGTCCAGGAAGCTTCAGGACGCATAGGCATTTCCTAGGCCTGTCAGCCGTATAATGAGACTCAATGAGACTTGGAAGTTAAAGTTTAGTCAGCAGAGTCATTAGGCCAGTCATTACCATTTCTGCACACAGGCATGCACAGAGTTTTAAGTGAAACCTCTGTGGCCACCTACACAGGAGAAGGGCGTAGGCTGAGGTCTTGTTTACAGAAGCACTTGACACTATAAATGCGTGGAAACTTGGCAATGGCTAGCAAAGCTTAAATGCCCTATGAGCTTTTACCTATTTTACTACCTACTCCAAAAGTTTTCCAAGAGCCTCCTCCTGCCCTCCAGCTGAAGCTCAGCACCCTCTCTAGGTACTGAATGCTGAGCATTTTAACTCAGCCAGGACAACATAGCAGCTGCCATGTGCCTGGCCTGCAAGCCTGCCCATCTCACNCTCACACAGAGAATCACAGAATTATACTCAGTTCTACTCCTCTTCGACTCCACTTCAGCTTTCTAAATTTTAAAGTTACAAAGAGTGGGCCAGAGAAATAGTGAGGAACTGCATGCAAAGCTTGTGGTCTTTATGTCAAACTGAGGGCCTTGCAAACAAATGAGATAAAACTCAGCTGGCTCCCCAGAAAGGGGACCCTGGAGGTGCTTAAGGCCAGTTTGGATGGAGCCCTGGGCAATCTGATCTAGTACTTGATCTAGAGACTGGAAACCTGGTCTGTGGCAGGGGAGCTAGAACTTGATCCCTGAGTTGTCTTCCAATCCAAGCCATTGTTCAATTCTCTGATATGATATAACAAGCACTATGGAAAATGGAAAATGTGTTGGCAGTGCAGAGCATGAAATGACACAGGTAATTTGTCTGCCAACAGCAAAGACTGTTCAGATTAAATAAAAATAATTGTTAAACGTTTGTGTGTGCCAAGAAAGCTTGACCCTGGCTTTTGAGAAAAATATATTAATTTGTTCAACAAATTAAAGTTTCAATTATGCATTACTTAGTGCTTGGAAAAAACAAACAAACAACAAAACACTTTATACATACTCCTTATGCACTGCTGAAGCCATACAACCATACTGTTTGACACCATTAGCAACATGCTAAGATTTCCCCTCCACTCCCAAAACTTCTGCTCAGTTCATTCAGTACAGTCACAAACAGTTCAGTGTTGTGCAGGGCAGAATGAAAGCTAACCAAGTTATTCTCTCCATTCTTGCTGAAGGCTTGGCAGTGCATATAAACTGTGGAACAATTTCAATTCAGCATTTCAGGAGCTTAAAGTAAACATGTTAAAATAACACCCCAAAAAAGCTGTGCTTTTAACATCAACAGTTTTGTGCTACAAATCCCAGAAAAGTATGGAGAATGTATGGCACACAGCAAATCCAGCCTGATACCTGTATTTCTGCACCAATCCTGCCAGAACCAGTCTTTCTATTTATATAAATGGATATAAGCATTCATCCTGAAGAAATGACAGCACTGCCAAACATAAATAATATAACTTCAAGAGCCCAACCAGGCAATAAAAACTGAAAACAAAAATTAAAAAAAAAAAAACAACAACAAAACAACAGTGAACTAATGCTCTTTGTCATGTCGGCAGCTATTCAAGCTGTCTTCCTTATGCTCCCCTCCCCCTTACTGTCAATCATCTGATTTAATTTCAGCTACTTTTATTTCACACGTTACAATATGTCACCTATCTGCTCACAGATACTTAATGATTACTAATAAAAGACATATTGGAAATTATCTTAAAGAGAAGTTAAGGCTCAGGAAAAAATAGCTTGTGTAATTCTATGTAAGATGCCAGTTTTTCCACAGTGCCAACTACAGAGATAAATGTATCCTAGCTACAAGCAAAAACCCCACAAAACCCACAGCCAACCCACGTGCAGTGGGTTTTTCATCTTTTTTTGCTTGTTTGTTTACTTTATTTTTTGTTTTTAAGTGAAGCTTTTTTTCTCCCTTCTCATTTGCTATGTCATGGACATAAAGATCACTTTGCTGACACCTCTCAGTTATAATCCAGGGTTGGATCAAATTCAACCTATACATAAAAATATTTCCTGCATGCACAGAGAGGAGGCTCACCCCAAGCATGACATAATTGTAGTTTTTGTGCACCTCAGCTCTATCTGAAGTAATCAGCCAATTTGCATTCATTTAGTTTGGACGACTCGCATACTTGCCAAAATATACAAGCTGCTGCGAACAAGGAAGTTCATTACCTACATCAATTTGAACCATTGCTCTCAGAGTAGCATGTGAACTGTAGCCCAGCAACAGCTATGCATTTTGAAGTGACAAGAAAAGAAGTGCTAATTGTTCCCACAGTGGACCTGCTGGCTTTCAACTTGCACTAAGGGAAGAAAATTTTTTGTTTTTTCCTAAATGGGTGCCTAAGATTAAAACGTGGTTTAAGGAAAGGTTTAAAGACTGAGAAAATACACTTTTCCTTTAGAAGTACATCCCCATTTTCACAAAGGGAGAGTGGAGCAACCCCAAAGAGCAGGGAGAAATGAAGCAGAACCACAACAACTTGACCATATCATATTGATGTCACACCTATCAACAGATCTCACCTTTCAAAAAGTCCCAGTAACGCTACAATCAAGAACATTGTTATCTTACAGCAAAAGGAGGATGTAAAGAATTTAAAGGACAGAACAATTTTGATACAGCTTTACACTTAATGCACCAAGGGCTCTGATCCTGATGGAAACAGTTGCTAATGTTGAGGAATGTTTTAGACACTTTTTTTTCCTCTGTTCCTCTGGGCCACATGAATAGTAACGGACCATTGTGCAGAGCTAAAAAGGACGTAAAATTAGAGCCTTGACAAATTAGCTGTAACATTAAGTAAGAGCAAGAAAGCTAAAACATATCAGACAAGGAAGTGCCTGAACTCAGCAGAGGTTGAAGAGCTAAATGGAGAATCTTACAATTTGAAAGAATGCAAGCAATGAGCCAGGCTAGATTTATCCCAGGACACGAGAACACTTGAAGACGCAGAGGGACCAGAAAGAAGTGTAAATGACACAAACAGAAAATCATCCAGTCAAAAACTGAGCATTCCACAGCTGCGGCAACAGAAAACAACATGAACTACTCAGTTCTTCAGGCACACAGGACTAAATTTTTCCCAGGTGAAGGTGGCAGGGATGACCTTAACCCTAATTGTATCAGTGAAAGACAGATGTGCTTACTTTCCTAATCTCACATGAGATCTCTGCATTATCTCCCAGGCTTTCTATAAAACTGAGAAAGATCTGTGGTTTCCACTGCAGATCCCCTGTGATAATCTTCTCTTTGCAGAAAGCCTCTTCAATTTTATTTGCACACTTAACTATGTATCTCTGTTCTCCCTCCTCTCCTGGCACTTCATAGTTTGAAATTCAGAAGCTCTTGCAGAGTGAAAACAAAGATACCGCCAAGAAGCACAACTGAATATAAATGGATTCACCTAAAATGAAGGAAATCTAAGATACTAACAGAACCTGAACGTTCCAGACAAAAGTTTCTGAACTGGCATATTCAGAAGTTCTCTGTATACCTTTCTTCTCCTGTTACTGCTTTGGGTAGCTCTGCACTGCATGAAGTATTGGTATCAAGCTTGCACAGAACAGCTTCTCAGGAAGAGACCTTTCTGGGCCTCTCCAATCTTCCTCAGTGTATCTAATAGAGGTGCCTGGCCAAACTTTTTAAGTTCTAACACAAGGTTGTAATTGGTTTTAATTCTTCAACAAAATGTTCTCCCATATCTTCTTTTTGGCTGATGTTCACGTTTTTCTTATTATAAAACAGATCAAGCAGCTTCTAAATTTAGAGTTTTTGCTCAACTGATCTTCCAAAAATATTCATGTACCTTTTTTTTTTTTTAAATTCATGCCTCCATCAAACTAGGAAAATAATTAGCAGTATCTCCTTTGTTGTCGCTGTCTAAGAGCTATATATACACATGCAGAATGGCAGAAATTCCCAGGTCATTTCTAGTTCACTTCTGGCTCTACAAATCTCCACCCACACAAAGATTATTATTAATTAATATAAGAGAGAGAGAAAAAGAAAAGGGGGAGAGCTGGAAACAAGCACAGAAAAGCACCTTCACCCCCAAAATACTCAAGTCCTTTTCCAAGTTGACCAACTTCAAGCACATTAACTACCATCCTGAATGCAAAACACTTCTAATCATGCCCTAGCACTTTTTGATACAAGAGGATGACATCTCAAAAATGTGAGTTATAAGTTTCAGCAAGTCAAAGAATGAGGAGAAAAAAATCATGAGAAAGTCTCTGGAAATTATAAGGTAACAGGAGCAAAATGCTTCCAGTTCACATTGCTTGTTCACAAGATGTACAGCATTATTCATCAGCTGGCCCTGCCAGTTTGCCTATTGTTAATACACACTAAGCCCTATTGTATTTAAGCTACCAAAAAACAAGTACAACTGTGATGAATACCTGGCATTGCCCTTGTGCTGATATATGCTCTGGCAGTGCTACGTGAGTTGAAATCCTCTGTCTTTTCCTTAAGATCATCAACTGTATTTCAGCTTGGTACATCCTGCAGTGCATTGTGCACAGTTCATGTTTTTGCATGCTCTTCTTTTAGTATCCCAATGAATAATTTAGTCCAGATGATAAACTCTTCTGTGCACTTCAGGCATTCACCCCTCAAGACTATCAATGCAGTCCTGAGTATTGAACTGATGGCACTTAAGTGAGTGTATCGACTGCTCCTCTGCCTGTACTGGGGTTTGCTTCATAAGAATTATAGTTCAACATAGGCCAACCAGCCCACTACCTATTTGTTCTCTAATGTACAGGAGAGATATTACAAAAATCCATACAGCAGGAACAGAGGAGGTACTCCAAGGGTGCTTCCTTGTTGTTGTAGTTTCTTAAAAAGAAAAAAAAAGGTGGGAGGTATTTGGTACAAACATCCCTTCCTCCTCCAGCTCTGAAGGAGACACAGATGTCTCCCTATTATTGCACGGTGGAGCATCTCATCAGTATTGACTCTGCCTTCCCTAATATTCAAAAAATTCTTTTCTTGCTTTGTTCATGGCAGAACCAAGAGAAAGCTCTGCACCATGGCTATGCTAAATTCCTTCATGCACAGCACGTGTATTCCCTGTAACACAGAAATTGTGCCATGTTTCCAAATAGCACTACAGGTTGTTTACAGAGACAAGCTGACTAAAGATATTTTTACCCTCATCTCCCAAGTCTGATTTATAATTAGTACAGCCTTTGAACAAGACACACTTGCAGTATAGCATCAATGGGCTTACTCAAAAGAGGGCTCCATGCAGTGTCCGTGGCCTTCCCAGGACAGCTTTCCTTAATGACTTCTGGTATAACAGAGCAACAGGCCATCCTTATGCAGACATAGGGGGGCTGCTGGACACAGTGCAGACTGGGAGTTGTGAGTAAAGGAAAGCACTCTGCAGATGGAATTCTCCCTGGAAGTAGTATTCCTTCTCCAAGTGGATGATGCTCCCTGCAGCCTCTGTACTGATCTGTCAGAAGTTACTTCTCTTTGACACAAATCTTAAGATTTGCTTTGCTGCTGTGTGGAAACACAGCAGTTGCTTTGCAGAAACACCAAAATGGCAGTGACCACCAGCATGTTTTGCACCGGTTGGCATTGCAGCATCCCTTCCATTTGCCTGAAGCCTCCCTACAGTTCTGTGCTTAACTCACAGGGGTGCCAGCCATGCAGCTCAGGTCTGAAGTGCTCCAAGGTGCCTGGAGTCTCTAACATAGACAGCTGCTGTAGTGTCTCTCACAACACACAAATACCGTGCTCCATCTGCAACAAAGGTTTCCTTGTGCAGCAGCACAGCCTAAGAGGGGATCACAAGGGCATGTAGCAAGAGGATAGGAAAGCAGAGAAACTGAGCCAGAAGAGGGAGAGCAACAGAAAATCTGAATCCAGCTGCCTCCTCCTCCTTTCACTCACGTCGTCATAGTGAAATTACTAGGTCACTCAAACTTTGCAGTATTCCATTCACTTTGTGTTTATGAAAAGAAGAGAGCTAGGGAACCCCACCCTGTGGTCCTTCTGTCCCCAGGTGCTGAGGTGTTGCTCCCATGGTGGCCCCAGGCACCCAGTACTTGAAAAGTAGCTGCTAGAGGGCAAGGGAAGCCAAAGTCAGGTAACACTTCAGGTCTCATTCCTGGGACAAAGCAATTATAAACCCTCAATTTGCTCAGCTCCATCAATTGCCAGGTCAGGTAGTTTCACACAGCAATTTGCCTGCCCAAATAAAACCACACAGAAGTCAGCACCAAAGCAAAAACAGGGAATGAACTCCATAAATTGCAGTGACATCCACCCTGAATTATTATCTTCTTAAAAAAGAAGGTCTGTGGGTTTAAATGCAAGCAGAAATATTTGTGACATCCTAAGCAACCCTCCTAAACATAATTAGCAGTCTTGTTTTGTTCAGCCATGAGGTCACAAGGACTCTTTCCCTATTCTGCCACTTTTCACTTCTATAGTGAAAAAAGAAAGGCACCAGAAACCTCACAGATGAAGCCCACACTAAATTAACTTGGCTTCCTGTCTTCCTTTGGCTCAAACAAGCAAAGCCATTACCTCAGGAGAAAGAACACCCGCTACCTGCCCCAACGAGACTCCAGGACATTTCAGCACAATTGGAAAACCTAATCAAAACAGCCACTGCAATGAGATAAGACACAAACACCATCCACTGGTGAGACCTACTACATTAGATGTGCCTGCGCTGTTCTGACAAAATGCTGTCCCCTTTCCTCAAGTTTCTTTGCCATTTCTCAGACTTCTGAGGCACCTCCTCCTATCATAGTTTTGCCCTTCCACCTGGAAAAAGCTCCTTTTGCTCTGTTCTGCTGGCAGTTAACCAAAAAGTAGCAAGATTACTTCCTACAGTAGATTCTGCTTTTACAATGCAGCACTGATCTTTGCACCATTTCTCAAATTTTCAAGGGAGGTAAAATGTTAGCTGAATATATGCAAGCGACAGCACTTTCTAGCTCCCATACACTAAGCAGCAAATGATTCTGGGCTGTAAATTAAAGGCTTCCAAGTCCTGAATTGGCCTTCGGTGCCTAAAAACTAATAGTTGCCTTGCTTTGCCTTAGCCATCCTAACTGCAACTACTTCAGTGAAGAGAAATAATCCCATGGAAAACGCTGGCCAGTTTCCAAGGTAAATAAATAGTTATAAACTGAGAACAGCTGAAATCATAATTACAGACAACAGTCGGTTTGGTGCTGCATATGGAGTAGCCAGAGAGAATGGATAAACTGATCCTCTCAGAAGTAGAAGAAAGCAGGAGAAGCAGCTTATGATCTCTAGGACGGTGTGGCTACAGGTGGGGCAGGGGAATGAAAAAAGCACACAACTCAGAACATATTTCTTGTGAATATGTGATTGTCAGAGCCCTGCACACAGATCTGGCTCCCAGTGAGAAGTGTGGTCTAATGCTGGCACTTAGCTGTGCTCCTCAGTTCCTGGAAGAAAGAATACTCAAGTTTGTGCACTCCAGCTCACAGTTTTTCACATCTCCAACACAAACTGCAGGACACTAGGAATTTGTTTTGGTTTTGTACAACTAACCCTTAAAAGAAGTTACTCTTTGAAAACAAAATCAGTAATTAATTTGTTTCCAAAGTAAAATGCACACAGCTATAAAACAAACAGGCAGTATTTCTGATGACTCGAAGCGTCAGTCCTATAGCAGCATTCCAAACTAAACAGTAGACCTCAGCAATCCTAGAAACGTGTGTGCTCCAACATCTGAAATGAAATGAAGAGCTGTGCATTCCTGTGATCACAGTGGGAAGTGCATACTTTGCTCTGATGGTGCACCACTGCCTGTTGGATGTCCTGCTGAAAACTGACAAATGACTAAAATAGCACCAAACTGAAAAATATCACAATTTTTTCTACTAGCCATCAATACTAACCAGTACTCATCACGCGCACAGTTACCAACAGCACTGCAGGGAACCGAGGAGCACAGACTTGGTTTTAATCAATTTTCTCTGTTGATTCAGAAAGAAACACTGTCCCATCAGCGATGCCAGGCAGTAACTGTACCACTGAGCTGCTCCAGGCAATCTATACAATCTTATTTGGGAACTGAGCAGCACCCCAACTGGATTAAAAGCAGTTAGATGAAGCAGAATGATATTATTCTGGTCTTTTGCCCCTGGAAACCTGGGTAAAAACACAGAATCAGCCACGAAGGCAACAATGTGTGGTCTTAACTGCATGGAGTGCTAAAAAGAGGTTAAAAAGGAAAAAACAGCACTGAGGAAGTCTCCATTTGGAAGCCACTGACTGCACTACAGAGACCTTCAGAATTTAAGCTCTGCATATTTTTTAATACAAAAAAAGCAACTCACGTTGAAGCAGAAGTGTTCCACCCACTGAATTATTTTTGTGACCCTACTCTGAATGCACTGCGACAGGTCTATGCCCCTCCTGTACTAAGGACTCCACATCTGGACACAGTACACCATATGAGGCCTCAGCCCAGTGCAGAGCAGAAAGGCAGGATCACCTCCCTCACCCTGCTAGCCATGCTTACCTTGATGCAGCCCAGGACACAGTTTGGTTTTCCAGGCTGCGAGGGCACAATGCTGGATGTCTAGCTTTCCATCCATCAGTACATCCCAATCCACTTCATCCCCAAGCTTGTACTGATAGCAGGGGTTGCCACAACCCAGGTGGAGACCTTGCATTTGGATTTGTTGGACCTTGAAAGGTTCTCCCAGGCTCACTGCTTGAGCCTGTTTAGGACTCTTTGGATGGCATCCTGTCCATTGGGTGTGTGGACCACACCACACAGCTTGATGTCATCTCCAAACTTGCTGAGAGTGCACTTGATCCCACTGTTAATGTCTCTAATGAAGATATTAAAGAGGACTGACCTCTGAGGGACACCACTTGTCAATAACATAGATTGGTACGTGCTCCAACAGGCTTAAAATTTGTAGGTTTACTTCAGTTCCAACCCCCCCAGGCAGCATCACAACCATTCATGTTCAGTAACCCTCCTCTGAAATAATGAAGTGAATTAGAAAACGTAAATAATAAGCACCCTGTGTACAGCAGTAGCAGCCTCCTCCCTCCCTCCTCTCCTTGCACTCCCCGTATATTTGCTTCACTCATCAACAAACCAACAGAGAGATTGTGAAAATTAAGAACTCTTAAACACATGCATTTTTCCTTTAAAATAATAAAGATGACAAATACCAGGAGATGACAGATAAGACTTGCCAGACTTTGAGCAGACATTCCTTAGCACCACTGCCTTTTAGAAGTCAGGTTAGTCACCGGTACATCCCAAATTCAAATATTCAGAATACAAATAGGCATTTGTGCTCTCAGATCATCTAGTTCTGAGAGGAAAAGCAGAACGCATTGTGTTTGAATGAGAAATAGTTGCTATTAACTGACAGGAATTAGGTTTCACTTCAGCTCATTTGATCCAACTGAACTCCAAACCACCCGTTCATAAGCATGGGATGCAAGGAGGGACAAATAAAACCTTCCAGCCCTTGCTGCAAGTCACTGAGCTGCACAACTCCAGCAGCAGTACTTGGTTAAATCCAAAAGTTGGTACGGATGCTGAAACCTCAGCAATTTCTCAACAGATTAATTTACTGTATTGTCTCTTGAGGAGAGAAGTTCTAAGCCTCTGACGTGTATATCAAAGTACACAGCTAGCTTTAAACAGGAGATGACAAACAATCGCCAAGTTGGCTGTCCTCCAGTTAATCAGCCTGCTTTGACTCAGATTCATCTGTGAACGGCTGTTGAAAACCAATTGCTTGTTTAATGGGGCAGAAAGATGAAATCAATTTCAATATGCACATCTGATGTATCCCTGTTATGTAAAAGGGCTGCCTGAGGGAGTAGGGGAAACTCTTCCTTCCGGTTGCGCCAGTTTTGCTATCCCTATAGGTGCAGAATTACAAATTTACATTACTTTTTTGGTGTACAGCATCCTTGACACTTGGCTAAAACTTGTCCCTGGCCTTCAGGGAGATGACAGTCTTACACCCAAGCAAGATCAGTTTGGACTGACTCATCAGGTGTTTCATTAAGAAGCTGTGCCAGCAAAGAAACCAAACCCAGGAAGTAACAAGAGTGCCAGCTGCTCTGCCACCAGCACCCACGGTGCCCTACAGAGGGATGGTGATGAGTGGAGGAACAGATCATGCTGTTACATTCAGGGATTTCAACTGTAGCTTATAACAGACGCAAGCCATTAAGTGCCACTGCCAGGAAATCACCACCAAAAGTGAAGCAGACAGCCATGGCAGTATATGACTTTGCTCAGATGAAGAACGCTTCCACTGGATCCAAAAGTGGATGCAATGCCATCAGCAAATCCATAGTGACATGTGAATGCATGACCACCTCCCTCTCCCTGCCTCATGGAGAGTCACAGTGGCTCAACATTCCCTAAAGTACTTAGAGAAAATGGGACAGAGGAATCTGGAAGGGAGAGGAAGGAGTGGCAGCAAAGTTTGGGGCAGTGCAGGTAAGGAGAATGACACAAGATCACATGCATATATAAAAAGTGCACTGTCCTCCCGCATTACAAAGAATGTAAGCATTGCCAACAGAGCCAAGCACACCAGCAATAAGACAGTTTTGTATGCTTGTAAACCTAGAATCTGACCTGAGACCATTTTACCATCAAATGTAACTGAATTCACAATTTGTATCTGCCAACCTTTCATTATGTACCTTAAACACACTATCTTTAGAAGTGCATAGAAAGGCTACATGATTCCACACTACACATTAAAAAAAATATACAAAAGAAACAAAAAGCATTAGGAGTAGTGCTGCGGGAATGTATTCCCCCAGCACTGAGTTCCAGCAGAGCCCAAGACAGTAGGAACAGAGCAGCCTCTAAGCTCTTGCCTTTGCTGCACTATTCAAAAGCTTTCCAGGAGCTTCCTAAAAAAGGCTCTGACTTCACACCCAAAGGCTTTGGGCTGCTGCCTTCAGTAGTCCTCATTTAATGATTGGGAAAAGGAATACTCACTAGGTTATCAGGTACAAACACACACTGACACTGATGTCTGCAGAGTTTGGGAACAAACACCTCTCCCACCTCACACTCATGCAGCACACAAGATATCTGTGAGAATATTTCAGGCCATTCTACACTGCACTCAGTCAACATTTTCTGTAAACCAGTCTCAGTTCATTGCCAAGAATTTCATGCAAAGGAAAAGAAAAGAGGAGACTACGCCAATAGTAGCTCATATACATTGTGTGTGTGGGATGGGAGTCTCTATCCCACAAGAAATTTTATTCTGACATTTGTTTTCACCTAAGTCTGTCCTTGTTGCCTAGGAATTCCCACGATACAACAGAGTAGTTCAGCAAGGAAGAAGACTGCAGTAAAAATATACGATCCAGGAGTCCAGGCATGAGGAATGGAATAAATATTACATTTATGAGCATCACATTACCTCCAGAGACCGCAGAAATTAAATTTGACCCAGAACAAGACATTTACGATTTCCACAGCTTAGAGAGATGCCACGGAAAGCAAGAGTCTTCTGTAGAAAGTATACCTCAAGGCAATACTGTTTTCAAAAGAAGAAATGTGCATGTGTTTTTAGGCAATCTTCCCCTCCTGTTAATCACTTGCCATGATTTCCATTTAGTGCCCTATCAGGCACTGTTTACCTGCTTTCCTCCATTCACTCATACATCTATGTTTGCTAGGTCTGCTGCTAAAATTTCAGAACTCCAAATGGAGAAGGGGAAAAAAAATAAAGAAAAAGAAGGACTGTAAATCTTTCATCAAAAACAGAGCTGAGAGAGTTTCCTCCCACTTTCCATATGAGAATTGTGAGCCTAGCTAGGGGCCATATATGCACACCACTCCTCATTTCTTTAACTTTCCTTACTGGGGTCCAAAGGCTGGTTCTTCTCATAGCACAACGCTGTGATTTCTTTCCTTTTGGTTTCACTCCACCTGAAGTGTACTCTCCAGTACATGAGAGCTCCTCATCTGTTTTCAGCTCATTCTGAATGCACACAGACGGTTCAAGCGTGAGAAGCAAAGGCTGTGTTCCCCCACAGCTGCATCAGCTCCACTGCTGATGCAATCTCACAGCAAGTGTAAGGTGCATCTCTTAAAACACAGAGGGTAATAACTCAAGAGATGCCTCTGAATTTCTTTAATTCCTATTATCTTGCACATCTGATTTCAAGCACAAAACTGTCTCAGTTAGTAAAACCCAGAAGATGGGAACAGGAAGAGCTGCTCCATGTGAGTTCATCCTCAGGAGTCAGTGTGCAGCCGAAGAGTGAAAATGCAGTTCTCCTGCACAGTGATCACAGCAATGGGAAAGTTATGGCCATGATCACTAAGCATCAGCATCAGCTGGGATCAGAACTGCAGCACAGTTCTCATGCAGTAAAACCTTTCCTTGAGGATCACCAGAAAAAGCAGTGGCATTGCATCTGATACATTCTACACCAAATGTCTGACTTAAAACAGTCTAAAGGTTTATACCGCAGTACCGCTTCACACCAGCTACACACTGTACAAGCGTAACTGCATTGCAGTACAAAAAAATGGAGATGTTCTGGTTTGGCATTTAACCTTGTTACAGTAACACCTTAAACGTGAGTCAATAAAATTCTATTATTTGAAACAAGAATTATGCATAACGTTTTGCAGACCTATATTCCCAATTCAGAATCATCAGGACAAATTTATTTTTCTATAAATCTTGGTGAATTCTCTTAATAAGTTGCAGCATACCTTTCTCACTGATCTTTTCCAAAGAATAAGTGCTACTCCCCTCCAGAGCTAAGAAAGAAAACCTTTCTTTTCAGTCCTATTTATAGCAAAAAAATACAGGAGATATTTGAAGCCTAAATGCAGGACTCCATAAACTTGCCTTGTATTACACAGTTTGATTTTAAAATAGAGATGTACACTGTAGTCAGATACGGTTAGGCAAAAAGCTAAGTAGCAATCAAAAATTAATTAAGAAACAAGGGAGAAAAACACACCAAAACTTGTGACGATCCCGAAGACTTTGGGTAAGATCGAAGTCGTATGAGCTGAGTTCAGTGCAGAGAGAACCTTTCAGCATATTTATACTAGACGCAAGCAGTATCATTTCTGCCCCTCAGTTCTAACTTTCTATTCCCCTCTAAGGCTAAAAATTAAGCCAGTCTTCTCTTTGAAGCGTTTAATTTACTGAGATAACAGCAGCAAAATGACCTTTCCAAAGGAACTGGGTCTTTCCAGTATCACAGTATGAGATCGATGGTGTGCATTTCTGCTCCTGAAGGTTTAGGGTTGCCAAGTCCACAATCAAGTTGTTTTACTCTGAATCACACATTATTTGTTGTCATCGCCAGACTGGAGACTTCTACTTATTCACTGACTTAAATGTTGCTAAGAAAAGCCAGCCAGAAAATTGGAAGTCTCATAAGCAAGACCTGATCATATTTGGTCCTCCAACTGAGTTTTAGAAGTTTTAAATAAATCCAAACCTGGTTTCCTCACACCAAGAGCTGAAGTAAATAAAGTTAAACAAAGCCATACAGATCACTATAAATCATTTTTAAGAGTCCTTCTCTCTGCTGCCAGTTTATCCACTCATCTCCAATGCCAGTGCCCCTAAGATACAAAAGGACTTCCAGCTGCTACTATTGCAAGCAGTCAGCTATCCTGGGAGGAAATGTCAACCTGTCCGAGACACATTTCGAAACACATTAAACCAGCTGTGTCTGCCAAGCTGCAATTAAAGACAGCGTAACTTTGAAAAGCCAGTAAGAAGGACATTCTAAATTCCGTGTTCAAGAATGAGCCATGCAGAATAAAGGCAAGCTTCTCTGTGACTTGTAACAGACTTATCTGTTTTCAGCAGGAGAATTTCTAGACTTCAAGTTCAGCAATAAGCGCACAAGAATGAAACTGTACCTAGAGCAGGGCAACACAGCAAGCTAAATTTGTATCTCCTTCGAAGAGCAGGGAAAAAGCTTCAGTCCATTTCAGCAGTGCAATTTTTATATTTTAGCTACTTCCAGGGATCAGAGCAAGATCTGTCTCTTTATCTTCTTTATAAAAAGCCCATCAGTGCTACATTGGGCAGGACAGTGGGATACATCTCAGAGATTCCCACTTCTACAAACCATGGTGCAGCAGGGTGCCTGCAGCTGAGTGGCACCAGGCAGGGACACACACTTGGGTTGAAGTAAGGACAGAAACACTGCATAAATAGATGTTTTCTCATCAGAACAGACCTCACACACTAAGAGGCCATAGCAAGAGAAGGCGTTAATATGTCTCATTCGCGTGGCACCAAGCACACAAAGCAGTGCCTGGGTCTGCACAGACTAGCATGATACACAGTCTGCTTCTCTTGGCCACACTTTTGTTCCTGAAATAGCTAGGATACAAAATCTTTCATTGCTGCTGTTACTCTTCACTGGATAAGAGCGGATTTCTTCCTTCAGAAAAGGATCTGTCATATTCCCTCTTACCAGGGAGGGGAGAAAAAACACAGTTGTTGTACAGTCTATGTATTCTGTTTTCCTTACTTCTCCTCTTTGGGTCATGCACAGGCTATTATTGTTCTCAGCCTTGCCATGTGTTACTGTCTCTAGAGCTGCATGAAGCACCTAACCTCAGCCAAGGAAAGGAGACTAAAATATCAGGAAAGGAAGAAAGGCAACTGCACAGATACTTATCCTTTATTTTTAGTTTGAGATATAACACTTGGTCAAGAAGAGTGAAGTTGGTCTCCTTAAAAGGTTGAATCCACCAGGTTAAAAGTTTATAAGATGGAGACTTCACATATTCTCTTCTAGATGTATCACAGCCACTAAGAATGAAGTAACCAAGGACAGAACAACACTTCAGGCTGCTCCGTAACTCTAAGTGCACACATAACACCACAAATGACTGACTTGGGTAGAGTCAAGGATCATATAATCAAAGTTTCTCCTGTCTAAATTCCAAAACATTCAAGTGCAATAATTGTTTTTTTCTACAGGTACAAGAGAAGCAATTTTTCCAATCAATGACTAAGAATGACAACTTTATTTCTTTAACTTTCAAAGCAGAGTTAATTTTAATGGATCTGTAAACCAAAGGCTCTTTAATATTCCTCAAGCCTCCTAGAAATAGATTTGTTTTTGTCTTGAAAAACAAGTCAGTCAAGTTTAAGCCCACTTTTCAATCCAGACCTATAAAAGAAACCAAAATGGGATTTTATTGGGAATGTTGGTTGCAATTGCAACGCACAAGCTACTTCTACCATCATACAATTTTTAAGTTGCTCTTGTTCTTCCTCCCTGCCTTCAGTCCACTTCTGTTTGCTCTAATTAAAAAACCCACAAAGCCCAAAAAGCATTTCTTCTTAAATTGCTTCCCCTGTCTGACATTGACTCTGATTCCTGGGCATTTTTAGCACTTCTTTTTCTTTCAACCTCCCTTATCAAGTTGCAAACTGAGTTCTGTGTACCCGGTACAAAGCTACACTGCCAGCACAGCACCAAGATCTGGGTGAAAACATCACTATGTATGGAAGAGAGACTTGCAGTGGAGCTGAGAGAGCAGCACTGCACTCCCCACCAAGCAGAAAACTTGACAGATTCATTAATTTATTTTAATGAATGATCCCTGGTCCACGGGCCTAAATAAATGTTGAACTGAATGGTTCGCAGAGAAAACACCCTCTTAATTCCTCCATGCCATTAGTCTGAATGTTTGGATAACAGCTGGCATGCAAAGCAATTTACCTGAGCCTCAGCACTGGGGGACATAGATACTTCTTTTCAATAGACAACTGTTAGTTGCAGCACTCCAGCAGAGCTTGCCCTCCTCCATGATACCAAATGCCTCCTCATCCTCAGCTAAGGAACAGTGCTCCACAACCAGCAACTCAGAGGGCACACAAAAGCAGAATGAAATGCATGCCCCCTAATATATTGATGATGTGAGGTAAGCCACTGGTGGAGACGTATTTGCACTCCAGTGCCCAACTATACTGGAGGCAACTGAGGCTTTAAGACACAAGCTAATTGTGTGCCTCTACAGAAAAGAATCGCTGCCACAAAGGAATAGGACAGAAAGGTGGAAAAGGGAAGCCGCAAGAATGGCTTATCTGCTCTGAATTCCTGTGAACACAAGCTGAACTGAGATGCTCATCATCCAGGAACCTGGGAAATCATAGAATCATTAAGGTTGGAAGAGACCACTAAGATCATCTAGTCCAACCATAACCTATCACCACCATGCACACTAAGCCACATCCCTCAGTGCCACACCTACATGTTTCTCAAACCCTCCAGAGACAATGACTCCACCGCTTCCCTGGGCAGTCTGTTCCAATACATTACCACTCTGAGAAATCTTTTTCCTAATCCAACCTGAATCAGAGAGGTGCAGGAATGCAAATCCCAAACATCTGAAGCAAACAGTGGGCCACATTCCCTCTCATGCTTCAACTCGAAAACTCTTCATTGGGAAATAGCCCTACTTCCAAGCCAACCTGCCTTCTTCAAATGCCCCTTTTCTCCAGGAGGCTGCCTGCTTTATATCACCCACTAAGCCTAAACTCAGTATGATCAGCAGCTCAAAGATTCAGTACTGAAGACACTGGGTGCCCAGACAGAGCATTAAGCTCAGGTTGTGGAACTGAAGGTGTGCTTGCAAAGATGCGTGCATTATTCACTAGATTCCAGTGAATTGCCACAAGTCCATGGGACCAGATGGGATCCACCCAAGGGTGCTGAGGGAGCTGGCAGAGGTGATTGCCAAGCCGCTTTCTACCATCTATCAGCGTTCCTGGTTATCTGGAGAGGTCCCACAAGATTGGAGGCTTGCTGATGTGACTCCCATCTACAGGAAAGGCTGTAAGGAAGATCCGGGGAACTACAGGCCTGTCAGCCTGACCTCGGTATCAGGTAAAGTTATGGAGCAGATCATCTTGAGGGAGATCACATGGCACGTGCATGGCAACCAGTGGATCAGACCCAGCCAGCACGGGTTCACAAAGGGCAGGTCGTGCTTGTCCAACCTCATCTCCTTCTATGACTGGGTGACCAGACTGGTAGATGAGGGAAAGGCTGTTGATGTAGTCTACCTG
>VXAB01007162.1:79430-107542 GCA_013399175.1 Odontophorus gujanensis
GCTGGGATTGTTTAGTCTGGAGAAAAAGAGGCTCAGAGGAGACCATATTGCACTCTACCACTTCCTGAAGGGGGGTTGCAGTGAGGAGGGGGTCAGCCTCTTCTCCCAGATTACTAGTGACAGGACGAGAGGGAATGGCCACAAGTTGCGCCAGGGAAGATTTAGATAAGATTTGAGGAAAAATTTTTTCTCTGAAAGAGTGGTCAGGTACTGGAATGGCCTGCCTAGGGAGGTGGTTGAGGCACCATCCCTAGCACTGTTCAAGAAGCGTTTAGATGAGGTGTTAAGGGATTTGGTTTAGTAGCTTAGTGGGTAGGGGTGGTGATAGGAGAATGGTTGGACTAGATGATCTTGTAGGTCCTTTCCAACCTAATGTATCTATGAATCTATGAACTGATTTCTTCTCTCACAATTCATAACATATCCAGGATTCAAAGAACGCAAACAAATAAGTTTCCAAACAAAAATTTGTGCCTAAACTTATCTATAAGAACTACACGGTTGTACATACAGTCCATTTAAGAGGGGATGAGATGTTCTCAAAAACTTAGCTCATACTCATAACTGCAGCACGCACTTCATAAAAAAAACATCACATGCAGTGCAACTTTGACTAGATTTTAAAAACAAAAAAATGAGTTAGATGAGAATTGGTACAGCATGTTGTCAGCCTACAGAATTTAATCATACAATGAAAGGCAAGATTAAAACAAAAGCATATATTTTATTATAACTGACAAATAATACGCATTTTTTAGAAATACTGCAGTGAACACTGCCTACAAATTTCATGCTTTGACTGAAATTTAATTAAGTTGAACTAGTGAAAAAATTCCATGGGGTCATGTTATTTGTAAGTGAGAAAATAGTCATGTCTTCTTGACTGGGGATGGAAATTTGGCTAGTCTTGTTAAATTACGGTTCCTCTTGAAAGGCACATAAATATTTATGGGAATTTGTATGCTGACATTTGTTGCTGGACTTAATATTTAAGTCACTGCAGATAACTGCTAAATCCACCTTCCACATACACATTTTTTTTCCTCTATGCATATCCTGTTGCCACTCTGATTTTTCTGACAAGCCTGTAAGAACTAGTAAGGAAAGGGAAGCGAAACATCATTCATAGGTGATTTATGAACCTATGATTTCCTCCTCTCTGCAGCAGAAAATAACAGCAAGATGTGCATTATCCATGCCTCACTGGAAGAAGCACCTGGGAAAAAGCCCAAGCCTGCATACTGACTGCCTTCCAGACAGCTCCTGAGCTCCCCTGCCCATCTCATTTCCAGCACTAGCACTACCAGCTTAAAGTTCTGCAGGGTGCAGGATGACAGATCTCAGACAAGGGAAGGGGATAGATAAAACTTAGTGAGCTAACAGTCTTAGCAGAGTAGTCTGTATGTGCACGGTTTCAACAAAGGAAGCTTTCTGTAGCAGATTCAGTTTCCTGACAGGAAAAAGAGTAAATAAATAAAAATCACGACTGACAGAATTTTCACATCCCTGTCTCTGATTCACTTGCGTTTCTCAAAGAAGAAACATACTTCTTAGATCATGGAAGTATGGATCGGTGGTGGGTTGCTGGTTGAACCTGATCTCAGAGGTCTTTTCCAGCCTTAATGATTCTACAATTACCCACAAAGCTGTGATGATATCAGACGTGCAGCAGTACTGAGGACTGGTGTGCCCTGTAATGGGATGTTGCCATTTTATTGCTGCCATGAACAGAGCAGTTGGAACACATACACAAGAAGGCACACAGAAAGACATTTTACAATCTGCTGTTACAACAAGGCTCCAACACCACTTAATTTGAGTAAAGGAGCTGCAAGTAAAAGGCAATTTTTTTGATTTAACTATACATCCATTTAAGATGCTCCCTCTTACTGCTCAGTTCCACAAACAACTGAGGTAATTTGAAAGGAGGAGGAGCCAACCCTACTTTCCTTCCAGTGGCTGTGAGCTCTCAGGTCTGCTCATCCCTCCCGCACAGCTCTAAGTCTGCTCACAGTTACTCAACTTAAAGAAGTAATAAAAATCCCTAGAAATGTCATTACAATTATGATCAGTTACAAGAAATTGCACAACAGAAGGTAGGATTTCGCATAATAACCTCCTGAGGAGCTTTGGAAAGAACATTTTTTATTACCCTTTGGCATATTTTAAGAGTTGATACAAATTCATTTCAAACTGGCTGTTCAAACAGTACAGCATTTCCAAAATTTGGGAAAAAATGTTCACAATGCTCCAAGAGCACCTCAGCCCTGGAAAGCAGACTGTAGAGGTTAAAACAAGTGTCCCAGACAGCACTCCATGGGCAGGCTCCACACCTCTAGAAGAGTTCACACCACTCTGAGCAGCAGAAAAGGGAAAGAAATACTAAGGAGGTCAGCAGACCCTATGAAGAGTCACAACATAATTCTACCAAGAGGTCCAAATCATTTAGCAATTAATGGCCACTTTAGAGGGATTTTGTGCAGTAGAGCCCTCCCTGATCATCCCTCCCAGACCTGAGCTGGATGACTCAGAACAGGAGAAGGCTGGTTACATAAACACAAGGTAGGTGGCTTAACAACCTTGTTCTTGTCACCAAGTGTCAGCCAAGAGAACTGTGTGTTACTGCAGAACTGAAACACATGTCAATGCTCTGGAACGCAGCCGGATGTTTTCCACTTCCACTGATTTGAAGAAGGTATGACAGTGTTTATTTCCTTGGTTCAGATGGAACAGAATAGGCTTGGAGCCCATAGCTTCTCACCTGCCTTGCCTAGCCAAGGCCATGTTTGCTCCTGAAGAGTCAGGAGGGGGAAAAGGGAGAATAGAAACTGAGCAATTATTGCTTACACCACTCCTGATGGAATGGAGGTGGGGGGCTGTGTGCCTGGGGGTGCTTCACAGTCCAGTATCCTAACTCCACATGTTTCTTTGCTCATTATTCAGCATTAGCAAGCTTTCTAGCTTGCTGCTCCAGCTTTCCAGGATATGCATTTAAAAAAAGACGAGGCTTAAGAAATTACGCTGAGCCTCTCTCAGGTCAGCACCTTGTAATTTTCACAAGTAACAGGTTAGGTTGACCTAGCTACAAATGAGAAAGATACATCACAGCTGGGTATCTTAACCAGACTAGAAACCTTTGCCAACATTCTTCAGCCTTTTGAAACAAGCTATTATTTTTCACTGTGTTTCTACCTTTTTCTTCCTAGCAATGAAAGAAAGAAAACAATGTGCCTACTCATCCCACTACTACACATTAGAGGTGTACCCCTGCTTCCTCTCTTCAACCTGCAGAGATGATGTCTCCCTTTCAGCACAGCTATTTTCAGAGCCTATTTACTGCTCCATTCAAGCCTAGGCTTTCTAATTTCACAGCCTAATCTGCAGTCCAGCCACCCATGAAACAACCAAACAGCATGCAAATCCACACCACAGCTCCTGCTGCCTAATCTCAGGTGTGATCACCAGCACTGCTATGGGAGCTGCAGAAAAATACTTTCCGCCCCCAACCTCCTCCTTAAATGTAATTAACACCATCATCCCAGCTTCTGCTCTGGGAAATGACAGCTTCTGCACCCCCAGGGCCAGAAAACACCTAAAGGCAGGTGAGAAGAGACTGTCAGGCACATCTTGCTGGCAGCAGGATCTCTGCCCTGCCCTTGGAGGGATGGGGACAGCTTCCCCATACAACTACTGACACCAGCACAGCCTTGGCAGTGGCATGGGCACAGACTCCCTGCTTGCAGCCTGCCAGCTCTTGCATCAGTACACATGGGTTGTGAAACTCAGCCCCAGAGAAGCACAGCATCAAGCCAGGGCAATATCCATACCAGACTAAAGTGACCCAGCAGCCACTCCCTTCGTGTTCTCCAGAGACACATTTGCTGATCGCTCCTGTGGTTTCCACATCTGCTGAGCATACTTCGTCCCACAGGGCTCACAGCCAGAGAGTAGTGCTATTCACGGGGAGTGGCACACCTTCTCCAGCTGTAAAGGCCTACAGGCATTAGCTGAGGCAGCACTCAGACACACATAGCACTGCACAGGGTTCTGTTCCCCTTTGCCTCCCTTTCAAGGCCAACTCCTCCTAGGACCAGCCATAGGTCTTTCCATCCCAATGGGTCAACCCAAAACCCCTCAGCTTCAGTCTGGCTACAGCACTCCACACCCAGCTGATGTGAGATGCCCACCCTGCTGCCTCAGCACCCTCCCACTCAGCCAGGACAGAAACCTAAGCTCTGTGCATCAGGCTGTAGTGCACAGCAGACTCGACAGAAGGTGAGAAGCTCCATCATAAAACAAAAGCCTCTCAAAACTGGCTGTTGCACAGAATCGTAGTTTCTTCAGGGGAAAAGGACCACCTCCTTCTTCTCCCAAATGAGATAATGAAGGCAGCACTGAAAAGAAAAATCCCAAGGTTCTTTCCTCCTCTGTTTTCCCACTTCACAGCAAGCGTCATCACCTGTGCAGACACCACCTCTTCCTGCAGGTTCACCAGAAGTTTCATCTGAAATCCCTTCAAAGCAGAAGTTTTGATGAAATCTAAAACAACTGCAAGAAAGCTTTTCATCTTAAATCCATGTAGTTTCCTTAGCTAAGTCCTCAGCAGCACGGTGCTATGTAAAATCATAGAATTACTTTGGTTGGGAAAGACCTTTAAAGATCATCCAACCACCACATCACACTACCAGGTTCACCACTAAATCATATTTGTAAGGACCACATCCACGTGTCTCTTCAGTCCACCAGAGATGGAGACTCCATCACCTATTCCAATATATAAACACACTTTCCAGGAAGAAATTCTTCATGATACCCAATCTAAACCTCTCCTGGTGCAACACGAGACCATTTCCTCACATCCTACTACACTGTCACCTGAGAAAACAGACCAACAGGATCTCGCTGCAGCCTATAAGAAGCCAACTCACAGCGATGCTGAAGCTAGCATGCAATATCACAGAAGGCAAGGCCCATCCCAGGGCTTGCTTAGCATGCTGGCAGGGATCCACAGGAAAACTACATTGGGCTGTTGAGAAGAACATGGTATGAATGGTAAGGGCAACTCAAGTTCAGTAGCTCGGTGCTTTAAAGGCAGCACTCTGGTGCTATTCTCACTCCTAGAGCATCATAACAGTTATTTACAATTTTCCTGAGGCAGGTCGTAAATCCAAGCATAACCAGCAAGCTTGACATAGCATAAAGAAGATCTCCATGGCAGACTAATTATCTTCACAGGCTATACAAGTCTGCAGAGTTTTCTTCTGCACAGAAGCTCTGGAAACTTCAGCTGGCGACTCTTTTCTGGTTGAATAAACTTTCCATTTTCTACTGTTCTGTTCAAGGCAACAAGTGAGAATTCTGGGGCCCAAAGCTTCAGTGGAAGATGGCAAAACCAGTACCAGAAAGAAAAGGGGTTATGAAATAGAAAAGGACTCCACAAAAGGCTGTAATGAGTATGCAGACAGATGCCCACTTGCAACAGGCATATTCATGCAAGCAGTTACAAGCAAACACTTCAACTATGGCAGGGGGGAGGGCCTGAAATCAAATTCAAGCCCTTGATCTGAATCAAGAACAACACAGACTAACTCAATCTTTCATTTTATCAAATGTGACCTGTCTGGTAAACTACTGTAGAACTACTGCAACACAACACACATACTCCCTTCTCAGGTCCATAATGAAGTTTTTGTACATATCCCAACAAAAAATTTCAGTTGCAATGACTGTCTTAAAGATTAAAAACAATAACAACTAAGCAACCAAGAAAAATGTACATACTCCACTAAGCACTGAAAAATCCAAACTAGTTTAAATTCCGGCTGAATATCCTATTGGTAAGAGCTGTCCTTGGAAGGGAAGACCTTTCTTCACAGCCAAGATCATGATGAACGTTTGAAGTCAACTGCAGCACAACAGCAGAGATTAAGTTTGATGCTAGCTGTGCTTCAGCAACAACCCTGTCTATGCTGGTTTCTTCCATTCTAGCAAGATCTCCAGGGCCACTAAGTAAAAGGGCTAATTAAGTTTTCACTGATATATACAACTAGGGGGGGAATACAAAAAAACAATGTGATGTCTTCAATAGTAGTTTCACTTTTTGATGAAGAGTTCTGCTAGGAATTGCAGAATCACAGAATTATAGGGGTTGGAAGGGTCCTCTACAGATCAACAAGTCCAACACCCCCCCCTCCACCGCCAAAGCAGGATTACATCACCAAAGGCAAGAGAATTAGGAAAAAAAAAAGCAAAGCTATCCTGGGTACTGTATTGTCTACTACAAAAGAGAACAAACCACTGTGTATTCTACTCAGATTCTTTTCCCCTTGGCACAGCCTCAAAACAAAATAACATACTGTAGAGCTTAATACTCTGTGTAGAGTGAGGATACTGTGGTATCTAACCCATAAGTATTCAGTATCTACAATAGGAAGAGAATAAAATTTTATGAAGATTTGTACAGCAAGTCCCAGGATATATTTAGGCAATACTTTTCCAGAGCCATAATAAAAAGAGGGAAATGTTGTATTTTTTCCTCAGATGGTATACTACCTGTTTATCACAAACAACAAAGGAAGCACGAACACATGCAGCTCCCTAGAGTGCATCCCAATGACACAGAAAGGGCTGGTGGCACTGCGTATGCACCCTCTGAAAGCACAGCCTCTGGAAAGGTCTTCAAATGTTTTGGCAACAAGTCTACCAGGCAACTCCCCCAAACATTATGAGCATACAGAAATTTCTCATAGGCTTCCCTTCAGGATTCTCTCAGCTTTTACACCCCTTGAAATACTCAAAAACAAAAGAACAAGAAGTACAAAGAATCAAGAAGCTTTGATAAGAAGACATCAGGCTGCTTATCTCACATATTTTTGCTACACTTCACAATCCAAGACAAGAACAAGAGATCTCTGCTGCAAGTAGCAGGGGAATTTTTAAAATAGTTCCAGACAGGAAAAGTGGGGAGGCTCCTATTGAGCTCAGTATCACTCTGTACCAACCTGAAGAGATAGCTGCAAAAATCCCTACTTTGTTATCAAAACACAGGCTGAAGTTTTTTTTTCAAGGGGTATGATTCAGAATTGTTTGCTTGTAGGAAAGCAGGATGCCCCAACAACAGCAAGCTACATACTCTGCAAATACACATTTGGATGGGTGATAAAAGGCATACTCACGCAGTGCATACAGAGAGAGGACTATTCCAGCCAGGCAAAACCCCTCAAAAAACCTGAGTGTGCTGAACATTGTCACATTCACTGAGAGTGCCACAGTCAGTCCAAATATCAAAATGAATATGACAGAGAAGAGCAGTACGGGCCGTCGACCAACCCTAAAAATAAGAAAGTAGAAAGAAATGGTGTTAAAAGCCAGGATGGACATAATGCTCCAGCATTACAAAGAACAGTACGAGCCATGCAACCCCTTCCAAATATTCCCACTCATTTTTAATGCATGTTTACTTCCCCCCCCAACCCTGCTGTTCACTATAAATCACTTGATTCTTCAGTCAGCTTTGCATTGACAGATAAATTTCAGGTCCGATTAAGCAGGGTCACCATGTGATTTGCTACTTCTTGACTGAGACATTAGTTGACCAACTGCACAACACCAACAGTGAACAAAGAAACTTCTAGGAACTACAACGGGACCATAAACAAATATCTTGGAGGACAAAAACAGCTTCTCAGAGCTTTCTGTAGCAGAAGAGATGGGGTTTTATTATATATGTTACATGACAGCTTATATGATTTCTCTACAGCCTACAGCCACAGAGATCATTGCAAAGTTCTCTTCTTCTCAACAGACGTGCGTTTTCCAGCCTCATCTGCAAGAGGAGCACGCTCAAAAGATAACTTTTCTTAGCCTTGTTATTAAGGACAAGCCTAAGAAACAGGGACCGAATGTAAAAACAGGGCTTGTGCTGCTTCCCTAATCCTCGGAGAGCTGATAATAATGCTTGCAGGAAAGCTGAGAGCTCCACTCTTCCCTCCATCTTGCATCCCCGCAGTGGCTGAAAAGACACCGAACCAGCTGAGGAGAGCCAAGAGGAGGAAGAAACCACTCCAAAGCATCCACTGGCAACTGAGGTAAGAGCATTTGCAGCAGAAATCTTCAGCTGCAAGTGCTGATGAGGAACTACGTTGTCACCAAAGAGAGGTCAGCTCCCATGCAAAGCCTAATACTCCTTTTACACGTCTCACATGCTCACTGTTTATGATTCCCTTTCCCCACTCCCTTCCTGTGCAAGGCGGATAATATGAAGCACCAGTGTGCTGCTATTTTTAAGCAAAAATTGGATTGTTACGTGGAGATTTCCAAAATTTTTCAACTTGTCAACTCCCACAAGTTTTCCAGTAGAACTGAGGATTTCTTTCAGTCAGCTCCATATGCCATTTCCACAAAGAATATATGAACTTGCTTTTCGTAGGCAGCTTTCACAGACCCATTCAAAGCAGACTGTCAGCTGCAAGCCAGCCATCAGGCTGAACGTCAGTGCAATAAAGAGCATACAAACCTCACTGCCTAACCCAGTTTCACATACTGAAGTGTTTCAATTCAATTATTTGATTGTTAACAGCACCTGTAAAGTGTATTTCATATATGCAGTCACAATTAAAATTTTGTATTTTCCTTTAAAATGGAACAGGATCAATGAAAGGGCTGGAAAGGAGATAGCATTTTTGATGCTTTTGGGAACTGGAAAAGCAAACCAGTACATGTATCATCACACTTTTTCAGAGTACACTGGAGATGATGATATTGGACAGGTTTTTGAATTTTGTGGGTTTTTTTTTCCAGCTGCAGCATCAACTGCAGGGCACCTCACCAAGACTTAACCCACTGGCACCAAACATTCAGTATTTATAAAACACTGGTCATCCTATGTGGAGCCAGGAGCTGGGACTCGAGGATCCATACAGATCCCTTCCAACTCAGGGTATTCTATTCTATGAAAACAGCAAGCACCAAGGGGCAGGTTGGAGACCACAAGGTCAGAGCAGATGGTTCTTCATCAGGGTGCAAATCGAGCTCATCAGAGATGAGCATCAGGGCAAGAACACAGCTTTTCTTCTCCCACTGTGATACGCAACATGCTGGGAACACAGTGGACAGCCTGTACTTTATGTTTTGTGTTTATAGGATGCACAGCACTTGAACAAGGAGGGAAAGTACCTCACACCAAACCTTGAATACAAAACCTGTGAACTCTGTGTTATCAGCGATGTGCATGGAATTTAACAGCCTGGTTTTTGTAACCGTCAAGCTGCAATTCATACTAATTAGCATTTATGGAAGTGTTTTGTAGATGAAAGGCATTAAGCAAGCCCTCAGAGTTAAGAGTTTAATTCTCATCACAAGCCTGACCTGCCACTTCCTGAAGTTGATTAAAAAAGGCTCCATGCTTTGCAGACATCAGTTTCCTTCCTCCCCTCCTCCCACCCTCTTTACTTGAGGTTACCCACCATTAGCGCTTGGAATTTCTTCTATCATTATACGAATTATGCAAATGAATATTTGCTGCTAACAAAGAACAGGAAGATCCTCCTGGGCTTCTGAAGGCCCACTGAGGTCAAGCAAGCCCCTTAGTACCTCTTCCCAGGGACAAAGCTAGCATTTCTCCTCATCCAGAAATTCATTAAATTCCTCAAAAATATCAAAATTGCAGGGCAGCTATCAGACATGTTGCTGGTGATCCAGCAGTGTTTTGACAGGATGTTGCCTTAAGAGTATATAATGCCTTTTATGTGTAGACAGTTATCTGACTAACACTACATGGAAATGCTTGTGAGAGACAAAACCATACACAATCTCCCTTGTAAAACAGCCCCGGGATGCTATCTGCTGCCATCCACACTACTTCAGAGAGAGCTCCGTGCCACAACAGTCTCAGCCTACACCACGTATTATTATCTATATCAGATATTTACCTGTGTAGGTAGAATTCAGCAACTAGGGATACAGACAACCACAGGCTTCTGTTGCACTTGCAACCTACTCAGTGATATGTAGATGCACCAAACAGATACTCCCAGTGTCATCAAGAGGCACAGGGCAAAGGCAAATGCTTTGAGGATGGGCACTGCCCTTCCCATGCTCTCATGCATGCGAAGATTGGTCTTTCAGCCAATCTAATTATTCTTCCTGTGTCATTCTTTGCAGGCTCTCACTCAGTTTTGGGATTTGAACTGGCACAGAGGCTCCAAGGAGTACCAGGGCACGTGCAAAGCAGGGCAGAAAGAGGCACAAGCTTTCTGTCTCAATGCCATACAGCCATCAAGGCTGCCTGCTCCACAGGGATCCTTCCACAGGAGCCTCTACAGCTACTGTTCTTGATGAGGCAAGTGTCAGCAGCACCCTGTCCATCAAACAGGCAGCTTACTCAGGCTTTGGACACTACTGTTTTCTACATAGCCTAATGAGTTTGCAGACCTTCTTCCTATAGATTTATCACACACAGCCATTGAAGCCTGCATACCTACTGCACGCTGAAAACAGACCACTCAGTCTGCTTAGCAAATTATCATAATACATACTATGTTTTGGTCACATGCAGCTTTAAAAGCCTTTCAAAAAGAAAAAGCAAAGCCCCAAATCTTATGGGTTCAGAACAAAAACCACACACCAAATGCCACTACCAAATGAAAAAGGAATACCCCAGTTCAGAACTACCTTGCTGCATCAGTTAAATTGGATGGCAATGATGGGGGCAGAAGAGAAGCACGGAGATCAGCTTTGGTGGCAGCAGCCAGAGCAATGCAATGCTTGAAAAAGGGCAAGGGACTCACTCTTTCCCCTAACTACCAAATTACCCTTTTCTCCATTACATTATGGATGTCAAACTGTTTATCTTTAAACTCTCCTAATCTCCCTGTACAGAAAAAAAAAAAAAAAAGAACGTGGTAGAGCAAGCTACACACTGAGATGAGAAACAGACAGAAGAACAGGGTACTCCTTTCTCAGAGAACTATTAAATCTGCTTACTGCATCTCTCCCTTGAAGCCAGTGCTTTAGGCAGCAAGTTGTTCACTTATTTGTGACTTATTTGTCAATTATAGCAGCATTTCCCTAGCTTGGCAATAAGTCTGCTTTCTCCATACAGACTCCTATTTCTGAAAACCAAGTGAGAACTCTCATTTCCCCACTATACTTTCTGCACATTGTTACAGCCCTGTTTTACTGCAGCATTTTAATCAAATTCAATTGTATTTCACCATGCCTGTTCCCTGCTTCACTGAGAGGTCATAATTCCTCACTTGCCTAAAAACATGTAATGGTTATTTAAGAAGAAGGATGTAATTTTGCTATAAAAGTTTGAGACGCATTGCTGCACAGCTGCAGGGAGCTTTTTCTCTACCTGTTGACTGATGAGCAGTCACTAGGACTTTTTAGAATATCCATAATAAGCAAATCCTTCCTTTCCTTGTTTAAAAAACAGTGAAAGAGTTAACCTGGGGCCATCTAAAGTACTAACACTGGCAACTGTGCTGGAAGCCACTGAAATAACTGGGATGGCATCACAGCTATTGTTTCAGATGCAGCAAGTTTCCATTTAAATCACGCCTTTAATTTTCTTCCCCTTCTGCTGCACTACAAGACCCTTTCTTTACATAAAAGCTGAACTCTGAACAACTGGGAAACCTTGTAATGTTTTCAGTACTGTAATTTAAGGAATTGCGTTTTGTGTGTTTAAACCTAATACCCCAATATCAACAGCACATAAGTCTGAGATTCCTTAGCACTACTCCAGAACATTTGCTTAACAACAACTTTAAAAATAGAACAATTGAAAGGTTCGCAAAAAAACAGTCTTCTACCACCCTTAAAAGTCACTGTGTAAGCATAGGGTTGACATTGCACAACTCCCTTGTGTTCAGTTAAATCAGCGCTGCTTTCAACTTCTTTTTACCTTATCTCCTAGCTTAGAAAAAGAAAAAAGAAAACCCTAAACCAAAGGCTTCACTTATATGATTAGCAAATACATACTTCTGCACCAGCTCCACAGCTGTAATAAATTGTGCCAGCAGGAAATAACTAAGTCAACTATCAAATAGCTTATTTTCTTCCTATTTACCTTGGTGCAAATTACTCAATTCAAGCAATTAACACACAGTTTTAAACTGCTGATCACATTCTTTTCAGAATCTGAAAATCATTAAGCAAAGATTCTTTATAAATACGAAGCAGATCAAAATCTAAGCAATATTTAATATTGTCATTAATTAATTGATACACTGCATTAAAAGATTTTCCACTTACCAGTCAGCTATACATCCTGTTATCAAGTGGCCAAAGATTAATCCTACAAGTAGGGAGAATTTTGCAATGTGGACTTTCCAGGCAGAATCGCAAACAAGATCCCACTAGAAGAAAGAAAAAAAACAAACTGAGATATTCAGATGCTTTTAAACATACTAACACTGAAATAGACTGTTTTCCAAGCTTCATTCCTAACACAACTGCATGGAAATCCGTGCAATACTGGGAAACAGCAGGGGAAGAATTTCCCCCCTCAAATCAAGTCCCAAATCCCATGAAGTACACATAAAAATTAATTTGAGTGAGTTTAATCAGGCCTTTATTTACAAAAAGGAAGCACCCAGCACTGAAATCTCCCCCTCCTCAGGTCACTTGTACTTGGACACTACAGGGCACAAGTGGCACTACTGATGCAATTAGGGTGCATCGCCATAACATCCCCAAACACCCACCCTACTGCTAGACAACCTAGGAGGACATTCTGCTATTGACTTACATGGCATCATTTGGATACACTTGTGGAAAAGCAGCCACTTTGCCACACGACCTCAGTGGCTACTGGTTTCAGGCTCCCATAGGCAAAACTGGAAGATGTTTTCACTTTCAGAAAAGCATCTTGAGGAGTGGAAGGTGACAAAGACTAATGATACGTCCTGTCAGACCAGCTCCTGATATTGAGCCAGAAGGTCTTAGGACAGCAACCTTCATCACAGCTCACAAATCGGACAGGGGCTGAACTTCCCTGCACCAAAGCCACCTTTTCCATCCCAAAGAAGAGCAAATGGACCATTTTGTGAAGCCCATTATTAGGGTACTCCCACCTTTCCAAGAGAAAGATGGAAACAACAAAGGTCTCCAGCATGGCTTCCCTAACCTTCTCAAGATGTCTTCCTCGTAGCTGTCAGATGAAGCCTCAGGAGAGTCAGGCTGCATTCCTGGCTTTAGCCCAACATCCTCATTGCCCTTAGACAGGTAACTTAGTTTCTCTTGCTCATGAAGTGTAGACAGCCCTATTGTACTCTCGAATAAACGTAGGAAGGTATATTTGCTTGCGGTTTGTGAAGCATTCAAATACTGATGGTAACAATTATACACATTTAATGAAAAAATAAGTACACCCAACTTTGGAGGACCAGATGCCCCAGAATTAAAACTTGACAGAATAAACAGCTGCTTGAGGATAATGTAATTGTAGTGGCTGTCCTGAAAATACTAACTGAAACCTAATGGCCAATCACAAAAAATAAAAACATAAATTTCTTCTCAAAAGTCAGATGCAGCTTCCAAAGAAACCTTCCCTCAAAATTAGGTGCACTGCAATGTTAGGCATTTGCATGACATACAGCTCTGACTCATCCATTTGGTTCAACATCACAGAAGATATCCTCCCCAAAATGTACCATGTCACCAAGAAGTATATCACTTTTGTGGCTAAAAGAAGCGTGCCAGCTTTCGGCACTAAGGCTCAGAATTTTGTTTTCATTAAATGTATTTTTAAGTTTGTCACTGTACTAGCTTGTAGAAGCTGGAACACAACTGATTCTCTACACTGTTCTGCAAACTGCATATTGAAGGTACACAAACAAACCAGAAGTGGTATTTTTTTCCCCACCAAATAGCTATGCGCTACCTGCAGCAATCAGCTCAGCAAGGCAGCAAGAACTGCTCTTCGAAGCTCTTGACATCTTCAAAGTGTTATACAAGTGGAAGAAATGTGATTCCTAATATCTGCAATTACAGAATCAATTTTCAGCTTGCAATGAAAATACCTGCCCAGACAAGCTGCAAACAGAACAAAATTCAAGGAGGTACATCTGAGTTCCAGTCAGACTTTCAGAAGTCTCTGGGCTTCTTTTCACAATCCAGAATGTCTATACAGTGCTTAGAAATGAGCAGATTATAAATGCAGATTATAAATTAAGGGTATTAAAAATAGCCATATTTATACACAAGCACATTTTTTAAAGGCAATTTCTGTAAATTGCTCACTTTTATTTTACTCCTGTCAGATGAGCAGTAACACCATGAAAAAAAAAAGAACAAGAACACAAGGCAGATGTCCCAGTGCCTGCTTACCCACAGGGCCTATCTCTGCCAGCTACCACCAGAACCCAGACAGGGAACACACCACGCTGGGCCAGGCAGAGGTGAAGGTTCATGGCTGCAGGAGACCAAGCGTCACAAAGGGCTGTTGTAAAGTTTCAGGCTGGGACAACATGCCAGACACTAAATTGTCCACTTTAGCACATAGAGCAGGAGCTTAATACAGAAGAAAGGTTAAACTCTTGGCAAGTTCTTCAGTAATACCCAGAGTGCACCTTCTGATAAGCTATCTAGGAACCACGTGTCTGTTTGCTCTCAAGGCTCTTGCCCAACTCCTCAGCCACTCTGAAAGCAAAAACATCTATTTCCGTGCCAATCCTGTGTTTGGCCACTTGCTGCCTTCTGAAGGCTTTACCTGCAGCCCAGCATGGGTCAACTGAGAACAGAAACATTTCCATGTCCATGAGAGCAGCATCACGGAGCATATGCAGTTGCAGCCCTCAAGACCTGCTTATGCAGTGCAGCCTACTACAAGCACCACTGGTTTTGTCCCATGAACAGGACACTCAGGTTTGCTCCACAAAGAAAGTAATCAAGTTCCCATGTCACTGCACACTGGGACAGGCAGGTCAAATGGCACTCCAATGTGCGTCAGGAGATTGTTTTGGTAAGAGACTAGACAGTAACTTCCTTTTGACTCTTATAAAACGCAGACCTATGTGTTTCAAGCAGAAAGACCAGCAAATCCTGTAGCTGCTCAGGCAGAAACCCACAGCATTCCATTTGGAAGTTACCAGCCTGCAGCCTGAAGGAAGGGTGCTGGTAGATTCACACTGAAACCCAGGTTTTCACTATCTTCCATCTAGCCTCATAATGCAAAAGATACGATAAAGCCATGTGCAGAGGCAACAGATTATGTTTAAAACAAAAAATCCAGAGCTATATAAAATGAGGCAAGGGATCTTAAAGAAAAAAAAGAAAAAGTGACTTCTGTAACAGTAAAGCATGTAGAGAATTCCACCTGTGCAGATGTGCAATACATTGCATGTGTTTTTTTCATGTTGTGACAGCAAATTTTGTCAACATCGAAGGAGTCATACCTTTAGCATCCTAATGTTTAATTGATCTCAGTGAGTCACCACTCATGCTGAGAGTCACTGTGCTTCAAAAGCCAGTAGTTAAGCTGGAGGACAGTTAGAAACATGCTTCAGAAGACACATGGCAAAAATTAATGCACTGCTAACATAACTGTCCCATACCATCATTACAAGAGATGGAAGTCTGGACAGAACTCATGCAGCAAGCCAAGATTTGTGGTGAAATTAAGGCAACAGTTCCATGTAAAATGCAAACTCCATTGTGGGACCCCCAGCCTCTATACATCACGTAAGCCACAACCAGCTGGGGCAGCCCCACACCCCTCCTGGGGAGAAGCCCCATGCTCCCCAGCATGTTGCCGAGCATTTTGGATATAAGAATTAATTATATGTCATTGACATCCACTCCTGATTCACCATTTTATTATCAGACCTTGGTGGTTTTCCCTACATGGCACTAGAAGCCATCTTTTCTCTCCATATCTATGTAAACTCTCTCTACACAAGGTGCTTATGATGCCTACATATTTTTTTTTTGGAAAAATACTGTGAATATGAACCACAAACTTAAGTTACAAAAAATAAAAATAAATAAAACAAGCTACATAAAAATAAGAATTAAAGAAAATCAAGCAATGTTTTTCATACCCTATGTATAACAAAAAGCAAAAACATCTCCAGGTCCTTATTGCTGGAGGAAAAAAAAAACTCTTAAGTCAGCAGACCAAAGTACAACCAGAAAAACAGCAAATATACTCCTCCCAAAAATACAAATGGACAATAAAAACCAACAGCACAACCAGAAAAGCAGAACAGTCAGTCCTTCTACCACACTACACCTATCACTAATGCCTTTTCTCAGTAATTCAATTGCTGTAGTAGTGCTCACAGTCACAGCCACCATAGAGGACAATGACAAGAAGTCCCTACAGGCCACCACAGACAATGTTCCCCTCTCTGCTGTCTCACCCTCTGGCCAGAAGAGACAACCTGGCTGTGTTTTAATGTTAAAATTTGAGAAAATGTCTAAGATTCAGAAAACAGCACAACGATCAGCTCTACAGAAAGCAATCCCGCAGCTGTGCCACACAAGAGGCTGCAGTTGAAGCCACCCAGAGACACACACCAGCCTGTCTGCAACACACAGTTGGGGTGGTTTTACTGACAGACATCCTTGAATGAAAATCCCACCAAATCAACAACAAATCAAGACAGCAAATACAACAGGGGCAACTCCGTCACACTTCCAGCCTCTCCTTCCTGCCAGCAGTGGTAACAAAAGAGCATTTAATCTTTTTAATCTTCAAGACTCAGGGCTGTAATGCCTCTCTGTTGAGCACACAGCTGGACAAAACACTCCCCAGTCTCAAATGTACTTCAAGCATCAATAAATTGTTCTGGGGAACACCTGGCATTTTTGACCACTAATACACCCAGTTGCATGTTAAGTATAATGTCACATTTCAAAATGATGGTTTGAGGTTGAAAAAATAAGCCAAATAATCTTGGAAGGCTTCAAAATAAGGGACAAAAACAAGTAAATTCCTTTTTCTTTGACCAGCCACCTTCAGAAGCAACAGTCTTCCAAAATAAGTCTATCCCATTGATGGGAGGAAATCCTTGCAAAAGCCTGTTGTTCTTACAGGTACAACTGATCTTACCTGGAAAGTGAAAGTCAAAAAAATAAAAAAAGGAAAAGAACAAGAAAGAAAAGTCAGAAAGCTGGCTTTCTTGTTCTTTTCAGCCACTACTGAGTTTTTGTTGCATGCCTTCTTTCAAGAGCTACTGAAAGAAACATGCACCTCCTATGCTGTAATGCCTGAACCCAGAACACCCGACTTTCTAGCTGCTTCCTCTGTATGACACTAGACTGCCAAGCACCTGATATATTTAACATCCTTCTACTTCACATCTTCGGTGGATGCTTTTGTTAAACAAAAGTGCTTCTACTGAAATTACTACTAAGCAAGCAACACTGGTATTCTGAGGGGTTTATAACAGCCTGAGTTTTCAAGAACTTTTACTCAGATACCAAGAAATACACTGCTGTTAGCACAGTACCAACCATTTGAACACAGCTACTTTTGACTACTGCCACAAAACCAAGGGTTTGGGGGGCAGTGGAAAGGGGAGAGAGAAAGAGAAGCTGATGTATGAGCCAGAGGACATGTGCTCAGCAGGATTCCCAGAAAGATATAATTAGACCACAGGGTGTTGAATGAAAGCAGTTCCATGTACCTATGAAAACAGTTTCCATCCCTGCGAAACAGTACAAAACTGCAGATCTCACAAGCTTTCCTAACAGCTTCTGAAGTTTAACATAGCTGAAGTTGAAGAAATACATCCTTGGGTTGGGATAGGCACAACTTCACTGTAAAATTTCCACACTAATTTTTGTGTGAATGTTTTTCTAAAGTCTGGTATTTCAGCCCTACAAATAAAGCATGGGGGCTGGGTGCCACGCTACCACGTATCTCTATGCAAACACTGACACATAAAACAGCATTCCCACCTGCTTTGCAAACTTCAGCTCCATCACGAAGAAGGAAACCTGAGGCACAGGGTACATCAAGATACTCTCAGCCATTGCGCCCTGTACAACACCTCATGGTAAACAGGCTGGCCCCGCTACACCCTGTAACATAATGCTGACAGCTGTGCTGCTCCAGATCTCTGTGCCCCAACCCCACACCCACCACCTGAGCAGCCCCACTCACATCTGTGGGCACAGCACTGCATTTGACGCCTTTTGATCATGGCTCACCTAGGGTGGTCTTCTCCCCACTGTGGTGACATGACTTCAGCAGTGGTAGGTACGATTAAAAAAAAAAAACAAAACAAGCCACAAACTTCAAATACACAAGACCACAGAAACTGACTTTATCTTCCAGTCACTAAGTTAACACAGAACAGGCTTCTGTTCATTGCTCTGCACCAAATTACTCCTTAAGTTTATGCAACAGGTGAAGACAGCCCTCCAAGCTACCCAGCAACCACATCAGCAGAATCCAACAGTGAGGAGATGCAATCTGAAAAACTACAAAACTAGACAAGTTTCTTCTAATCTAATCTTCAGTTTCACATTTTAAACAGGAGCAATTAACTCTTCTGTTCTCAGCCTCGGTCCCATCTCAGATCTGTTTCTTTTCCTCACTGGGATAAGGAAGAAGGAAGTTTGCTAAGTAAATAATCCTCACGAATACACTAACAATTAAAAGATGATTTGTTAATCATATGATGGTCTCGTGAATACTCAACGTGATTAAATCAGTTTTAGTAGCATCTACATACCACCCACTTCTCTATCACTTCTTTCATTTTCACTAGCAGTTCCCTTTATCCTCAGACATTACAATCTTCTTCAGACTTCACCCTACTAAGATTAGTCAACTAACTTGTTTCCTCAGCTGTTATAATTCGTTTCCCCTATCACCAACTCCATAATGTCATCTAACATCAAAGCGTTGGGAGATACAAAGCCTTGCTTGCAGCTTTCACAGATACTTCATTCACATGTTGGATATTTTCACCTCCCTTCTGCATTTCTGTGCTATATCTTTTCTACATATGTTCTGACATCATGGAGAAACCACTGTCACAAACCTGACTGACTTCAAACTTATGCTTTGCTTTGATATCCATAGACGTTTGCCACCCTCCAGACCCATTAAACAATTAAGGCAACGACACCTCTCACTAGAACTGACTGAGACATGCAAAAATCTTTTTAACAGCATCCTGATGCCACATCTCAGTTTTCAGCTAACCACGCTTATTCTGGAAAGGTACATTCTGGTGGGACTGGCTTCATGATCCAGATAAATAGAAAACTGAACAAGCCATCAAGTTGAAATTTTGAACAGGTCTGAGCACTGTAAATAGAAGTCATATGTAAAAAAAAAAAGACATTTTAGTTAAATATTAACATTCACTATCATTTGCTTATCAAAACGAAGTTAACACTTTCAAGACCAGTACTTTTCAGGACAATGCGTATTTGAAACAAACTGCACAAGCCTTCTTAAAAGCTGAGAGGAAAACCTTAAAAATGCCAAGCATGGGACAAAACTCCAGAATGGAGACAAGGGAAGGAGACAAGAAGCGGAAGGCATTCCTCATGAGAAACACTTGCTCAAAGTCACAGCAGATAAAAAAGATCAGATGCCTTAATTTTGACATGCATTACTGCTGTGACCCTGCCCTCTCATCATTGTAAGTTGGGTAAGAAAGACCCATCCTCAACAATATTTGTAGCTTGGACATTGTGACACTGCAGACACCCTTATGGACTTCAGCCCATGGGCCAAGAGGAGACTGGGCAGCACCAGAGTACTGCACAGGAACACAAAGACAGTACTTGAGGCAAAATGAATTCCAGGAGACCCATCCCACTCGGGATGAACCACCTGGGTCAGGGAACAGAACCACCTACCTGGTGCTCTGAAACGGGGCACAAGGGTAACCATAAACCACACGCTGCTGGATAAGGCAAAAATACCTTACAAGTAGCATTCCTGACCCTCCTGACCCTGTTCTTTGTGTACCTAAACCTGCATCCCAAGAACAAGTATCAGAAAATATTCACTTATCTAGCATTTTGTTCTCAGTGTTGCATTAGGACAACTGAGAGAAAGCCCCAGATATAAAATAAACACAGAACAGAAAGCCTAAAAAAGCTCTATGCTATGTACTGAACTTTCCTCCCAGAGAGGAGATGAGAGATTTAAAAAAAAAAAAAAGAAAAAGAAAAATGTACTTTTTTACCTAGAGTTGCTGATGGATAATCCTGAGGCATGCAGCTATACTGCAGGAGCACAAGGGAAGGAAGGACTAGGGGAAGGTTTGCTCCAGGTAGGGACACCGGGTAGCGCAGAGGGGTACATAGATGGAAACAAAAGGGCTAATAAGGAAAACAGAACCAAAGCAACGTGAAAGCTTAAATCTCTTCTGGCATCTTCTGAATCTAGTAGCTCTTTAGAATTTATCTGGAAAGCTTTAATTTAAGCCAATGGTTTTTAAGTGAAGGAAAACCACAAATCTCATGCTATTCCAGATGTTACTCCATTGAAAACAGACACCTTCATAACCAGCTGGCCTGTAATCCTCATCTCAGTGTTACCATAACAAACAGCAGGACTAGCTCCAGACTAAATGCCTTTCCTAAACACCAGTTCATCCTCCTTAACATTTTCTTTAAGAAAACTATGAGGGTATATTTTACAATCACATGCTTGTAGCCAGAGTAAGAAGAGAGAAAACTACTAGGGCACATTAGAAATGAAGCTGCCTGAACAGTAGGTAAATACACACTGAAGCCTGTAGTTCCTGCCACAACAGGTGCAGGGCTGGTGTATGTAGACTGAATGACTGAGACACAGGATCTACCAGGGAGCGGAAACGAACAAAAACCCAACCCTTTTGAATACAAATCCCAAACAAAAAAAACCACAGTGGTTTCACACACTCACAGAAAATGAGGAATAGGCAAGATTCGAGATCAGACTTGGAAAGTTGAGAATGACGTGAAGATTTGGTAACATGGAACTACCTTCCCAAGTGGTTATAGCTTGTAGAAGCAAAAATTTACAGCAGGTTGAAAGCAGGTTTCAGTATCCAAGACACTACCTTCAAGCTGATAATAAACATTAACTCTGTACACATTCCCTGTAGCACAGAAAATGTGCACCAAATAGAAAACAAAGTCTGTATGAGTCCTGGTAGCAGTATCAGCCTTAACGTAGTTGTTTTCTACACCAATTGCTTAAAAGTATTCTGGTGCATACGTAACACCCCTCCAAAAGTAAATAAAAACAACGTGTAAGCTCACTAGGCACGTATTTGTCATCTAGTGAGATCACAGTTGGTTATCTGACACATCAGCATATGATAATGCACTGTTTGCAGGCAGACAAGCCACCATCACACAGCTCCAACACCAGGAAACACGAGTACTGCAACTGGAACAGCCATCCACATCCTGCACTCTGCTCAGCCAGAACACACACAAAGATTCTTGCCTTGTTTTAGGATGGTGTTCATTAGTACCCCAGTAAGTGGAAAGCTTCGTTGCACCATGTCCCTTTGCCCCATACAAGGGAAGCACACTAGCTTTGATCTTGCTGATCCAGCTACTACACTGGGTACCATAACGTGAGGATTTAATAGACTTGGGGTGAGGTAGAAGCTACTCAGCCACAAGTCAGCACCACAAAGAAAAATCCCAGCAATTGCAGGAAAGAAGAGAAGCATCAGCACTGCTGAAGTCTTCTGATAGCTACAGGATATGCAGAATACAGTGAAACAACTCCTCCTGTTTGTGCCTGGAAGCGGTGGCACAGGTCTGATTTTCACAGGTTTGATGTGGGGATGGACCTTTGGAGGTCAGAAGGTCCAGCCCCTGTCCAAGGAGGGACAGCCAGAGCAGACTACCCAGGACCATGCCCAGACAGCTTTCAAGGACATCCAAGAATGAGACTCCAAGACCGCAGGCACTCTGCCAGAGCTCAACCACTCTTCCTTTTGGGAAGGACCTTGTCAGAGATCCCTTTGAATTAATAACTGTTCTAAAAGTGCACTTGAAATGCATACTTGTCTCCTTCTTCGAGAAATACCACCCCATGAGCGGTGCCAAATTTATCACTGTTATCACATGCAGATTTGTGTTGTAACCATCCAGGTTACTTGCAGTTACCTGCAATAATCCCATGAGACATCACCGTAGCCCAGGGCATGAATCACCACGCAGAGCCATTTCACTTCAATAACCCAGCAAAAATATCAGGAGGGGAGGAAAAAAATAAAAAAAGATGGCAATTAAAAAAAAAAGTATTTAAAAAATGAATTTTTCTGCCAGATTAGCTACACAAAACAGCAGAAGACCAGTCCAGAAAAATACCAGAACTGAAGGAAGAGAAAGGAAGGAAAGCTGGCATCCCCTTGCAGGGGTGCAGAATACCACATCACTGTTTGAGCCAATCCAAGTCCCCACCAAGATGTTGCTGCCCCATGCTCAGAGCTGGGCCACATTGGAGCTGCCCTCCATTAAGCTCCCCTTTTCCAGGGAAGACAGTTCGCTGGAGGCCCAGCCAAACTGGAATGAGAAGGATCAAACCAGCAGGAAGTAGGTAAAATCATGGCATGTTCCTTGTGAAAGAAGATGATTCAACCCAAATCAAGTGGGAAGCTAAGAGCCAAGAGGAACAGCATTGCAGCAAAACAAAGCATCTGGAACTGAAAAGCAGCCACAACAAGAATTCCCATGTGACCAGACATGAAATACTATTACATAATTGTTCTAGATGATTAAAAAGCATCCTCCAACTAACCGCTTCGCCCTACACTGCTGATCTGGAATGCCACAAGCACACATGGAGAGATGCTGCGCTACCATCCAATGCAATTTAATCAAGCCTCAGTCACTGCCCATTGCCAGCTCTTGGTGTCCATTATACAGATTAGCATTCAGAACAACACCACACCACCACGTACCACAACTGCACACAGCAGGCTGGTCATCCTGATAACAGAGGGAAAAACAACAGCCACCAGCCCCATAACCATGCACCGCCATGAAAACTACACCTCAGGAACGCAGATGGCTTTGCAGACTGATAGAAGGTGCAGCCCCTAAAGAGAGGGGCAAGGCTGGAAAAGTCCCTGCTAAGTATACGCTCTAACTTCCTGATACACTGCATAGCTGTATGCATTTAATTGCAATCACACTGCTTGTTATGTCAACATTAATAATTTATTGGAATGGTCACTCTGCAAATAGTCAAAGGGAGACCTCAGGTTCCTCCTTTTCCAAAAAGAAAACAAAAAAGCAGTATTTCTCAGCATCCATCCTTCAGACACTGGTGAGACAGCCCCTTTACACGATCCACTTAGCTTTTGGCCTGAAGGACAGTTCAGGATATGCATATCACAAGTGATAAAGGTGCACTCTGTTTGTAGTGATATGACAGCGGCGATGATGCGACAAAGAACAGATGAAAATCCTTCAAGAAGCACTGAGCATTGAGAAGCCTCACAAGTGAATTGTTCTAGAGAGTTATTCTCTTAAGGATATTTATGCACAAAATAGCTCAGGACCAAGATTTATGCACCAAGGCAGGACATGAGCTCAGATCCAAGATTTAATACGGCCACTGGAATTCCTGCAGTTAAATTATGCACCTGACCTCTTCGCTGTGTGTATCTCAACGGCATTAAATAACGAGCAGCACGTCCTTTATTACCGCTCCCAGTTCTAATGACTGGCAGCACTATAAAAAGCAGCTCTCCCAGTGACTCATTGGAGGAGGGCAGGGCGACGGCAGTGCTAGGTGAGACAGTCCTGGCCTCCAAGGAGCACGAGGCCACCTCTGTCCCCTGCAGCCTCCTGGGTCAGAGCAGGGAGAAGCCAGACACCAAGCAGGGCTGGATAGCAACTCCATGACCCCTGAGCGTGATATAGGATGGGACAGCTAACACTGGATTGAAGTAGCACGAGAGGAGAGGGCGTGGAGACAGTGAGACTTAGAGGTATAGAATCCTTAAGGTTGGAAAAGACCGCTATGACAATCTCCTATCAACTCATCACCACTACTCACACTATCATGTCCCTCAGTGCCATATCCACATGGTCCTTGAACCCCTCCAGGGACGGTGACTGCATCACTTCCCTGGGCAGCCTGTTACAATGCATTACCATAAGAACAAAGTGGTTCAGCAGCCAAACAAAAGTGCATCTTTTATTGATATACTTCTGGCTCTCTTTATGATATTTCCATATAACCGCTGGCTACTACACAGATGACTGTATGTTAGACTAAGAATTAATAAAACATCCATTTAGAAAGATGAGAACACTGCACAATCCTTTACAGAAACACAAGAACTGCTGAGAAGAGTTAAGGGGAGATTTGAACATCTTGGGATGGGAACACCCCCTCAATCCCCCTTTGCACCAAGACCAGTGGGATGCACACAAGGAGAGCCAGTGGTGCCGAGGAAGGCTCCCCCACCACCAGAGTGCCTGGCAGCGTATGGGAGGGAGACAAATCAGCAATACGCTGATGCTCTGTTTGGGTTTTTCCTCTTTCTTTACTGTGATGAAAACAGACAGCACACCCACCCAGAAAGCCCCAAAAGAGAACAAAAACACAAGCTAGGGAGGAATCCTGACCCCGTAAAAACAACCTAATTATAATTATAAGGGATTAGAAATCAAAGAGAAAGAGCTGCCAAGTTTTTGGAAGCAAACACACAACAAGAACTTCACACTGAAAAAACCCAGAGTCTCAAAAGACGATTATTATTCTTTCTAGTAGAAAAGAAGACAGCAGGGACCACAGCTGTTTATTTATCCATTAAAATTGATCTGCCCTTTNCATTTAATTGCAATCACACTGCTTGTTATGTCAACATTAATAATTTATTGGAATGGTCACTCTGCAAATAGTCAAAGGGAGACCTCAGGTTCCTCCTTTTCCAAAAAGAAAACAAAAAAGCAGTATTTCTCAGCATCCATCCTTCAGACACTGGTGAGACAGCCCCTTTACACGATCCACTTAGCTTTTGGCCTGAAGGACAGTTCAGGATATGCATATCACAAGTGATAAAGGTGCACTCTGTTTGTAGTGATATGACAGCGGCGATGATGCGACAAAGAACAGATGAAAATCCTTCAAGAAGCACTGAGCATTGAGAAGCCTCACAAGTGAATTGTTCTAGAGAGTTATTCTCTTAAGGATATTTATGCACAAAATAGCTCAGGACCAAGATTTATGCACCAAGGCAGGACATGAGCTCAGATCCAAGATTTAATACGGCCACTGGAATTCCTGCAGTTAAATTATGCACCTGACCTCTTCGCTGTGTGTATCTCAACGGCATTAAATAACGAGCAGCACGTCCTTTATTACCGCTCCCAGTTCTAATGACTGGCAGCACTATAAAAAGCAGCTCTCCCAGTGACTCATTGGAGGAGGGCAGGGCGACGGCAGTGCTAGGTGAGACAGTCCTGGCCTCCAAGGAGCACGAGGCCACCTCTGTCCCCTGCAGCCTCCTGGGTCAGAGCAGGGAGAAGCCAGACACCAAGCAGGGCTGGATAGCAACTCCATGACCCCTGAGCGTGATATAGGATGGGACAGCTAACACTGGATTGAAGTAGCACGAGAGGAGAGGGCGTGGAGACAGTGAGACTTAGAGGTATAGAATCCTTAAGGTTGGAAAAGACCGCTATGACAATCTCCTATCAACTCATCACCACTACTCACACTATCATGTCCCTCAGTGCCATATCCACATGGTCCTTGAACCCCTCCAGGGACGGTGACTGCATCACTTCCCTGGGCAGCCTGTTACAATGCATTACCATAAGAACAAAGTGGTTCAGCAGCCAAACAAAAGTGCATCTTTTATTGATATACTTCTGGCTCTCTTTATGATATTTCCATATAACCGCTGGCTACTACACAGATGACTGTATGTTAGACTAAGAATTAATAAAACATCCATTTAGAAAGATGAGAACACTGCACAATCCTTTACAGAAACACAAGAACTGCTGAGAAGAGTTAAGGGGAGATTTGAACATCTTGGGATGGGAACACCCCCTCAATCCCCCTTTGCACCAAGACCAGTGGGATGCACACAAGGAGAGCCAGTGGTGCCGAGGAAGGCTCCCCCACCACCAGAGTGCCTGGCAGCGTATGGGAGGGAGACAAATCAGCAATACGCTGATGCTCTGTTTGGGTTTTTCCTCTTTCTTTACTGTGATGAAAACAGACAGCACACCCACCCAGAAAGCCCCAAAAGAGAACAAAAACACAAGCTAGGGAGGAATCCTGACCCCGTAAAAACAACCTAATTATAATTATAAGGGATTAGAAATCAAAGAGAAAGAGCTGCCAAGTTTTTGGAAGCAAACACACAACAAGAACTTCACACTGAAAAAACCCAGAGTCTCAAAAGACGATTATTATTCTTTCTAGTAGAAAAGAAGACAGCAGGGACCACAGCTGTTTATTTATCCATTAAAATTGATCTGCCCTTTGTCGTAAGTTCTTCCAAAGAACACTTTATTATTATTATTATTAAGAAAGCGTGCAAGATAGCAAACTAACTCTCCCTTGACCTTCTGAGGCCAACGTGATGATGACCTTCACAAGATCCTCAACGTTTCGAGAAAAATTTTGTTACAGTTTGCACTAGGAGGAAATATTCCAAGATTGCTTCTTCACGCTCCAGCACCGGTGTGAAGCCCAAAAAACACACGAATCGTTCCGTCTCTGGTTATAAACAGTAGGAAATCTGCTTCTCTTAAATGTCACATTTCATTATGCACTTTTACGCCACAAGCCAACCGAGTCCACCATGAGCCCGTGCTTTTCTCATGGAAGGAGCACAGCACGCCTGCTTTAAATCCATTCTGCCTTCACGTTTCTGGAGCATTTGCTCTGCTTGTTTTCCCACTGTCGCACACGCTTTCGAGGGACACAAAGAAAAACTGTGATGATTTCCAACGATTAATACCAGCGACTGGAGGCAGAGCAAAGCACACCAGCCACACGGTCACTACTGCATTGCTTTCTCCCAACCAGATAAGCGCTGCTAATCCCTAACACGCTTCTAGGCAGGAAGTAATTTTGCTGAGTTTGGGGTTTTGTGCCAAAGGGGAACCACTTTCCTGGTGTGACAGTTTCATTCTGCACTTCCAAAAGCTACAGATAACGCAGCACTTTCAAGCACTCTCTGTTAATGTCACCAGGCCCGTGGCAGAGCCTTCACACGGCCAAAGCATAAGTTAAACCTGAGACGGTGAAGAGATGAGGCTTCTTTTTACAGATAGGAAGCACTCAGCCTCTCCTTCCTCAGAAATCTTCCACTTCAGCCATTGCATCAGAGAGCAGAAAACACAGCTTTCTGCCTCAGAAGGTACAGAACTTGCACGAGACATTTCCTTTTTTACTACCCTATTGAAAACCTTATCAAGGGAGCAACTTTAGAATGACAGGAACTCAGCAGAATTTTGCCCACTTCCCCACAACATCAGCTTCCCCGTGCACCAGCCTAGCTCCTGGTGGGATGTTTAGATCTCCCCTGAGTACTGAACAGCCCTGCCCCAGCCCTCCCACGGGCAGACCCATGAGCTGGGACAGCCAGACACGGACACGAGCAGTGCCAAGGATGCCATCCGAAGACACGACACGAGGACAAACCCACGCGGCAACAGGATAAAGGGGAGAGGGGGGAATCGGTTCCAGACAGGTGGGGACCCGGGGCCCCAGCAGCCCTCCGCTCACCTTGCTGACGACGTTCTGGACGAGGCCGGCCCGGATGCGGTAGTGCCACTCGTGGCAATCGCACTCGCTGGCGTTGCCCGCAGAGAGGGTGGGCAGAGCGGCCGGGGGGAAGATGCTGCCGTTGCCGCTCCGGTTGCCGTGGCCGGGAGCCACGCTCCAGTTGCCCTGCCCGTCGGCCTGCCGGCACCAGAAGTCCGGCTGGTCCAGCAAGAAGGAGTCCGAGAACTTGCTAAAGCCGATGAAGAGGGCCGGCACCCAGGTGAGCAGCACCAGGGTGCGCTGGTACCCGCCGCCCAGCCCCCCGAGGAAGGGTAGCACCGAGCCGTCGTAGTCGAGCAGCAGCGGGCTGCAGGCGGCGGCGGGCGGCGGCACCGCCTGGATCTCGGCGGCCCCGGCGGGGGGCGGCCCCGGGGGGGGTGCGGCGACG
>VXAB01007162.1:112494-134512 GCA_013399175.1 Odontophorus gujanensis
AAAAAAAAAAAAAAAAAAAAAAAAAAAAAAGGGAGAGAAAAAAAAAAAAAAGAAGAAGGCTACTTAAGAAGCCCTGACTCTCAGCAGGATTTAGGCTCTTAAAATACCTTTGAGAATCTGGGTCTTAATGAGGAGCGATTCAATATTTTGTTTTCTCTTTGTTCAGTACAGAGCCACATGACTTATTTAATGCACTATCTTCAAACTCTGCTCTCAAGAACTAATGATTAATGTCCTCATGGGCTTTTTTATAGTTCTCCCCTATGAAGTATATGAGTGTTTCACAAATATTAATGCATTTATTTTCACAGCGTCTCCATAAAATAAAGATTTATTACCTTTCTCTTTATTGGGAAACCCAGAGGCGGATAGGTTAAGGTGAAAACGATGAAGTTTTGGATGCCTAACTTGCAGCTCCTAGCAGTTTAGCATTCTTGAGCACAGTGCAGCAGCATTTTGTATTTTCAAAGCACAGCTCCTCTTGGCAACCGTGAACATGCAGTGCTTTTGTACATCGGAGTACGGAGTCTCAAGGCATGCACTCATAAAAGGAGACAAAAGCAACTGGAATAACATCAGATGGGGCTCGGAGGAAGAGGCAGAAGCCTGACATCACTCCTGGGCAAAATGTGGGAGCTGCTGAGGCAGCACTTGATTAATAAGGAATTAAAACCGAGTAAGATAATTGGAGACAGTTGACCCGGATTTAAGAAGAAGAAACCTTGCCACGCTACCAATTCTTAAATGAGCTCATAAATTTGGTTAATGAAGATGAAGGTCCTCCTGTACTATATTAGCAACTGGAGAGTAAGAAAGATAAACCCAAGGTAGCTCTATGTTACTGGTATGCTCTATTCTAGACACAGCAGTGACACCAGAAGAGCTGACGTCCATCAGCTTCCTGGGACCATTTCCTTCCTAGAAATTAGATCCCCTTGCAGTGTGCTGCAGAACTGCTCCTGCATTCACCGCTGCTTCAGAGCAGGGTAAATCGGCAAAGTTCATTCTGACCGCCAATTTAAATTGCATGAGCTTGTCAGAAGAATTCTCCTTGAGCGGAGCTAAGGAGCTAGCTGATATTTCTATACCTGTCAGCTGCCGCCCAACTGTCTTTCTAAATGATGAATTCAATTCCCCACAGAAGCTGTGGCACACCTCAGCTCTTCTTTCAGCCTCCCACCTCATTTTTGATTCACGGCTAGGACGAAAGGGGCAGGGTCGTATGGGGAACAGCCTTTCTCACTGTAAAGTGACCCACACTGAAAGCAGGTTTGTCCTGTTTGCCGAACAAGGCAAACCCTTTGTGGAAAAAGCAGGAGGTAGTCACGTAATTAAAGGCTTTTATCCCCGTACAAACAGAAACACCACACTCATTATTTATGTGTGTAACGTAGATATTATGTGAACACAGACACACACAGAGACCAAATTAGATTTACATAGGCTACTTTACCCAGTGTAATTCCTTACTTTCAAGTGTTTGATTTTGCATTCTTTGTGGTGTTTTAATGTAGGGCTTCTTCTCTGTGTGTATACATTAAAACAATGCAAAAAACAATGAGTGCTCACACAAGGCAAGTTACACAGTGTGTATAATTTTTAGACAAAGATGGTTTGAATGCCTTAATGGAATGTAGGGAAATTAGATAGGAATTAAGTCAGTCCAGTGGCTTTTTTATTTTAAGCAGATCTTCAAATACTAGAATTAAATAAATTAAATGAAATGAACAATTAAATTAAATTAAATTAAATTAGATTAAACACAGGCTTTGAGCTGGATTCCTGCTTCAGAGGACCAAAGTCTCAAACAATATTAATTCTACATTCCCTTGGTCACAAGACTGTAGTCAAATATCTGACGTTGAACGTCACCAAGTGTAAATATATTGTATGTATTTTCTGCATCCTCCTCTGAGGCTGCTGACAGATTCTTTACCGAAATACCGAGACTGGAATAGTAATCCTTGGAATTCAGTAGAACGATGGGTGCATTTTCACCTGTAATGAGAATCACAACCTGCTACATGCAGATGGTAACTGCCACTTTTATGGTGCAACTTGATTTCTAATGGGAATGCAAAAGCCAAACAGAGCCTAGGATATCCCTTGAGGACTTAGAGGAAAGGAATCACAACACCCTGAGGTAACTCAGTGACTCAGAGTGCAGCCCTCAGACAGATAAATTACACCTTGCGTGCAGACTAACTGTGCAAGAGTGTATGTGCTACCGAAAATAACCAAACAAATGTAAGGATGGCAGCTCAAAGCCTAATTGCCTCGTATGTATTAATCACTAGGTTCCAACCTTGCAGGACTAAACTGGCATATTTAATAAGGGCAGAACGTATAATCAAGAAACTCATTTGCACATGAAATATTTCCCTTTGCTTTTTTAAAAATTATACCTGAGTAAAAGAAATGCTCGATGGAAAGTGTTTTATCCATGCCTGCTCATCTACTGCACATGCAAGCTCCTACTCACCTGGCATCCAGACGGTTTTGCCATGAGTGAGTGAGCTCCAAGGAACACAGTTCTTCATATTTCCTTGATCATACCCATCCATTTATTCATTTCTGATGCTGTTCCCTAAAACACAGACAGGAATTGCAGGGATAACTGGCAAACACCCTGCTAAATTCAACCAGCCTGAATGGAGAGCAGGATACTCTCCCATTGCCTATCCACAGGGGGTACCTGCACCACTGGCTGCAGTTCATCTCCTCGTTTGGGTTCTCCATAATAAATCCTTTCAAAAATATCAAGAAGAGCATATTCTCAATTCTCTGCATATTATCCAAGCGTGACCGTGCACATATGGTTTAAGAGGGAAACAAGAGTGTTAATTAGTTCAAGTCAGAGAAAGTGCATGTTGACTTTGCTCAAGAATATTGTTATGAAAAAAAATAACTAGTACAAGTACAAAGGGAAAAGAAAGAGGTGGGAGGGAAATCATAGCATTTTATTTCTTATTTTTTATTTTCTATCAACATGCAAAGATCTGGGAGAGAAGATGCCTGCACTGCTAGGAGTTAAATAGCTTGTAGCTACCTAGAATCCAGGTCAGCTCGTGTAAATACAGCTCTGTGGTGCGGTCAGCTCAGCAGACTTTGTATTTCCAGGCACATCCACCAGTTCGTACCCTACCCCACAAAGGTCATGACTCCCTCTCCAGCACTCTAGCAATGTTGTCTTGTGCTGTTAGACCTGATCCTGGAAATACCAAGCTCCTCTTTAACAATCCCTTTTGTTCTTTGTTGGTTGGTGGGGTGGTTTTGTTGTTTTTTTTGTTTGTTTGGTTGTTTTTTTGGTTGTTTTTCTTTTTTGGCCTGAACATATGCAGCCTAAAATCAGGGAGCCCATGAGCTTTTGAAATTATATTAAAAAAAAAAAAAAAAAGACAGTGGAGGAAGGCTCATCCAAAGTATTCTACATTTTTTCACCACAGGAACCCTAGGGCTTGCTACATCTGAAGGGCCAAGTTGCAGTCAACTTTGCTCTGGGCCTGGTAGGATATAGCTCAACAGGATGTTTGCTAATCCTGTGTGTCCATGGGGAGGTGAAGCCATCAGCCCTACCACGTGTTCTGCACCAAATGGTCACTGCAGACCTGCTCCAGCCTTTTCTGCTGCTGCTGGGTCTGTGGAGCCTGAGAACACAGCAACCAGCTAGAAAAGGCAAGTAGCACTCCAGCTGGAGGCGTCTAGTTAGCAACATATTGCTTGGAGGGAACAGCTGCCAGCAGCAGTCAGCAGAGAATGGGAGGTTACACCTGGAGAGAGGAGAAATGCTAGGAAGAGAGGGAAACAACATCTGGCGTGGGAAGGTCTGGCTTAGGAATAATAAGGAAACAGCAAATTGTAAACAATACTGGGAAGAAACAAACTTGGTATAGGATGACAGGGGAAAGGGGAATTAAACTTTCCTACCTACAAAGTTCCTGTTAGGGAATCCTTGGTGTTGGAAGGTACCCTTAAAGGCCATCTAGTCCAAATCCCCTGCAGTGAACAGAGATGTCTACGGCTACACCACATAGCTCAGAGCCTCCTCCAGCCTGACCTTGAGTGTCTCTAGGGATGGGGCATCCACCATCTCTCTGGGCAACCTGTCCCAGTGCCTCACCATCCCCACTGTAAAAAACTTCATCCTTATATCCAATCTAAATCTCCTCTCTTTTGGTTTGAAACTGTTTCCACTTGTCTTATCAAGTGGTTAAGATACAAAAGAACAGAAGAGCATGTGTGAGAAGTGCAGCCTTTACTGTGGACTTTTGTACTCCCCTGTACCCATTTGCCAGTCCGGAGCAGGCAATACCAATGACCTCTATCTGCAGGGTGGAGGGTGACTTTTGCTAGCAAACCTGCCTATCTCTTCAGACAACCATTATCTTCTGCCATCTTCCTCAAGAAGAAATGAACCAGGCAGCAAGTAGCTAGCATTTTAAAAACCAATCTGTACCGGTGACTGCAGATGTTGTAAATTGTTCCCTCTTGTGACCTTGTCATGGGAGAACATTAAAGGCCTCCACCAGCTTCATGGTTCTTTGGGATGAGAGAGGAAATAAGCCAAACCTGTCTTGGCAAATATCTCATATACCTCGTAGCTTAATTCCTCTGCCAGCTACCTCAGGGGATATTTCTGATATCCAGTTGTTTTTTGTTGTTTTTTTTTGTTTTTTTTTTTCCATAGATGTTAAGCATTCCTGGTTTTGCCAAAAGGCTATGTACATTTATTAGCTTTAATACTGTTTCTGGATTTTAGGCATGGGAGACACCATCAGGCTAGATTCTCAGTGGTGTTGACCCATCTGTGATCTCTCTGTGACAAATGATGATTCTCAATAGTCCCCTCGCTAGCTCCTCATTATTTTCATAACCTCACCCCTAGCTGGTGACTAACTGGTGTCCAGTTCAGCTTCTCCTCTGCAGCACTTTCTCATATTCCTCTCACAAGTGGCCACTCTGCACTGCTCCTGATATCTGTGGGACGAGGACCAATCTGCGTAATTATGCAGCAGTTCTCTATTAACCTCTCTCACTTATTTTTGAAAGCAGGTTGCTATGGGATATATGTTATTGTAATCTTTTTTCTTAGATGCTCCAACCCATTCTTCCCATATTTTCAGCTCAGAGGTCAAACATTTATTCCATTAATTAATGCAGATGCAAACCGTGTTGTTCACTCATCAAAGTGCCCTACCTACCTCACAAAGACCTCAGCGCAAATCAGTGTTGTGCTTGGGCATTAGTAAAAAACAGTAAAATGTTGACAGTAAAAAAGGAAGATTATGTGTAGTGACTTTTAAAGTTTAAGACCAAGTTTCTTTACCTGATTTCAATATAGGTGGAAAAAGTAGGCGTGGTGCAAAGCTCATCATTACTTCTTTTAAAAACAGAAATAGAGGAACAGAGTCCAAGTTGGAAGAAGTTCACAGGCTGCTGTTTTCTTTAAGTGAATTTACCTAAATCTTTTGCAAACTTTAAATCAGAATTCTCTGCTGCCTTTTCCTTTTAATTGCAGGAGATGCAGACTCCTGAGCTGTGACAAATATTAGGCATCCATAATCCTCTCATTTTTCAGGTTGGCTGCTACTGTCATGGAAAACATTGGTATCAGCTTCACCTTTTTGCAAAACAGTCAGCATTTGGTTTGGCTGAACAAAAAATATTTTAGATTGGACCTGAATGACCTTCTGCAAATTGATAGTTGGCTTTCAACAGGCAAAGCTGAGTCATCAGTTGAATGAGGTTGAAATTCAACACATATATCTGTAGCATATCTTGCATTTCCAGTGCAATTGGCTTTGTGACACTCAGGTTTTAAAACAGCTTTGAGAAACTCAGCTTTGAGGAACCCCTAATCAGAGTTTCACTGTGTCGGGTACATTACATGTGATACCTGGGAGGAGGTGAATTTAGACAAGTGAATATGGAGTCAGCTCATTTGGGTTTTCCTGTTCTGTATGCATTTTCCTGGGAAACTTCCAGTTCCACAGAGGGAAAAAAACTCTGACTCCATCCAGAGTCAGACTCTTCTGGTAGATTTGCTCCATAAGAATATTGGAGCAATTTTACTGAGTGCTTTAGGGTATTTGTTGAATTTCTGAACCTTCTTCAATATCTCTCATCAAGTTCAGTGCAACAAAATTCTCAGAAAGTGGACTGTTCCGTAGCTAGCAGACTACTTAACTGGACAGAGGGGTGCAAGATATGTAATACTTTCATTTCATCTCCTTTAAACATTTAATTAAATTCCATTTTCAGATTTTACCAGCATTGTTGAGAGTATCCCTTGGATCAGTACCTTCAATAACAGTTTCCTAGAGTGCCAAGTTTCCAGCTTACAGCCTTCTCTGACAGCAATGATTGCAATGTCTGCTGCAGGCTGCCATTTCACGGGCTGCATCATAATATTATTCTCAGTAATTGGTAAGTCTCAGCTTTAGCAGGAATTATACAGATCCTGTAACCACCTCCTATAATCCAGTGAACGCTACATGAACAGTCATGTTGTTACCCACTACAGCAGGCACAGAACCGTTTGTACTTTATAATAAAGTGCTGTAATTTTGCCCACCACTGTTCAGTCCATTATTTTTTTTTCAATCTTCCCTTGCACTTTTAAGAACCATGGTTTCCATTATCTCATTTTAAACAAATGAGGTTTGAGTATTTGTTGTGAGTTTTTGAAACACCACTGTGACAGTCTGCTTATAGATGAAGAAACTGAACTGAGTTTCAAGTCTACATCTCTGCCTAGGGATGTATTTTTCACTTGTTCAGCATAATGGCTTTGCAGTGCAATATCAGGATGTTGCCTTTTAAGTTTTTCTTCCTCAAATTCTGAAAACTTAGGTTGTCATTTACTTTCTTTGTTCACTTTGAAGGACTTCATCTGTTCTGTGGGGATATAAAAAAACCCAGTGTTTCTAGTGTTCATCTTGAGCATTTATTTTTTTTTTTCCATAAAAGAAAGAATAGAAGCAGTGTGAAAATGTTTTCTGGGCAGTTAGCTGCACTTTGCACAAAGCAATTTGCACCCAAAATTTGCTAGAAAAGCATAATTTGCTGTTACAGGTATCTGAACAATGGGATCACTGCTGAAAAGAGAGTGAAACCACAGCAAGAAGAAAGAAAAGCCACATTTTCCAGAGCTATAGGCATAAATTATGGCTAATGAAGTACCTCACAAACCCAAGCAGCAATTAGCATTTTATTCTAATTGCTGGTAGCGAGAGACATTCTGATCAATGTCCAATCTCCTGCACGTTTTCAGCATCTAGTTTAAATGCCATGTAAGAGGCATGAAGTTCGGAGCCTAACGTGCCTCTGCAGCCAGGGTTAAGTGCTGGGCACCTCCATGCCACCACAGAGAGCACCATGTAGCTGTGAGCTTTACATTAGCTGTTGTGTGTCTGTCCACACTAAACCCTTTCAAACAGCCACCTCAGTATAGTTAACCTTAAAATACATGGGTTTTTTTTGTTTTTTTTTTTTTTTTAAGAAAGAAAGGTGTATGATTACTTAAGGAAATTAATCATTTAAGGAAATTCCTTAAAATCCTGGATATTAAGGGAAATGTAGTTCTAACAAAAATCTATGGTACTCAGCTGATCTGGATTATTTTCCTGCCTTTACACACATGCTGTTTTCCTTTCTCACAGTCTAGGACATAGTGGAGTAGAAGGAACTTGTCTCTTAGCTATTGATTTTACTGTTAAAAGTGACATCTCCTCACAAAACGAATCCCAAATCCAAAAGCTCAGAGGCTTTGAAAAAGCCCAGATGGCAGACAACGCCATGCATTCCCTGTGCTTTGGCACATTGAGACTTGGGTGAAGAACAACAAAACCAAGACTCATCAAGGCAAAGTTTCCACCACACTCCCTGCCCTTAGGACTTTCTTCTCAGAGAGCGGTGAGGCACTGGCACAGGCTGCCCAGGTTGGAGGTGGAGTCCCCCTCCCTGGAGCTATTCAACAAAGGTGTAGATGTGGCACTGAGGGACATGGTTAGTGGGCATGGTGGGGGATGGATTGGTAATCAGGCTAGATGATGTTAGAGGTCTTTCCAATGTTAATGAATCAATGATTCTAAGGCAAGCAGCAGGAGAGGTGTGCAGACAAATGGACATTTCCTCCTCACCTTGTAGATGCAGAGAGAAAAGGGGCTAGGGTTTCTAACGCAGAAATGTGCTGCAGGAGGAGAGGAAGCAGTACAGTGAGGAGAGACACAAACACAGAGCCCAGGTTGACTGAGCTGATTTTTAGGGAGGGATGAAAGGTACCAGAGCACACTCAGGGGATCTTCAGATCTTCAGCTTGGTCTGTGCTGCTCAGTCAGCTGATACGTTGGGGAGGATCTGCGTGTAATCCCTCTGAGGCTATCAAAAGACGTGTACTCCTTAGGGCCTGTTAAGAACAAGTTTTTAAGTCTCTAGAGAGGGTATGAAAAGCAACATTCAACTATTCAGCTGAATGCCCTTCCTGGTAATAATGCAAGACTGTATGTCTAACCTGCTCTCCAGAATGTGGGGGACAGCGAATTGTCAGACCTCATGAAAGACCTCAACTGTCTGCTGGAGAGCTCACATACAGAAAAGCTGGGATGATCTTACTTCTAGATAACTAATAGATATTAATTAAAGGCATCAGTCTGTGAAATCCTGCTTGTGATTCAACATTAAAATGATTCAATAATGCCACATATTATGCTGGGTGTGCATGTCAGGTAGATGTTCAATACATTACTTGTTTTTCCAGGCAATTGTAACAAATATTTTTTTTCCTTTTTTTTTTTTTTTTTCCTGGGAAAGTAAAATGTTTCAATTGACTCAATTCTCCATCATTTGACTCAATTCTCCATCATAATTTTAACGTTTAATCCCCAGGGTCAGAGCAATTACTTTCCCTTTTCCTTTGATATCCAATGCCTTCCAGCTGGGTGCTAGATTAGCAAACCCAGGTGCTAAATTTAGTCGAATTAGTGTGCATAAGCACTAATTAAACTAGTCACAGCAGCCACTGCCTTCACCAGGAATGCCTTCCAGGCATCCCCTTAAAAAAGAAAATGTGTGAATTTACAGGTTTCCCAAGGAGCTGCACTGGCTGCTGACTGTAACCCCCAGTTTAGCTACACAGTGTGGAATGGCCCTTCCCTGTGTTACCTCATCTGAGAGGGCCAGTGCCAGCCTAGAGCAGACTACTGCATTCATAGCCTGGGAACAGTGCTGCCCGTGGCAGTCCTGAGGGAGAGGCAGCATGGCACCTGGGTTATGCGGTACTTGGCTGTAAGACCTAGACTACCCACTTCCTCAGAGCTTACATCTGAAAGCATTGTTCTACACTGCTCTCACAGTCCAGCAGCTCTCATAGTTTCTTTTCCATACACTCTGTATGCAGACTGGAAAGTCAGTTCCCCTAACTGGCACTGCTGCAGATGTAGGCTGGGGTCTCTGCGTTAATGAGAAGCCATCTTTATTTTTTTTACTTCCTGTAAAACATAGGAAAAATGAAAATTCTCTTGGTGATTTCTACCTTCATTTGTGCAATGACATTCCCTTCAAAGGACGTCTTTTAGTGATGCCATGGAAACCTCCTGATTTTTAAAGGATTTGAACAGTGCAATTCACTGGGAGTTGCAGAAAACAACTCTACTGGTGTACCAGGGAGGAGAATTCAGCTTCTTCTCCTTGAACATGAAAATGAAGATCTTAAAACAAATAACTAACAAACAAAATCCCTTTGTCTGGAGTACTCTCTTGAAGCGGAATTCATGCCTGGTAATGATCTACCACAAAATGTACCAATTAAGTCCTGGTTGAGTCCTCAAAATAGGTCTTCAAGATGCCTATGTTTTGTGCTGATTCTCTCCATAGGAGCTAAGTGCACTCCAAATCTATTTGTTTGCTGAAACCAAGAGAAAGGCAGCAAGGCTTTCTGCAGAGCCCAGGCTCTCACAGCTCACTCAAGCTGTTGGTATTTTGTTTAATCGTTAAGGAATGGGTATACATGTGTTTGGGAGTCTCCATTAAAATGCTTTACTAAGTAGCTGAGTGCAGCTCTGTGTTGTAATTGTATGGTTTTCTTAAGCTTTCTGGTTTATAGTGCACTTTTGCAACTAGCGAAAAAAGGCAGCACATCCATTTTGAGCCTTTAAGACAACTGACCCTAAGCAGTCAGCAAGGGCAGAGAAGGTCGCTGGTATCACCAGCCAGCTGCAATACAGCAGGGGTAATGCTGAAAGAGATGAAATGAAAACAAAGTGAGCAGACAGAGTATCCCCACAGCTCCAGTGGCATTTCATGAAGATGTTCAAGTGAGCTTGTACTGTTTGTTTGAAATTTAGGAAGTTGACTAAAATGATAAGCACAGCCTGCCATTTCAGCGCAAATTAACTGATATCTTGAGCTCAGTAGATTAGGCTTTGAATACTGCTGTCATCATTCTTACTGGGGAGATGGTGAAAAGCTCTTGAAATGAAAGGGGGGAGAGCCCCATGTAGCCCTTTGGATTTGAAGGCAAGACATGTTAAGATAAGATGGTAGATTCTGCTGGGGACTGGCCCTAAGCCTCTGTGTTGTGCAAGACTGTTATTCTTCTCAAGACATTTTTCAGAATAGTGCATTAAATGGTTTTCTCTAAGCTAGAGCAGAAAAACTGTGTGTATTTGTGCCCTTGAGTACTGCTGTCTGCTCTGTCAGGTTGACATGTGGCTCTGGTGTGCTGTGCAATACTTAGGAGCATAAGTCTTCAGTAACTGACTGCTAGTCATTTAAAACAGGTGTTGTCTATTTTGTCCCATGATGCAGAGCCTGCTGTATCAGACCTCCTGACTTCTGGCTGAACTCACTTTTTACCGTCCCCACCTATTACTGAGCTTTAGTTTCACTGGAGATGTCCTCTGAGCTAATTAGTGTGTGGCAGGGAGCTGGGGAATATATAGGTGACATCCATTTTCCGACACAGATACCAATTAAAGGTGTGAAATTTCAACAGCAAGGTTAAAAGCTTGAATAAATCACCATAAGGCAAAACACATGCTAATAATACATTTCTCTATCATGCCATACACATAACTACCAAAGAAACCTCACTGGACTGCTATGATTACTATTATCATGTCATCTGGGCAAGTATTTATGCAGAGATCATAAATCTGCATTCAAAAACTAATGTGCACACTACTCTGTGTCATAGATTCCCCAGGGCAATGTGATGGAGGTGGTGATAGGAGAAGCAACGACTAGCAAAGGTCCCACACCGTGCTGGTGCTAAGTTTGTGGCGAGGATTCATGACTCCTGTTTGTCATTACCAGGGGTGTAATGCTCAGCAGAGTATCTGTTCACCCTTTTATCTTCCTTAATTCCAGTTTCCCTCTGAAAATCAAGGGCTGCCAAAGCCAAGAGTTGTTGCTGTGTGAAGCCTTTTCCCAGTTCCCTTTAGGACAGGACATGACCAGTCATGGCGACTCTGTAGTAGGTAGAGTGCCTGCATAATATGTTGATCTGCGAAATTCCAGGAAAACACCCTGGGAATACAAACTTGCTGTACCATCAATTTTTTAAAACCTAATCATCAGTGCTTCAGATTGTGGCAGAATCATAGTATATCCCAAACTGGAAGGGACTCACAACGATCACTGAGTTCACACAGGACCACACAAAATTCAAATCCTGTGTCTGGTCCAGAGCATTGTCCCAATGCCTCCTGAACTTGAGGTTAGCCAGTGAAGCCTAATTATTCCATCCATACAGCACAAATCTCAAAGGTAATCTCGCATGATCACTCGTACAACACCAAAATGACAGCTAAAAAGAACTAAGATCCCAAAATAGTGCTATTCTGTGAGTCTTTGTGCTCCCTGTTGGAGGTCTAACAAACAACCCCATCTTTCTGCACTTCCTGCTCCTAGAATGAGATTCCTCAGTCACAGGTGGGCAGAGGAAGGCTGGACAGCATTTACTTTTCAAGATACAAGCACTCCTATTTATATGGACTACGGTGATCATTTAGGAATAGCACAGTTTGCTTTCTCTGACAGAGACTGAGCTGCCTCTGCAGTGCATTCCATCAGGCTGAGCCCCACTGCCCTCGCTCATGTCAAATGGCTCATCTGAAGGGAGCTATGGGGCAATGAACTGACATAGCTAAGGTGGGATCAGGGACTTAGGGTGGGAATGGAAATCCTTGCCAAAATAGGCCTACCCTGTGGCAAGCACGTCTGTTCTTTTATTAATTGCAACAGTCTGACATTTCACCTAAGCCAGGTGCTCCTCGGTGGTCTCTGTTCTCCTTTTCCCCCATCACAGTCATGCACACTTGAGGCCTGCCATTTGCATGCACAGTGGCAGATGTTCCCCTGCCTCCCTCACTTTTCAGCAGGCAGGAGCTTCATCATAAATGCTATTCATGGACATCTGGTGGATTAAGAACACTTAAAAACAAACAAAAAAAATCTTTTTTTTTTTAATTTCAGCTGTCACACCTAAACTACAAAATAGAGCATGCAGTGGCCACACAATACAGCACAAGAGCTTCCTTGCCTGTATGCAAAAGCCCAGGAACTGCAAGTACCTCTCTGATATTTAAAGGGTCATCAATATCATTGAATCCAAAGAGATGGAGTTTCTAACTTCTCCTGACAGTATGCAACCTAAGTGCAGTTAAAAATACAGACAGTGGGTTTTCAAGCGCGGGGGAATGCAGTGCCAGCAATTTGAGGTCTGTTCTGTTGCACACAGAAGTTGCACACTGGGCAGTTTTTGGTTTCAGTCCTGAAGGTAGAACTGTGAGATTTATAGGAGATGACGACAGTGATTTTGACCCGCTGTCCTTTCTGCAACTAGTGCCCTTGCTCTTCATGCTGTTGCTTCTGATGAGCACATGCAGCGAGGCTGGGAGCAGCACCACCTCATCAGTACAGCAGCTCATTTCAAACAAGAAAATCCACTGCAATAGATGTGCTGCTACCCCTCCTCCAAAGCACACCCTGTATGCTCCACCTGCCCGCTTGCACGTTTAATTGACCACTAGGCATATCTTGACAATACGTAATTTATTTTGCATGCCCTTTGGCATGCCAGATAGTTCTCCATACTAAAATAAGTAGAATTACAGGTACCTCTTCTTTTCCTCAGGGATTCTCTGATCCAAAGGGCTGCTTTATTAGCTTGTCCCACATTAAGGATGTTAACACAGTCTCTCTTGCTTATCTATCATCATTTCCTTAAAACTTACAGACATTTAGCATCACTGATATCTCAAGTATCGATTTAGAATGAAATTTGCCAATAAAACCAAGAAAAATGTTGTAGGAAGACAAACAGATGATATGGCTAAACAAGCTCTGCTTATCTTAAGAAACCAGGCTACAAAAATGAAAACAAATACAACAAAGACACCAAAGCAGCCTTCCTCTCCCCCAGGTCATGAGCAATGACATCCTTCCTTTTGACAAAGAGACACAGCGTTTGTCCCAGAGGAGAGGAAGAAAACACAATGCAAAAACCAGCCTGCATAGGAAGCATTCCTGGCGGGTTTGAAAAAAGCATAGCCATTTCTCTTTCTCACCCTTTGAAAACACTTTTTCCTCCAATAAACAACTCACAGCCCTCAGCAAGGTATGCTCACACAATGCTGGATGCCACCGGCCAGCAGCACCAGGCAGCCTGGCCTCCAGGCTGGAGACTAAGGCAAAAGCAAGCACAGTCCTTGCAAGGACACAAGTGTACACATGGGACCAATTGGCCTTTTGGAGCCTAGGTATAGCTCCTCAGGGGCAGGAGAGCAGCCAAGGGGCAGCATGAAAGCCAGCTGGAGCAGGAAGCTCACAGTGGAGCCTGTGGCAGGTGATGGGTGATGAGGACACTACATCAGGGGACAATTATTTTGTAAGTGAGGCTCTCCCCTATTGGCAAACATGGCAGCAGTAAATTTCATTCTTTGTGGGAATCCCTTGTGTATGAGAGGAGGGCAAAAATAAAAGCAACTAGCAGAAGAATGCAAAATTATTATTGTTGTTGTTGTTGTTAAAGTACTAATTTGCATAACAAATATTTATCTTGCTTGCTGCCTTCTAGCACTGGAGCTCCCTGTGCTAGATAAGTTTTGAGGTCTCTTAAAGCCACCCAAATCAATTTTCTTCCCCTCTTACAGGCTGAGCTTTGCTTTTTCTCTCCCATTTCTGGCATTCTCTGTTTGTATCAGGGAGAAGACAGAAGAAAGCAGTAAGAGGAAAGAAAACAACTGTGCATAAATGAACCTCAACAGTGTAATCTTTCTGTGTCAGTGAAAACTAACCCTTTTCTTTTGTTACTTGGATAATAAACCTTCCATGAGGCTCACACTACCTGGCAACCAGCAATGAAACAAGAGTTTCAGCTGGCTCTGTCCAACAGTCCGCTCTTTGCCAGTTTCCAGACCAGGATGAGCTCAGCATCCTAATCTGGTTTAGGTGAGGACTCCACCATAACTTCCTCTCGCCTGCTTTATTAAAGCCCATGTCAGGCATGGCTTCTGTGAACTGAGCCCTGTTCTGCAGACCTTGGGCAGGCTGCTGAGCCTGTCGTGCTTGTAATGTCACACCTGTGCTGGGTCCTGAACACGGCATGAGCCTGCCTCTTTTCTCATTCAGGCTTCAGTCTGCAAGTGGGCCATGGTAAACTGAGAAGCTGTATTGCTTTCAGGTTTCTGCTCCACCCTGCAGTTCATAAACGTTCAACTTGCTGACACTACAAAACAGCATCCAGGTCATGGCTATCACAGAATCCCAGAAGAGCTGAGGCTGGCAGGGCCCTCTGGGTCAATCTGTACCAACCCCTGTTCCAGCAGTGACATACAGAGCAGAGTGCCCAGGCCCCTGCCCAGGTGGCTGCTGGAGATCTCCGGGAGGAGCCTCCACAGCCCCTATGGGCAATCTATTCTAGGCTGCTGTAATAAGCCCTAAGTATTCACACCACCACAAAGCCATAATTGTAAGTCACGCTATCCAAACACATCAATCTACATGCAAGAGCCTGGGACTATAATTATCCACTAGATCTTAATGAGACTAAAGATTAATAATGCTCTGATGTCAAATGTTTCCACAGATTTACAGCTGATGTCTTACATTTGTCCATAGTTGAACTCTGCAACTTCCTTATTTACTGCAGTATTGCCAAGATACAGAAACAAATGTCCATGAAGAAACACCGTACTAGGACAAAACAAGCTTAGCATTTTATCAGATGATCTTAGACCTTTATGTTGAAGCAGATTTTATTTCAAATAAAGACCCATTACTCTTCCAATGATCTGCTTCTGCTCTGAATTACCCACAGCATACACCCCAGTCAGATCAAGACTGCACATTTTTAAGTTAAATTGCTTAAAACTTTGCACAGAGTAGTAAAGAAAGCTCTGAACTTTCTGCTGTGAGAGCAAAATTGCAGAACAACTGTAAAAAAGAGTCTGGGCTGCAGCACAGAGCTGTCAGCGAGAAACTGAAGGGCTGGTGAGAGCCCCCCCAGGCTGTTAGGAAATGATGGATCTCACAGGGCAAGGGGCAGCAGGACGTGTGGGTGGGCAGGACAGGCGTACAAACTGCATTCTTCTCCTCCCACAGGATTTTCTTTACTCCTAAACATGCAGATAAAATAGGGGAGAGAGACACATTTTTCAAACCGAGGCAGCTCGGTGAAGATTTATGTTAGATTTCCAACTCCAGTCAAAAGGAAACAAAAAGGATTTATAAGGAATTAGATGAAGATAAATGCAAAATAAGGTCATAATGCTGTAAGATGAATGAATGGGCTGGCCTCTTGGAACAGCATGCTCAGTGTGGCTTATCCTAAGAGCGGCTGTTGAAGAGAGTAACAGAGCCTGTCAAAGGCTTGTAAAAGTTTGCGTTAAAGTGATGAAACCCCCTGGGTTTGTCACTCTAAAGAAAAGCTAAACGCAGGAGATGAAAAAGAGAAATAAATTATGAATGGTTCAAGGTGTAGAAACTCTGTTCTCCTTGATCCTTCAGAGCAGCAAGAGGACCACTGATGACTTCAAAATTATGAGAGGGTGAACATGTAGGGCAAGGAGCTCTGCACCCTAGGGTGCTGGCAAAGAAAATTTAGAGATATGACAATCTGTGAGGCTACTGAGAGCCAAGGCACAAATAATTAGGCAAATTTATGAGGAGAGATTAAATTTTATTCCTTAGGTCTTAAACCAGTCTGAAGTCATTAGGGACCTGGGTAGGGCTGAGGATGGGTTGCTGAACAGTGCTCTTAGAATATGGGCTCCTGGGGAGAGGATGCTAGAGCATGTGGGTGCACTGTCCATCTCAGGTCAGAGTCTCTGTAATGACATGGAGCTCTTGCAGTTCACATACAAATAGTGGGAATGTTACAGGCTTGCTTCAGAGATCAGACAATTTATCGAAGTATTCAGCCTAGAAAGCCTTGGTTTCTACTAATATTTGAGTGGCAATACCCTTGAAGCAATCCAAGACCCTTACCATTTCCTCTCCAGTTCTTCTGTGGAGACTAAATTGGTGTATGAGATTTGGCTTTGGAATACAAGCTAGTGCACTGGTACTTACTTTGCCCTGGTCTTGTAAGAGTCATGGGGTTTTCTTCATAAAGGAACAACAGTTGGCTCCTGAACACCTCCTGCAAAAGGCTGGTAACACACCATGCATCTGTTCCGCATGGACCACTCTTCATGTGGGCATGCTCAGCTTGACTCTACCCACATCTCTGCAGACAGCACTCTTGGTCTCCTTGGTTAATGCAACTGTGGCTGGCACATCAGCTGTCCCCATGAGAAAACAATTAGGCCCTGATGTCTTTTATCTTTGTGATATCTAATGGGGGAAAATTATTCAGTCAATTAGGTGGTGATGTTGCAGCAGCAGCTTTTTTCTTGAAACTCCAGATAGACAAGTCAGGCCAGATTTTGTCACTGTTAATCAATAAGTCTCAGAGTACAATGTCAAAGAAACCCACGTTCCCTCAAAAGTATCATTAATAACATCGGCTGAGCTAAAATAAGAGTTCCAATAGATTTAACGAGACACCTTGAAATTAACTCCATTATATTCCAAATATTATTTCAGTCTTCACAGTGAAGGAGGGACCATTAACTGAGCACCGACTGGGGATGATAACTGTAACCAGGACAAAGCTGATTAAGGCCACCACATTTTTAAAAATTAAAAGACCATTGTTTATTTTACAAAACTGTAACACTGAGGACAGTGATAAATTGTTATAATTACAATGCCTCAACCACTGGATGCTACAGATTCTGTTAAAAAAATATTAAAATATGGATTTTTCCATCTGCAATTGAGCAGGATGCTCTGCAGTGTAAGCATCAGTGGCATCGGCAGTGGTCTGCCAGGAGTGACCCAGTGTCCTTGACTGCAGCAGAGCCAGGCCACCAGGAAGGAGCATGCCTGAACTGGGGTAAGTGAGGGCAGAAACTGACTGAAATGAGAATTTCAGCCTTCTCTTTACCACTGCTCTATTAGTGGTTTTTGTTATTGAAGCCAGGAATTCCCAAGTGCGCATAGAAAGAAGATCCTATTCATTTTAAACATCTCTCATCCGACTAACTCTCTCTGTAATCTAAAATGAGGGAGTCCCAGAGGAATATAATCTCTTCTGGTCTTCCTTTATGCTGATGTAATGCTACTTGACCATAAGAAGTTACACAAAGGCATCAAAGCCAATTATTTGGTTCATGTTCAGCTTTGGCTTCACTGGCTCCTCATTAGTCAACTTGAGATCAGTTCAATGTGCCAATGGCCTCAGGTGTTGCATCATTTGACTATGAGGGACAGCAAGAAGGAGTGAGAAATGTTTTACTGGAGTTTGCATCATTCTTATAGTTTTTCCTTAATTGATAGAACAAAGGCTAGCTACAAGCAGAGAGAAACCCCCTTACAAACAATCTTGTAGAAAATATACCTTGCATCATAGAATCCTTAGAGTTGGAAAGGACCCTTAAAGGTCATCTAGTTCAACTTCCCTGCAATGAACAGGGTACCAACTGCAAGGCCAGGTTGCTCAAAGCCTGGCTTTGACTGCCTCCAGGGCTAGGGCTTCCACCACCTCTCTGGGCAATGTATTCCAGTGCCTCACCATCCTTATTGTAAAAGATTTTTTGCTTACATCTAATCTAAATCTCCCCTCTTTAAGTAAGTTTGAAATCATTTCCCCTTATCCTGTCACCACAGACACTGCTAAACAGTCTGTCTCCTTCTTTCCTACAGCCCCCTTTTAGACACTGAAAGCTGCTTTTAGGTCTCCCCAGAGCCTTCCCTTCTCCAGGCTGAACAGTCCCAGCTCTCTCAGCCTGCTCTCATAGGAGAGGTGCTCCATCCTTTGAAATAATTCTGTAGCCTTCCTCTGGACACACCCCAACAGGCCTATGTCCTATGTCCAGCAAAATAAGGATGTAGGCGTTACTGAAGATGCTGGAATAAACAAAAGATGTTCTCCCTTGTAGGATGTACAGAGCACAGTTGAGAGATTCAACTCCATTCCTGAATTTCAATAACCAGATCAGGGTTAGCCTATAGCAGAGGGTGATAGCCTCTTCTTCTAGCTGTTAGTGAGACTACACATAGCAATTCTTAAACAACGAACATAAGCCCTACGTTTGTTCCTGAATTACTGTGGGAATTTATGAGCAAGAACATGATTTGGGATTGCTTACAAGAAGGCTGGGGAGGTTTTAAAAATCTTCTGACTGCCACATTCAAAGGAAAAGGTGACAAGTGACAAATGTAAAAGTCAGCATCGCATGGAAAATAATCCCTGGCATTGTACATTTGGTGTCTGTGAGGAGTGGAGAAATTCCTGAATCCTATTAATTCTCCACTACTTACGTAGTTTTGTTGTCATTTTAAGATTTTGTGTCACCTGATCTTCAGTAGGATATTGCCACCTACTCTGTGATTTGTAGTCTGTCAGTCCTTTGTGGTGAGAATGTCACCAGGGAGAAGGTAATGTGGTCTTTTTCTTCTAGCGGTTTTTTGTTCATCAGCTGTATCAGCACAACAGAGAGTGCGGGGGAGCTTCTCAGGAGGAGCTGGTGGTGGGACGCATCTCTAGGTAGGACAGCAGCAAGAGACACATGAGGCAGCAGGAAAGAAGGAAAACAGCTTGATACAACTCATCTCTGCACTTCTCAGTGCTTAGGGCCTGTGGGAGAACACCTAAGCCTCTAAAGGCAGGAGGCTTTCCTTGGAGCAGAGGGTACCTGGAGCACCTGGTTGACCCCAGGCAGGTGAAACATAGCAGCTGTAAGGGACGATGAGACACCCTCATGGCTCTGCTGTATCACAGCAGACCTCAGCCTCCAAGCCCCATACTAATCAGGGTGTATTTCCTTTATGCTCCTTCAAGCCCACTCCTAATCTGTGGGGACACAGCGTTATGATGTCCAACACTCTGCTTAACATGCTGAAGGCTAGAAAGGTTTGTACAGAGACATAGCTCTTATGGCACAGCCAATATCCAAATAAATGAGCTCTCAGACATGTAGCTTCACCTTCAGGTCTTAACGCTTGCCGGGTTTTCTTCCTGGCTCCAATAGTTGCTCCAATAACCAATTTTAAATCTTCCTACAGCTTCAGGCCACTGCTGCCAGTAACAACACAAATGCAGGATACTGCAGGCAGAGCTGCAGTACATCTGCTGCTGAACACCCTTCACACAAAAGCGTAAGTTTTGGGCCATTTCTGCAGGGTGAGGGTGACAGTTGCTGTTAATTTTCTAATTTTCTGTATAAAATGATGTAACTTGTTTGTTTTTCACTCTCAGCACCCTCCTCTCTGTAAAGTAAGGTTTTCCTATTCATCAGTGGAAAAGCCCTTCTGCTAAAAATGTACATTTAGCATTTTCTGAAAATCCACTGTACTTGGCCAAACCTGTCTGCACTGCATGTGCACCATCCCTATAGGACAAGCTCTGCCAGGAATTAATGGAAAGGTATGGGACACCTCCTGCAGCCGCTGCTCTAGGCTGCCTGTCATTCTGCAGCTAGACACTTTCTTTACTGAAGGAAAGATCAATTTAACATGGGGGACGAGGGGGGAACAACCCCAGAAACCCACCAAAAATCCAAGGCCAAAGGGTTATAAATAGAGTAGACATTTTGTAGTAATGGGAGGGAAGAAAGGAGATACCAGGACTGTCTGTAGACAGATGTCAGCCCAAGACCATAGCCACAGGAGGTATTTAGAAATGATGAGGGCAAGCATAGGGCAAGGGATGGGACAAGTCACCTTTTGTCCAGCTCCTGGCAAAGGAGCCCTGCACCCCTAGTATCAACCAACCCAGAGAAGGTCAGCATATCACTGCTATCAACTTGTCCATGATGGGCTGAATCATCCACCAGCTGGTCAATCACATAGACATAACATCTGCAGAGCTGATTTCCTGTTGTTTGCATAGTTTCTTTGTCTTAGTTCAATGTACGTACTTGTGGGTAGCATTTAGAAGTTTTCAATCCCTCAGAGAAAGATGAAGCAAATCAACCACCTTAATCCTTATGCAGAAAGAGTTATTACAGTCTTCAGCGAGATACAACTTTTCCTCTGGCATTCCTACATTATTTCAGTGCAAAGAATGATAAATGCTAACTTAATCAGCAGTCATTTAATATGTTGTTTTCCTCTTGTAAAAGCTCAGCATGAGACTGTTGGCCTTCTCCATGGCATACTGTCCAGCCTCCAGGGTGAGGACAGAATTCTTCTCTTCCTCATGGCCTCATCCACACTGCACTACAGCATCCAAGTCCTTGGAGAGTATTAACAAGCTTATGTAAACCCCCTGAAAATGCCCTTATTTTACAGAGAGGCAACAGACACACAGGAAGGTGTAGCTTACTTGGAAGGTCAAAGTTATGTATTCAGAGCACATTTTGCCAATTTCTGATTAAACTGTGAGGGTTTAATGCTTCAAACAAAATCACAGATGGGCACAGTAATGGGAATGACCAGGAGCTGCAAAACACCTGCAACACCTCACCAGAGCTCAGGCTGGGAAGGAATCCCTTTCTCTAGGACCACGTTCAGCTGCCAGAGACTGTTATGCCATTCTTCCAATGCCTGCCTCATTCACCACATGACATTCAACTTCTGCTGTTAGTGAAGAAGGGTTAGAAGACAGTTTCAGAGTAAATGGGAATGAATGGAAGAGACCTGGAAGACTGACAATTCCCAAAAATATAGTAGGAATATTGTCTGAAGTCTGAAACCTAACCTTTTATGCTTCAAGTACATACTTCCTGCAGTACTTTTAAACAAGTGCCCAATTAAATTTTATCAGCCATCGACATTCGTGTGTTTGATGTTGATTAGCAACTCTGCATTAAATTAAAATTTCTGTCTAAAGTGTGTGGAATCACCACGTGGCTGGCCATGAACTGGCTGCCCAGAAGCAATTATTCTCTTTTAATCCTACCACACTTGTTCTGAACAGAGCAGAGGATGGTGGGAAGCTCTCTCTGGGGAGAGAATTTACTGCTCACGTTAGCAGAGTGCCTCAGAAAGGAGTGGAGCAGATCTTAACTGGAGCAGGAAAAAAGACACTATCCACTGGACTGCAGCATGGATGGTACCATCTGGTGCAGCTCAAGAAATGGTCCAAAACATTTGGTCAGCACGATGCACTTCTGATAGGAGTTTAATTGGTTAGCAGAAAACAAACAAACAAAAAAACAGTTATTCAAGGTAAATTTTATGAATGCCAGATAGTAAGAAACAGCTTACAAAACCAACCATTAAATCAGCTGCCCCAAGGCTCCCTGCCACTGCTGTGTGTTTCCTCAGCTGCAGAATGAAATAGCAACAAGTTCCCCTCTGCGGGTGCTGCTCAGCAGAGATCTCAATGTTGATTGCTTCATCCTGCAGGGGATGAGGCTTGCTGAAAGACTGTGCTTCTTGCCCAGAGAGCCATATGTGTTTGTGGGGGCACCTATCTGGTCTGAGTGTGTATGTGCTAGGGATGAGAGGGGATTTTTTTTTTTTTTTT
>VXAB01007162.1:141509-209294 GCA_013399175.1 Odontophorus gujanensis
GGAAAGGAAAGGAAAGGAAAGGAAAGGAAAGGAAAGGAAGAGCAAACAGGCAAACTCTCAATACGTGCTCTGTTTGGAGAATGTTTTGAAAGCCAGTGAAGAAGGCTGCAGCAATAACAAAGGGCTGTGGGGAGCAGCACATATGCTGCATACAACTCTGGATAGCCCTGATGCAGAAAGAGCAGCATATCTCCAGCCCTGTGGCTTGACACCAGGAAATGCAAGTCTTGATAAAAGTGCATGATGAAGATATCATAACCTAGCTGGAAACATTCCCTCAACTCCCTGCCAAGGAAAATGGTCGAGCCCAGGCTATTAAGCTGCAATAGCTACCTACCCACTTTATTAGTGTGTGCTGAATTTGTTTTGTTTAAATGACTCCTAGGGGAACAAAGAGCGGAAACAGGCATTGCACTTGTTGCATATTTACCACTGAACTCATTCAGCTCCATTACAATCAGGCGAAGATTTCAAAGCCTTTACTCTTGAGTTGGAAAGTTTACCAAGGCCTTATTCATAGGTCAAATCTAGCACTAGGTCAGCATTTCCTAACTTTTTTCTTTTCACTTTTGAAATGGAAGAATTATTTAAGGTTTTGAAAATAAAACAAACAACCCACTAAAACCTTACATAGTAAGATCCCATACTGCTCACTAACATCCATATAAAACTTAGCTTAATCTTAATGTTCACTTCTTGCCTTTCCCCTCCTCAAATTCTCCAACAAGATTTGTTTGCTTGGATTTTCTTTCTCCTCTGCTCACACATCCAAGCTCTAAAATTTCACAGACCACAAGTGGGGAAGCACCGCACTATGAGCTACTCTCCTGACACCCAGATAAGCACAGTTCCATAAAGTAAAACTGAGTAGATGCAGTATTCAGTGGTCAGTTTCCCACGGAGCATCAGTGAATTGCTAAAATTGGAACATTTAGGAGCTCTACACATTCACTTTTTACCACTAAAGCTTTAACACTACTGAAAAACTGTGTAGCTGAGTAATGCAGGCCTTAAACCTGGTTACCACATCTCCAGGCCTCCAAGATGCCCAGGCTGATCGAGCCTGCAACAAGGCCTCAGCTTGGAGCCATCAGACACGAAGCAATGCTTCCAAAATCGTATAACACGAGGGGGTTCTGAATCATTTTGCCAGGAAATTAATAGCCAAGCTTCCACAACATCAACCTCGACTCAGGATGCACTCAAAACAACTGCAACTGGACACCAGTCAAAAAGCTCTATTTTAAAGGCAGCCTAATCCTCTTGGCACCTTCCCCTTGGACCCAGCACTCGCGTTACACTGTCAACCCTTGGCTCCTGCCCCCAGGGCCTCTCAGTGTGCCGCTGTAGCCCAAGCCTGGTTCAGGCTACAAGCTGTGTAGCTTGGGTAAACAAGAACATGAAACACACACACACACTTCCATGAGGACGACAAGCCACATGGAAAATAAACAGTTGATTTCAGTGGGAACAACTGCAAACTCCCATGCTTTTTTCATGCCTTGAGCCTGTTTGAGATCTCATTCTCATGCGAATAGTCAGACCTGCTGAAAAGCGGCTCTAGGCTTTTAAAGAGCAAAAGTGAGTGTATATGTAGGGGCGGGGAAACGGAAAATAAGATATTTCTGAAATAAAGTTCTATCTTGCATTAATCTCTCTACTTCAACGTTATATTAAATGGATAAAGCCCAAACCAGGAATTAAAAAAACCCAACAAGTACAAATGTTTCAGGTATGCATTCATACTTCCAGATTTACTGACACTGGACTTTCCCCTTTCATACCAAGAGTAAACAGAGCCTCTAGAATGTGACCGTATGGGGTGACTAACAATGATTGTGTGAGCCTCCCTGGGGCAGCACCAACTTCCAGAAAGTGGAGGAAGAGCTCCATAGCAATCTGCCAAACCAACCTGACCTTTCCCTCAACATTTTCAGGCTAGGGGTTTGAAAACTTTTACAGTGTATTTACAGCTTTGGAAAAGTCTCATTGTTTACCAATAGGGTGGAGGTATTTTAGAAAGATCAGATCCACATCTATAAACATCTAAGGAGCAGGAGGCAAAGGGATGAGGCCAGACCCTGCTCAGTGGTGCGTGGCGACAGGACAAGAGGAAATGGCCACAAAGTGATGCATAGGAAGTTCTACACAAATGTGCATGGGAACTTCTTCACAGTGCAGTGACGGAGCACTGGCACAGGCTGCACAGAGAGGTGGTGGAGTCTCCTTCTCTGGAGATGTTCAAGACCCGCCTGGATGCCTATCTGTGAAACCTGGGCTAGGGAGCTGCTTTGGCAGGGGGGTTGGACTCGATGATCTCTAGAGGTCCCTTCCAACCCCTACAGTTCTGTGATTCTGTGAAAAGACATCACAGTTTCTCCTGTGACTTCAGAAATAGCATTTCCAGTGCTTTTTGTTTTCATCATTCACAGGCAGAGTTAAGACTGTTTGCAGTATGGCACATGCAGAGATGATGTGGCCTTTTGTGCCTTTTATCGCCACCCAGATGGGCGGCTGCCTGCAGCTGGTCTCATCACTCCACTCTGAGCAGCTCTGCGAGGGGCTGATAAGGCATTTTGCTCCTGCAGCAATGACTATCAGCATCTTGAAGGCAAATGAACTGCCATAGGTGTTCCAGAAACAGAGTAGGAAGGGTCTGTTTGTCCTCCCTCCTCTCACTTCTAAGCGGCATTAAAAAAGCTCCTGACTAGATGGACCAGAGCCAGCTTTTCTGGTCAAATTATTTTTTATTAGTGAACAATGACTGTTTATACCAAAGATAAAAAGCAAATGCTGCAGAGGAAGAGATGAGGCTAAGGAGAAACAGGAGAGACCTGAAAGGAGTCCAGAGAGGAAAGTCCCCACTAAATGCCTCACCACAAGCCTCCAGCTGGGTGTTGGAAACAACCTCTAGCTGAATGTGGGGTGTGGTGCCTACTGGGAAGATCAAGTAGTTGTGGACAAAGGAAAAGCACAAACACCAAAAAAAAAAAAACAAAAGATAAAGTACATTGAAGTATAAACAGAACTAGATTTGTACTCAGAAATGGGATTCCCCAATTCCTGTTAAAACCAATGCTTTCAGTAACTGAGAAACCCAGATTAAAGAAACAAAAATTAAAGAGCTAAAACAAGCCAAAGTGTTCTTCCTTGTCTTTGAGTCAATGCAGGTGAAGACTGCACCACGTAAAAGGCATTCTAGTACACATCATACAAATTCCATTGTAAATTAAAGGCAAGCACAGATATTTTAAAGGTGGAAGGAAGCTGCACAGGGTGGGATATAGCTGAAAAATGCACTGACTTGAAAACAAAGACCTTGTACCAGTGGAGTGATGCATTTACACCCCAAAACCCCACCCTCACCTCACTGAGGACCATGTATGACTAAAACTTTGGAGGAGGCTTCCTTGTTCTTAACAGTAGGTCCGCATATTTGCTAAATATTTGCTTAAAGGTATTTGCTGGAATTCTTATCACAGGGAACTTGAGAGTAGGTGACCTGCCAGCCCAGGGCTGCTGTTTGTGGAAGGATGGGTGGTACCTGGAGGCAGAGAGGGTAATGTGCAAAAAGCATAGGAGAGAGTGACCACAAGGTACGATTCATTCCCTGCAGCTTTTAATTAGTTTTGTCTGGTATACAAGATACTGAAAATTCAGGAAAAAAAATCCACTGTAACTGAGAATAGGCGGAAAAAGTACGTGTTTGCAGCGCAAAGGAGACCATCTGAGGGGCCTGAGGAAGCTGATCCTTCAAGTTTGAACACCAGGCAAAACATCATTTGCCTATGTCCTCATGCAATCCCTTCTGTGGCCAGGAAGCCCCTTGGCTCATGCAGGCTCTCTGCCATCCCTGCCCAATTCCCTCTGTGAGCCATTGACACTGGGTCAGGAAGGTGCCTCTGAAGGTCTGCAGGGGACAGATAAGTTCCCCAGCCCCTCTGTGTCAGCCTTCACACTTCATACTACAGAAAGGTTTTCCAAAATCTCATGTACATCAACACATTTTTGGGCCACCTCAACTCACGCTGTCTGCTGTTTCTAAGCAAAGCACAGCTGCATCCCAGCCCAGGAGCAGGGGGGCACAGTCCTCCCAGAGCTGACTCCTGTATCAGCTCACCAGTTCCCAAAAGAGGAACAAAGTGTTAATTCTCTCCCCCACAGCTCCCTGGCGGCTTTCCCTACTGTAATATCTGTACAAAGCTGCACAAAGGAAAAAGCTGTCTGTTCATAGCCAGTTGGGAGTGAAAGATTAAAAAAAAAGAAAAAGAAAAAAGAAAACAGTGACACTGTTGCACACACTCAGAGATGCCTTTGTATGCAAAAGTAGAGGGAGCCAGCAGAGATATCTCCAGCAGCTCACAGCAGTAGAGCAAACTGGGATGGAATTAGCAACAAACTCATTGGGATGCAATCTAATCACATTGCCCAAAGGCAGACTTGCTGCATAACCTTGCTGGTGTGGTTTCAAACACCCACTGTCCTTGAGTATTACTGGGTTCCTTCAGCTGAGGCAAGGTAGCTGTTCCTCTGCCATTACTATATTAAAATTAGTGGGATATCCCCAGTGGTAGTAAATCAGCACCTCTGAAAAGGAGCTGGTTAACAACAAGCGTTTCTGGTTTGTACCTCAGCGGTCTCACCATACTCTGATTTCTCTCCTTCCTCTCCAGCCTTTCCTGTGCCATACAGGTGTTGAGCCTCAGTGTTATGGAGTGAGAATCACCTCTCTGAGCAGAGCAGCAAAACACAGGCGGACAAGCCAGCCAGCACCCTCCCACAGCCATCAAATAGGAGAAGCTAGTGAGGTTCTACTGAGGTCAAACCCTGCCTGGGTGAAAGGGGAAGCAGAATGAGTCCCTAACCACAACTTGTGTGATCAAGTGGTCAGATGTTTTTAACCAGGCTACTGTAGCTCAACCGACTCCTTCCCTTCCTACAAATGAGGTTATAAATACCTATTTAATCAGCTGTGCTGTAGGAGCAATATCCACACTTAGTGGAGAGAAAAATTAATCGCTTTGTGAACAAGTCACTGAGCTGTAATCAGACCTTTGCTATTAGCTGTCTTTAATAGACTGATGATTAGCGAGGAATAGTATACTCCAGAGCACATAAGAAAGTGTGTTGCCCAAGCTGAGCCTGCCTGGACCCATTCTGCTGCAAAACCACCACGATTACTGTTTCAGATGCACATGCAGGTAACCTGCACCAGATGTCAATACTTATTTTTTATAGGCTTCCACTGCAATGGATACCAGAGGCCAAATATAGGAAGACTTCCTACAGGTTGCTCTATACTTTTCTCAAGTATTTATTATGCTAACGACTCTGTTCTTGTATTAGTCAGTGTAATCTGTGTAACATCAAAATAAAGCCTCCAAGTGTCCTGGAAACTAAGATATATTATTAAGGTACGATAAGGGCAGAAGCTTTCTAGTGATCTACTGCCACCATTGTGTTCAAAGATCAGTCAGCCTACCTACCAGGTTACCCTAATTTCATATGTTTTGCTTTCTTTTTTAGTAAAGCATGTTTCTGGAGGTGTTCAAGAAATGTGTGGATGTGGCACTGAGGGACATGGTTAACGAGCACGGTGGTGATGGGTTGATAGTGGATTAGGTGATCTTAGAAGTCTTTCCCAAACTTAATGATTTCTATGATTTGAAATTGTGCATAAAAGCCCTAAAGGATGTGGTTCTGGAAGTGTTGCAGAAGGCCAAAAAAAGACGAGACTGCGGTTCCCTTATGCCAGTGCTAGTGAGGCTCTTCATTCAACATGGGAGCAACCAGATAGAAAATGAAATGGACAGTGAGGTAAGATGTCAGGGTGCATTCTGCAGAAAAACGTTCTTCACTGAGGTTCTTCAGGACTTGCTGGAAGTTTCTGGTTATTGCCAGGCAAAGGCTTTGAGCAAACAGCTCAGCTACAGGAGCAGCAAGCCCTCAGCACCCCTCTGTGCTGTTGAGATTGCCACCAGCAGAACTGCAGCATTTCATCCATTATTGAGCAGCTCCTGCCAGCTCTCATTCACATAGATCACCTGGCATAAATAAGTAAAATACCATACATACAAACCTATGACAGGGGATAGTGATAAAAGCTAACAAGCAGGCAGGCTTCTTGCATTCCCTTGTGTTATAGTCAGGCACAAACAATTTCACTAGCACCCACTATGTTCCGATGCTGAGATCCAGGATGATTTTTACTCGGTTAAACACCAGAGAAGTATTTTCATGCTCTTTCTCAGCAAAAGTTTACGCGGGCAAATGCTCCTCCTCACAACCTGTTCCATTAAAAGTTTTTAGAATACTTAAAAAGGCCAACAATAACTTCCAGAAGAAGTGTCTCTGCAGCCTTGACTTCAAGTGAGGCTGAGTCTAAAAGTAGTAGAACCTGCTCAAGAAGCTTCCTTGTTAACCAAGGCAATAATGACATCTAAGCTTTGTGATCCTCATTCCTGACCCACTTCCAGCATCTCAGCATTGTGCTGGGCCAGGCAAATAAAACCACTCTGCATTCTCACATTGCTTCCTAATCCTGGGAGAGACTTCTGGATACTGCCCTGCTCCAGGGGAAGACACTGCAAAATGCTAACCCATGCAGTCTGGTGCATCACAAAGCTCTTGCCTTCTCCCTTCCTCTGAACCAGTAGCTCTCACAATCATGCTACAAGCCATAGCCATACTCATTCACGATGGCCACAGTTCTTCATTGAAAAAATCCAACTTCACAAGCACACAAACCCAACACAACCAGCCAACCTCTCAAAAATATGTGCACAGAAGTTGGGTTATGTGGCCACATTCAAGAGGCACCCTAATAAAAAAAAAAAAACAAAAAAAAAAAAATGGAAATTGAATCTTAAGGGTTGCTTTTATTTTGACCAGGAGACAAAATTGTCACTCAATCACTACTATTACTGTCACTTAAAGAAAGGAAAGAAGGAAGAAGTGGTCAGGAGTACCAGCTGGGATTCATTGAGATATTGTGTAAGCAAATTGCAAAGTAGTTGATGTACCAAAAGCTTTGGAAAAGAATTCTAGAGCACAAAATAAGTGATAAATGCTATTGATTTTTTTTTTTTTTGGACATTGCAACACCTTATATCTGATTTGATTTATTTATGCAGAAGGTAGCATACTTAGGGTTTGTATAATTTCATTTCTCACAGGGCCTAATAGAGCAGCAAATAATCAGCTGCTCCTAGAATGCTGATGACACACTTAGTCATACACACATCTTTACAGTCCAAATTGCCCGTATCTCTTTAAGGCACTCCAGGAAATTAAAGCATCTGAGTTCCACATCAGAGCAAAGTGCTTCTAAGGCAGCAAAATAAAACTAAGCTTTTTCAGAAGTTATTAGTACAGCAAAATTGATCCAGGTACTTAAGAGTTCATTAGAGCGTTGGGAAGTAAAGAGCTTTTTTGTGAACTACACGAGTTGCTTCAAAAGTAACGCCTGCTGCTTATTTCCATGGAAACTACAACAAAGAGCACAACAACACTATCTGAATGAGAAAATTCTCTTCTACAAAACACTATTTTTCAACATAGTCACTACCATTAGCCCTGTGTTTTTTGCCAGTGAAGAGACCATGCAGTGCCCGTAAAAATCTACAGCAGCAGAAATTACCCATTGCCTCGCAGCTGTTATGATGGCATTCTTGCCAGGAAAATGTTGCCCACGCAGTCTAAACAGATGGAAATCAGAAGGCACCAAATCCAGTCTAGAGGTAGGTGTGGTAGGACAGTCCAGCCAACACTGGCAGTGTGCTCCACAGCTTTCACATTGGTATGGGGCCTGGCATAATCGTGTTGCAAGAGAAAGGTTATCTTCTCCTTTGGACTTACTCTGGAAGTTCAAGCTTAATCAGTGTCACAATGCAGCAGTCTGAGCTGTCTGGATTTCAGGAAATCCAGAAGGATCCTTTTCATATCCCAAAAGACAGCATGTATCACTTTACCTGCTGAGGGCTGTGTCTTGAGATTCCTTTCGATGAGGAATTCACATGTAACCACTCCATGGACTGCCATTTTGCCTCTGGTTCATAACGGTGACACCACATCTCATCACTGGTAATTATGTGTTCCAGGAAACTGTCACCTTCAGCCTCATAGTAACCCAATAGGTCCTGACAAGCTGGTATATGGTTTTCTTTCTGTTCCTGGGTGAGCACTTGTGGGCCTCACTGAGTGCAAATTGTGATATTCCAAAATTGCTAGTATCATTTCCAATGCACTGAAGCCAATATCCAGCTCTGTACACAGTTCCCTTGTCATAAATCACTGATACAAATGGATGAGCTGATCGAGACATGCTTCATGTCATGATGTAGCAGGTGTGCATGGCCGTCTGGAATGTGGCTTGTCTGTCATATCACAGTTGCCAGTGCTGAAAGGCACCACCCACCACCTCACTGGGCTCACATCCTCTGTTTGGTCTCCAGAAATGTTCAGCAATTGTCAATGAATGTCAGTGGATGCAATTTTTTCTGCATGAAGGAATTAAGCGATACACCTTTGCTTCATCCACACTTCCATGTCAGACACCATTCTGTCAAACTGCCCCTCTGCTGCCATCTGTCACATGGCAACAATATGTAAGGGAATACTGGTGGGAAGTTCAACTTCTACTGTTATGCCAACAACATCTGCCTCTGACATAATGAGCCAGCATAATAAAATAGGAGGCATTACTTTTGGAGTAGCTCATAGGAAGCCAGACTCACTTATCTAATTTTCAGCTTCCCATAAAGCAATGGAAAATTTTTAAGCAACAGCTTATAGCTAGGCTATACACCAACCTATTTGCATTAAAATAAATAAATAAAGCAATTTCTAATGTGATAGAGTGTACACATGTCTGAGGACCACTACTTTCCTATAATGCTAGCAATGTGGATAATACATTCTTCAAGAATCAGCAGTAGACTTAAATTTTTCTTTCTTTCAGAAGTAGGGCATGTTTCCGAATGTTCACCTCAGCTGATTTCCATTAGCATTTTTTCCCTAAACCAAAAGATTACTTTCAAATTATTTGATTGTGGATGCATTTGCTATCAAACCTTCAAAATAGCACCTGCATTAATATCAGCCAAATTTTACAGAGGATGAGATTATCTCTGAGTTCTGCTTATCTGTGAATACTTTCAGTAGTGGATTTAGTGGAGGGCTTTGCACCCAGACATATGTTGCTCATCAAAAAAGAGAGGGAGACCTTTTAAATCAGAAGATTGCACAGAAATCAGCAGAGCCCTGGAGAGGATACAGCTGATGTCTGCCCAGTGCCTACCTCAGCTTCTCTCCATCAGGGTCTAACACAGCAAAAAGTTCAGCCCACTGGCTAACTTGAAGCTCTTCCCAAACACAGAGCCTAAAGCGTGGACCACCACAAACACTGGCTGCACCACGCAGGCTTGCTGCTAGAATGCACCAATCTCCAAGCACTATTAGGAGACCAGTAGTATTTTAGCTAGAGGTAGTATTTGCATAACCTTGCTCTCCTTCATGTGTCTGTCAGGGCCAATACATTTTCAACTGATTCTGTCTCAGACAGAGAGATAGATGATCTGTGCTGCTGTGTCTCAAACTGCCCCAGAGCTTGTTTAGGTTTTGTGACAGTTTGAAGAAGATGTATGGAGGCTTCCTGACACATGGACATGTGTCTCACCAAGGCAGATCTCTTCCCCAGCCTGTAACTTTCACCAGCTCTGTGTAACAGTTCCAGTGCTGAGAATGGAAGAAAACTATGAGCACTCAGAAATTTTGCCATGATGAAACAGCTCCAGCAAAGCCAGTAGGACAGCACTGGAATTTAATTATTGCACAATTTAATTTGCTGACATTTCCATGATCCTTTCTGGTTACCATAACCAAATTCTTGGTCTGGCATTCTAAAGACCGAGGTCATGGCTTGAAGTTGACAAAAACATTTGTTTTAAAACCCCGGCCACAATTTCAGCTGGGGAAATCCTTTATACTCAATAGAAGTGGTTCTTCTTTTTCCTTCTATTAACTAAAAAGGAAACAACTCATGATTAGAGTTCTGTGTACTCCCCAGATGCTTTAGAGTTCCCAGAATTAATTCTGGATTTGAGATAACATTAAATACTCAAAGGTTTCCCAAGAAAAAACATTTTAAAGAAGAGAAAAAACTCACAAAAACAAAACAAAACCCTGATTTAATGTTCTAATTCAAGGTTTGCTTGTTTGCTTTTGTGGAAATGAATACTTCAAGCTAAAATTAGACATTGGTAGCATCTCTCCATGCCCACAGTTCTTCACCCTCTTCTTCCATCCCTGTCTGACCTTGAGCTTGGTCCTCCACACCAATTGTGTGTTGCCAGGTAGAAGGAAAATACATGGCAAAGTAAGCAGGGATGTCTCAACTGACAAAGACCAGTGCCTCAGAAATGCCTTTTCATCAATGAACTGAATCAGTACACAGGCAGACACATGCTGAGATTGTCAGAGATACTAAAAACAAGTTGAAAATTAGTTCATTTGTGTGTACACCACAAATCTAGCACTCATCTTGGTGGAAATGTTGTAGGGCCTGTTTCTCATTCCAAAGGAATTCCCTATCTGACCCTCTCATGAGTCAGTTTGCTCTGCCAGGACATAACCTGGAAGGAAATGGATATGTTCTGCCTGCCCAAACTTCTCTGAAGCAGCTGCTCTCCAGCTTGGCAGGCTTGCATCACAGGAATACACACTGGGTATCCGCTTACCCTGTCACAGGGCCAGGAAAACACCAGTATGAAGTGTCAGAGTCTGTCAGGGCTCATCAGCTGGGAAAAGGTTTCACCATTTCTCTTGGGCATCAGCACTCTGCATCTCACAGAGGCTGATTTTAATGGGGCAAGCTTCAGTAGGGACAAAGGGAGTCTAGGCACTGCTGTTGTCACTGCCCAAGAAAATTCTCCAAAGAGCTGACACTTTTATAGCTTGGCTGTAGAGAAAACATCAGGTTTCATACCTTGACAGAAGTCAAATAAGAAAGTTGTATTAAGAGAAACCCACACAGAAAGATCAGAAGAGATATGAGTATCTGGTTAAGGACACAGTCTTGCCAGTATCATCTTTGCAAGAGTCAATTGGCTCAGCAAAGCAAACATTATCTTCTGATGGCAATTTAGTCTCCATCTGGTTCACCCCAGACAAGCTTCCATAACATCAAAGGGCAGCTGCACTAATTGGCCCCTCAGTCAGTCAGAACAGAGCACTGAATAGGGATGTGAGGAGACAGGGCAGCCTTCAGCTGGGAAGAAGCCAGTCCTGCTTTATTCCAGTCAAGGAACCACTGGATTTAATTGGACTCTACATTTTAGACAATAGTTGATAAAAAAAATAATAAAAAAAATCAGAGACTTATTTCTAGTACTACATGTGCTGTTACGGTGTTCAAGCTGAACTTTTAAAGGGTCACAGAGAAACACTACTGATTTACCCACCATGGATAAATTTCTTCTCTGAAGTGTATGAAAGACAGATAATTAGAAATCCAAGAAATTATTATTTCTACTATGCAACTACTTTTATTTAATATTACCAAAATAATGGGAAGCTAAATATTTAAGGAATAACATCTGATTTGATTATAGCCTTCAGTTTTATTTTTCCAAGTCATTAATATTGCATGAAGACTAAAAACAAAAAGAGGTTTGAAAATAAGAATTTAAAAGAGACCATGATCTCTCTACTGTGACCAGCCAATAGAAAGTAGATACAAGAGCCAAAGGCAGAAAATGAAAAAGGAGCACAGATATTTTAGAAAGAAATTAATTCAGTGTTCAGGAAAGGAAAATAGAAGCTGGGTCTCCACCAAACACTGATCTCTGTGTTTCATCAATAAGTTCTCTTTCCCAGCTCTCAGTCTACATCCTGTATCACTTATTGCGTAACGAATCCCTGAGGGGTTTGGATATTTAATATTGCAACACAAGAAGATAACTTAGAAGCGAGAAATTAAAGCAATGGCACCTAGGCTTCAGCTGAAGAATTAATCACAGTGGGCCAGATTCCCTCTGGAAGCAGGGCTATGCTCAGCACAAGAGCAAAGGGACAGCACCTCCAGATTCATGGGAAAGCTTGGTCCAATCTGGCAAGCACGGCAGCAGTCCAGGTACTACTGTTTAATGCCATTGGCCCAAATTTCTGTAGTACCACTTTGGGCAGAGGATCAATCATGCCCACACCATTTCCTAACTCATGGCAACAAAGCAGAAGCGAGAAATTGACCCAGGAGTTTGCCTGAAGAAATTTCCAGGCTAGCAGATACTGCACCCACCACTTGTAACTGGAATCTTGCCCACAGTCCTCACGACGAGGGAACTGGCCTCTGTGTGGGACAGAGATATAACTGCATTGGCAAGTGCTCCTAGAATAGACACAACAACAGAATGATTCTTCTGGTAGGCCTCGCCTCTGTTCTGCTAGTGAAATGAGCCAAACTGACAGAAAGAGACCTCTCCAGGAGCTCTGGCCAGTATTAAAAAGACAGTAAAAAAAAAAAGAGTTGTCTCTACATACTGTTATCAAGTTATCTTCGTGGCAACATCTCTACATGGAACAGCTCTAAATAGCACAAGTGGGCAAGAGCTCAGTGGGCAACACAAATGCGACCCTGTGGAGAAAAGCACTGTGCTCTTAGTAACAGCAGAACCTCCATAAGTGAGACACAAAGATGATGTGATGTTTGCTCTTTTGTGAAGACAACGTCCACCTGCCTGGGGTAGCAGGTGATACAGCAAACAATAGCTCCTGTGTTCAAGGTAGCTATGGGTTTTGCATACATAGATACAGGTTCACATCAAGATATAAATGACATAATTATCTGCCTTCCTTGCTTTCCAAAGCACACATTTAAACAGTATTAGGATGAAAAACCTATCATATCATGGGAAATTGTCATCATTTCTAAACAACATCACCGTTTAGTAGCACTTTACTGTTAGCAGCACAGGGGCACCATTTAAGAATGTTAACAGAGAAAATTCTTCTGGGAGGGAGTAGAGGAAGAGTTATAACAGCATGCAAAGCTTTGGGAATGGAAACTTTATGTTGCACTCCATTCCCATATGACAACATAGAACAGTTTACACGTAACATAAAGTGCATCTCTGAGTATCCCAGCATTAGCTGGAAACCCTGAACTCGACAAGGTGTGTTGGGCCATCTTTGACTACAGTCACTAAAAATTGTAGAAGAGGAGCAGGCACTGCCTGCTGCTCTGAAGCCCCACAATTGGCTGGATCTCAGATCAGTTTCCATCCATGAAACTAGCATCAGATGATATCCCAGATTTACACCATCTGTACCAATGATCCTGTTCTGCCTTACCAGCTCTAAAAGCCTAACAACAAACTATAAAGATTGGAGCTTTTTTTAACAGAAGCACACAAAAGAAGGAAGATATCAAACCTTAGAGTATCCAATGGAGCAGAGATTTCACTCTTTCCCGTGTAAGCTAACAAATAATGACCACATTTCTGTTAATAACTACCATCTGCCCCACATCATCAGACCACACTGCCTAAGACAAAGCCACAGGGCATCTTCACAGTATCAGGCAGCTGCTCCATCTACTGGATTAAACCTACGTCTCAAGATGCTTGGTTCTCCCCATGCACCACAAGCATAGGCCTCTGTGACAGTCAATGAATCACAATTATGAATAATGTTAGAAAGCCTGCAGAGGTCATGAGCACTACAGAGGTCCGAACACTGTGGGTAAGCTTAATCATTAGAATGAAGAATAAGGAGGAAAAATGGTAAAGGTCATGGGCAGGCTGGCTGCTCTCCAGTTACCCTCAGCTCAGTCCAGCACTTGACAGTTAATTTAGGGAGCAACCTGACCAAAGTCAAACCATAAACGAGTTCCTTAAAACCTATAAACAAATTAGCATTGATGTTGCTGTTTCCAAGGTTTGCAGAACATCAAGTGACCAATGATGCACGCAAAAAGTCTTGCAACAAAGGAGATCGGTATTTGCTGAAACAGTGAACCACATCCTGGAGTTCCTCTTTTGATGGGACTCAATGCTGTCGCATTTGGTTTTCCACACTCATAGATGCAGTCACCCAGAAGTGAAAAGAATTGCTTTTTCTCCTGTATCTCTCTATTCCTTGTGTAGTCATTTTTACCAGGACAAGCTAAATGCTATCAGAGTGAGATATAAAGTTTTGTTTCTTTCTTTGCACAGCTATAAAAGGCTGCACAAAGATGCAAAATAAAATGTTTTAGCCTTACTTGTCCTTGAGATCAATAAAAAAATGTTTCAGGACAAGATGGAGAGATTTCTTTCCTTAAAATAAGCATCTTGGGCAGAGGGTAGGGAATTTCAAATGATTTGCACCAAGGAGGGGGGGGGAGATTTCATTCATTTCTTTTCTTTCTAGGACAGACTACATTTCTTCCTATAAAAACCTCAGAAGCACAGTGTGATAGGAAGTTGAGACAAGGCAGACTAATAATGAAAGTGGTGTAATAATGAAAATGCATCTGAGTTATAAATTTCATGAGTTGAGGTAAACTACGAAAACAACAAGGTAGACCACATTAGTACACAAGGATGTTAGCCAGTACCACCATTATTAAAAGATTTCTTCTTGAGGAAAAATCTTGTTTTGGGAAAGAAGGAAAACACAATTTATTTCTAGTTGTTCAAGGAATACACGCTTCATTCTTAGTTGGGATAGAGAGCTCTGTGTGTTGCTGAATTAGCTGACATTCCCCCATCCATGTGATGGTTGCTATGTTCTATTCACAACACCTGTATTAAAGCACATTCACTTGCATCCTGCAATGAAAGGTTCTGCATAAAGTATCATTCTTAAATGAAATGATTTACAGCACCTGCCAACTGAACTATCATCTTTACCCAAGATACTTCTTGCTCCATGAGAGATGGCACTGGAAGAAATCTTCAAAACATGAAAGTTGGGCCTTTCAGAAAAAAAAATCACTGAAATTTGAATCATCTTTTGAATCACAACTGTCAGTGCTGCTGTTTCTTCTCATTTGCTGCTTTCCTCATTTGGTGAAACTTTCTGAGGACTCTCAGCTCCCATCTTCATTCAGGCTATTTGTGTCAGAAGCTGGCATAAAAGACTAAGAATAGGGGTAGGTCTTTCCTTCCAAATGCCTGCTTTGTTGATCAGAAAACAAGTGCTTGTCAGCCCCAAGGGAGCCTGTGGTGGCTGGCTGTGTTACACCCTCATTCCTAACCCTTGAGTCATAGTAGGAGCAATAAGATAAGCCAAAAGGATCAAGGAGATCACTCACACAGCACACTACTGCAGGTGATCTGATAGCAGTCTTTCAGTATGTAAAGGAAAATTATAGGAAATAAGGGGACAGACTCGTTAGCATGGTCTGTGATGATAGAACAAGGGGAAATGGGGTAGATTTCAGCTGGATATAAGGAGAGTGGTGAGGCACTGAAACAGGTTGCCCAGGGATGTGGTTGATGCCCCATCCCTGTAGACTTTCAAGGCCAGGCTGAATAAGGCCCTGGGAAACCCGATCTAGTTGTGGGACATCCCCATTCATTACAGGGGAGTTGGATTAAATAACCTTCAGAGGTCCCTCCCAACTCTACAGATTCTATGATTCTACAGCAATGTACCCTGTCTCCATCCCCATTCTTACCCTTGTCATGTTGACCCAGTTCTCTCTCATCTAGGGAGGTTCTGGATGGGTACGAGGAAAAATCTCTTCTCTGAAAGAAGGATGAGGCACTGGCACAGGTGGTAGAGTCACAGTTCCTGGAGGTGTTCAAGAAATGTGTAGATGTGGCACTGAAGAACATGGTTAGCACACATGGTGGTGATGGGCTAGTGATTAGACTGAATTACCTTACTGGCCTTTTCCAACCTTGATGACTCTATGATGTTTAACACTTCCTTATTGTGCCTGGTCCAAGCAGACTGCAAATACAAACCCTTCTCCTGCAGCTGTGGGCAATCCTACAACATTTGATTATTGATGCCTAAGAACCTAGCAGCAGCAAAACTTTCCCTGCAAGGAACAACTCTTCCAGATTTGAACAGCAAGTAATGAGAAGCACTACAAAGCCATACATCCAAACGAAACTAGAATACTCATAACTCAGTGTTTTGTTCTGCAAGCAACCCAACAAATGTAGGTAGCCAGAAAGTCCCCAAACCTTCACAGTACAAGATCAGGACAGGCTGCCCATCTCCTCACTCCTTCCTTGACCCAGCAGAAATTAATCTTCATGCCTAATTTATCACTGAGCACCTCCTTGAGAGGGCTGTCATAAGTTCCAGCTAGTGCTAATCACTGTGCAGCCTAGTATTCCCATAGATGTTTAATGTTCACACAGTTTTTTTGCTAGTATTCCACAGCAACATCTCCTCAGCAAGTCTGAGGCGCAGGAGTCCAGTGAGACATATTTTGTGCTGTCAGAGTACTGAGTTTGGGCAGATATTGTCTGGGTCCTGTACAATGTCCAGGCTCCTGAGGTTGAATCAGCAGACAGGTTGGGTTGTTCTTTGCAGACAAATGACTTTGTGCCCATTATAAACACCACATGACTTACACTTGCAAAACTTAGTGAACAGCTGTTGCCTTTGCCATCAGTATTCAAGATGACATTGTGAATGCGATGCTCTCAGATACCTAAGGGAACATTATCTGAGCTATTGCCTCCAAAGATACTACAAATTATGCAACCTGTGCACTCATTATCATCATCTTAAAACATTTGCTTATGTTTTTTCTTACCACAGTGTCAAAGCTTTATTTGAAATGCAGTTATCTTTCAGAAGAAACAATACCATTATGTGTGGCACAACCTATGCGATCTCAGCTGGGGACTGAGTAGGATGACACACCCAGGCTATTTCTTAGGCTGGGATTTAAAAAAAGTCATTAATACTGAAACTGTGCCCAATGTGAGGCTGATCCAGATTAGACAAACACTTCTACCAGAAGGACCTAGTGCACACAGTCTGAAATTTGTACACTTCATAGGATACCTAGATCCAGAAGCTTCAGACCAGGTGCAACAGATGAACAATAATTGATTCACAGCTTGCTGAAAAAACAGGTGATACAATGACAAGTTTTCAGGAAATTGGAACTGACAGAAAGTAATTACACTGTCCTGGCAGTTTGTCTCTTGTGGTTGTAGCATTTTTGATCAGGTGTAAAGAAAATCTTTGTATTTCCCCAGTGACAGCAGAGGAATTGATGGCTGCTGATGCACAGACAGCTCACCTTGCAAAGTAGGTTCAGGTAGAAGCACCAGTCTGAGGTACGTCCCTAGGTTCTGGCTTGCAGTCCTTCCTCTGGTTCACCATGAAACCTCCCAGCCCGAAGGACCGGTTTGCACAAAATAGTTCCCAGTTTAACTACAAACTGTTATTAAACTGATTCAGTTAATCCTTCAGAAACTCCTTGAGGGACACAGTGAAATTCATTTATAACAATTATGGCTTACAGCAATTTATCTTTCAGCTGGTAAGTTAATTGTGAGATCAATTTAAAACTTGGTCTTGGGTTAATAAATTACAAAGGTATCTACAAGGTATATACATCAGCTATCTCCTGAAAACACAAGTGGAGGTAGTGTGTTATTTTTGGCAACTGATGGCTGATTAATTAAACTATTTGTGCAGGCCAGCCCCAAATACCCCGCCCCAATTACATGTTCTTTGCTTCCAAACATTGAGCAACACACAAGTGAATGACTCATCTGTCCTCTGGAAAAACAAATGCGTAGCACAAGCATTGTTCGACCCATTTTTAACAAGAGGTCAACATGCAGAAAAATGAAGCTGCAGCAATGAAGAATTTGACCTACAGGTTCTCCTTTCAGCCCATGGCTCCTCAAAGAGCCCCAGCATTAAGCAGCATATTAGTAAGTAGCGAGTTTCACATGCATGCTTTCTGTACTCATCCCAGCCCCAAATTAAGGCCTTGCATATTTTGTGCAACTATCCCTTAGGACAAAATCATTAGCTGCTTTTACAGTACACAAGTGAAAAGCCTCCTGTTTTCAAGAGCTTGGAGAAAGCAATATTGAAAATGTATTGAAACAAACGAAAAGGTTCAGCTAAAAGCAGGTGCTCCTAAGTTTTCCCAAATGGTACCTTCAGATTAATTAGCTACAGAAAAATTAAATGTATAAAAGGGATTAAGTTAATAAAATTAAGCAACAATAATTAAATATTTTTCTATGGTGGCAGAGGAACAGCTAAGAAGAAAGTCTTATGTTGTCACCCCAAAAATAAGAGGCATTTTGGGGAGCAGTGTCCCCAGGCCAATGCTTGTATTTCAGCTTGGTGGTCTCTTTGGATTGTCTATGCCAACTGGGCAGAGCCCATTAACTTCATTGATGGGTTTTGCCTCCCAGTATGTACTTCTCAATGTGGCAATTTCAGGAAACCGATGTGATGCTATTACCTTTTTTTTTCTTTTTTAAGCTTCCAATATGCTGCTCAATGGCAGGTGATCTATGAAGCATAACAAGATTCTTGTCTCCTATCCAGTATTTCCACAGTCTTGTTTACTCTATAGCTGTAACCACGTGAAATCACTTTTAAAATTGAGAGAAACAGGGGAAGGCATCTATTTCCAGACCTCTCTAGCAACTCTTCATCAGGATCACGTGAGAAATCTGAGAATGGACTCATTTTCAAGCTTTGCAAGCACTTCTTTCAACCGTGGCTCTTTACAGAGCTCATTCATACTCAGAATCCCCTCGGAGAAGCTTCCACGCTCTCATCCTCTAATTATTATCCACAACATTCCCTTTCACATCCAAACCCTCCCACATCTTTCAGCAAAGACACTGACATCCTGGCAAGTCTTACCTAGCACTGTGGAGAAATCTCTCACTGTGATAGGACAGCCCAATTCTGTCCTGCAGCAAAAATCCGCTAGGCAGAGAAGCACCCTCAGGGTCACAACCCCACTCACAAATCTCTAGTATTAGTACTATGCTCTTGTTCATTTTCCTGGTATAATATAATTGCACCAATGTCGGATGAACCCCAGCTTTGCTAGCTCCTCTGAGATGGGGAGCACCAGCAGCTCCTTCCTACCCACTGCACTCATATAAGGAAGTAACTCAAATGAAGGGGTAAGAATGGAAGGGAGGATAGATGATCCTGTAAAAAGCAAGGAGTTTCACAGCAAACCTCACTTTGAGGCAGCACAGGGAGAAAGGAAAAGGGCCATTTTCTCCATGTAGATGGAAAGCAAGTTTGCGCTGGCAGAACTGTTTGCAAGGACACAGTGCCCAAGTAACCCAGAGGAAAACCACCAAGCAGGGCTGGTGAAACTTCATGGTTTTCCACTGAAGACACAGCATTTCCTCCTGAAACAGTGATAAAGCATCTGACCAGCTTTGAGCAACGACAATAATTTACAACCAAACACGAGGCCATGGCTTACAGAGGCTTTACCTCTTGAACAGAAAAATAAGAGCCAGCCCCTGAGCTGCTTGTTATCCGAAGGCACCAAAGTGAAACAAAACAACTGACCACTTCGAATCAAGGAGACTTGTATAGACTTGTTTAAACTAGTCCTCATAGCTGGCACAAACAGGTAACTTTGGGAAAGAAGGTAAAGGAAGACAAGTAGAGCTGCTGTTTGCAGCTCAGTGGTGGGGGCGGTCTCGTGAAGATAAGGACAAAACAATGGTGGGTAGGATTTGCTGTTTACAACACAATGGAGTTGTGAATTGCTGTTGTCTCAATGCAGCCCCCTAAAGGTTTTGTAAGGGTACCACCAGATGGGCCCAGAGAGCCTCCCCACATTCTAGGATGCATGCTCAGGAGGTGGGAACATCTAACGCATATGTAACCAATTTCTTGGAAATATGATTAATACGTATACATTGCGTCTATAAATGTGTAGTGACCACTTCCCTTGTTGCGCATGCTTGGTGGAGCAACCCCTTGCGCACCCAGTGCTATAATAAAGCGAATATCTGCTTGACATAACTCGTTGGCATGTCAAGTTACCCTGTCAGATTTCCCAGCTGCAATTTAAAAGTTGTTTCACATCAGGGTCAGCAGGGCTGGAGGGTAACACTGAGCTGAGCAAGTCAGGGCATAGAGCAGTGCTTAGGGCTGTGCCCTCAGGGTATTACACAGAAAAGGAACAACATTAAGAGCACCACAGGAATGTCAGAGCACTGTTCCAAGCCCAGTGGCCTTTTATGCAGTGGTTGGTTTATGTCATGGCCAGACACAACTGAGGTAACTGGTATTTGTATGTACAGATCTGCAGAGCAGATCATATTGCAACAGGAGGTATTGGTTTGAATTTCTGCCTCCTTCACTGGCATATATAAGAAACATGATCATGTTGTCCTCATTTATACAAATTGCAACAGGAAACATCAAATGAAAAATGGATAGAGTTCTGCTGAACCTTTAAATGTATTGTAGGTCATTAGTAAGCCAAAAATCAGCATGTGTAATAGGTTTTGCAGTTCAGATTTTGATTATCTGTATTAAACTGAAATACTCTTAAACCAAAAGATTCAAGAAATGCTAACAAAAGGAACATGGCCATCTTAGATGGTTAAAGCCCCATGATCTTGCAGTATATGCTTGGTTCTGAATTCTTTTGCTTTTACTACAGAGGTTGATGCCTTTAATCTAAAGAAGAAGAAGAAAAAAAATGTTATTCCTTATCTAAAGAAAGTCTCAGCTGCCACCCAGTGGAATTAGGTATCTCTGCATTATACTAGTGGCTCCGGCTGTTACTTCATCACCCCTCCCAGGCTACACAATTTTCCTGTCCAACAGTAAAGCTTGATTTGTTTGCGGTATTCCCCACATATAGATGATTCAGCATGTCAGAATTGTCATTATTTCTATTTATGACAAGGGAAGCTGAGGCCCACGAGGGCCAAGTAATCTTCCCAGTCACATCAGTCCAGAAACAGAATTAAGGCCAGACACCACGCCACTCCCTGATGGATGTCAATCACAGGCACTGCTGAACCAAAGCTGTCCTACCGTAACAGAGCTTGAAGCAGAAGGGACATAGATCAGGGGGAAAAATGGACACACAGTGAGGTTAAGGCTGCCACATTTAGCTTGGGCAACTGCTTGACCAGATCCTCTCTTTCTGGTCTTCCACATTTCCTTACAAGTGAAACAAGCAAGCAGTCTGGTTTAAGAGATGCCTGCAGGGATGTTGCAAGCTGTCACCAGTTATTTTTCACTCTAGGAAAGCATGCTCTGTTACTGCAAGAAAGACCTTGACATATGGCAGGATCTAGAGGTGAAAGACAGAGCTGTCTGTACAGCTGGCAGTGCAGCTTCCTGGGATGAGCAGAAAGGCAGGACTTAGATGATACAAAGAGTGAAGAAGTGCTATACAGAAGCATCCACAGCACTAACCAAAACACGGACAGAAACTGTCCTTGCATAAGGCTTCAAACACCTTGCATGCAACAGCAATATAACCTACCTATTGGGGCTTACAGGGGACCCAAAGTGCAACAATCCCTCCCCTGTCCACACAACTAACTGAAGCTTTAAGCCTCTGAGCCTTTTCAGCAAAATAAAACTGGAATAGCTGGAATGCTTCTGCCCCATCCTACGCAAGCATATTTCTGAGCGGCAGCCCTGTCATGTAGCAGATACAAGAACTGGTAAATGTCGTGCACTGGCAGAAGGCCACCAGAAATTGGCATGGACAGCAAGAGAAGTACTTGTTTCTGAAGGCAGTATGCATGCATACATGTACACACACTTTGCTTGGAAGATGAGGAACGAAGTGAGATTCAAAAGAGACCCAGAATACAAAAAAGAAGGTTCAGAGCCATTTGCAAAGACTAACCTTCTCTGATCTAAAGTACAATAGCAGGATATGTATAAACAGGTCATTTCTCAGAAGAGAAACACTTTGTTCCTTCTGCTGCCCTCCTGACAACAACCATCATTTGTAAATGCACAGCTTTTCTATCCTCCTTGACCAGCTACATTTGCAAGATGCATCCCCCACATTTCACCCAGAGGGTATAGGTAGCTCAGGACAAAAAGCAGCAAACTTTGGTATTTTAAGGGTTCATGGGAGAGTGCTCAACAGCCAGTAATCTGTGCTACTCCAGGCCAAATGGCAACCTCACCATTCAACATACTTGCTCATTTGCTGAGCAAGTATGTTGAAAAGACTTTATGGATGCTGAACAGGAGATAAACACCTGCATCATGCCTTCTGTGAAGGTCAGTGAAAACCCACGGCTGTTTGATAGTTTTCCCTCTCATAATGACCTTCCACATCACTGGAAGCCCACTTCCACCCAAGAGCCTATAGCAACCCAGCACCCCAGAGCAATCCCAGGCTGCATTATTTCTATTTGGTGGCATTAATAAGAAATCCTCAAGTTTTACCTTGTTCAACTTTCTAAACTGAGAAAGTATGGTTTGGACACAGTTGGACTTGATGATCTTGAAGGCCTCTTCCAACCTGAGCAATGCTATAATTCTATGATCTTCAGATGAACGTTAGTAAGTTCTATATTTTAAAAGATAGAAGTGACCTACTTAACTTTCTCACCTCAAGAAGAGAGAAAGAAAAGGCACTCCCTATTGCTATGTGGTATGATTTTAAAACAGTTTCATAGAAAACCTCCATGAACACTGTATATAGCAGCAGCAATCCTCCCCTGGCATTATCAACTTAAACTCACACTGCTATTTCAAATCAGCAACTGGTGGATATCACTGGCTGATTGGCTGCACTGGTCAGAGGACAAATTATTCTGATTAGCAATTGTAGGGTGAATAACCCAAAAGAATGGTATCTACAGAAAATAATGGAGGTGGATGGTATATTTTGTATGGCTTTTCTGGATGGTATACAGGCAACCAGTAAATAAAGAAAGGCTCACCTAGGACTCCACAGGGGAGGGATCTCCAACAAGAGATCCTTCCCCAGTGGTGGTCAGCCCTTAAATGGGGTCTGGCAGAGGTGGAGCCAGACTGCACCTCTTCTGGTCACACAGTGAATTGCCTTCACCTGTGCTCCTGCAGCTGACTCAGTGCTCACCTCAGGTGATCAATCAGTGGTTCAGGCCCTGATTCAACAGTTCCCATACAGAAATAAAAGAAAGCTGTGTTTTAGAAATTCTGAGTCATCTGGTCACACACAACCAGATCTAGACACACAAGTCTAAACTGAGCAATTCCTGGAAAGTCTCAAAATTAGCAGAGGGGAACAGGAGGTAAAATAAATGTGTAAGTAGAAACCTTATTTACCAGACTGATTTTATTAAATCTGCTGCTCTGGATGCACAGAAAAGTAAAGCCAGAGGATGTACCTTGCTAGACCATCATATAATGGACATCATATCCAGGCACACAGGCTGCTAAATCTTCCATCTAGGAAGATAGGCTCGCTCTCTAAACAGGCCTTGACAGGTGAGATACCATCATACTCTGAATAGTCACAGCAGACCACCCATACATAGCACCATCTCTCTCTCCTTTGGTAGTGCACATCTTTGGATCACCAATTGCACTTCCATTCTGCCTGAGCTTACATAATAACATCTGTATGTACACTTCAGCCTCCAAAGTGCACTGATACACTTATATACATTAAGCTTTGCATACTGAAACTGATGTTGCCCTGGCTTTTCTGGCATGCTTGACCTCCTTGCTGTTTATTAAAAAAAAAAAAAAGTAAGTACATCTCAGTCTTGAAGCTTAGAGCATCAGAGCGTTGTCCACATTTACATTCCTTAGAGCAAACTCAAGGACACACTGACCATCTTTCAAAGTAAACCGCACTTTCTTGCTTTGCAAGGAACTACCACAGTAAACACATGCACAAACTGTAAGTGAATGCTATAAAGCAATGCAGAGAAGAACGTTAACCACAGCCAGCCTTCCCCAGCAAATTGTGCCCACCTTACATGCTTTCCTGCATGTGGACAGGTTTCACTTAAACCGAGAAACCCACATCATTAGATCCATTCAGCACAAAGAGATAGCTCCTATTTGTCCTGGCAGTGTTAGAAGCAGTGCTGTAGCACACGCTCACAAGAAGGAAGAAATGTGAGGCTTAAGAGGTTTCAGACCATCTCCCTCTCCAAATTTAGGTTAATGGCTTCGGAGACAAGGCAGTGTGTTAAGGGAACCCATTCTAAAAGCCTTCCTTTTGGACCCTATGGAAAGACGTGCTTTGTGCAGTTGACAGCACACAGGCTTCAGGGACCCCTCTCCTTTATCTTTGCACTCCCATATCTCTCGGACAGAAGATCTGATTTTTGGGTGGTCCTGCATGGAGCCAGGAGTTGGACTTCATCCTTATAGGTCCCTCCCAGTATGAAACATTTTTTGACTCTTTGCTTCTTGAGGATCCTCCAAACAGTCATTCCAACCCAATGACAGTCAAGGTTAATGGACATGGAGAATATGGGAAAATAACATCCTCTAACAGATTTCAAATAAAGTTACTTGAAGAGTCAGACAATTCTCCAGATTGCTGTTAGCTAGAAATTTCACTAGCATTACACCCTTACTTTCGATCTGCACTAATTCCACAATAATGAAAATTATGTTAATTCACTTCAGGAACTTTCTCCTCTAGGAAAAATACTTATTAGCATATCAATAATCTCTTCATCATCCCAAGACTCTAAGCATTTTGTTTACAAGCTATGAGAGACAGGTGTTTTTTTTAATTATTTTCAAAATTTTCTTCCTCATGATTTAAAAACACATCAAAAAGGCAAAAGAATGCTCATGTACCTTAGTGTATACAGTTCAGCTGCCCTTAGCACTAGCTTTACAAACTGATATTTGAAAGTTGATAATATTTGTAGAGTTTTGTAATTGTATTAAGTCATCCAAGTAGTTATGCATGAAGTAAAAACAGTGCTTACTTTCAAACAAGATGTCACAAGTACTTCATGGTCCCCTTGAATATTACCCCACTGAGAATACCCACTCTACGCAACAGATTACATGGGGGATTTGAGATATCTAGCTTTTGTTTTCTACAATACCTTCTCACTGTGCACCCCAAAATATGGAGCTTAATACATCCAGTAAGAGACCAGCTTCCCCAAAGAGAAGGCATCCCTTGCCTGGAAATTGAACCTCCACTCTTGCCTATGTTCAAGGGATCTGTTTGAGCTTCTTCAAGGCTACTGTAACAGCAGAAGCCCTGATATTAGAATGGCCTGGGTTGAAAAGGGCCTCAAAGATCATCTAGTTTCAACTTCCATGCCATGGGCAGAGTCACCAAGCACTAGCTCAGGCTATACAGAGCCACATCCAGCCTTGCCTTGAATACCTCCAGGGATGGGGCAGCCACAACCACTCTGGGCAACCTGTTCCAGTGCATCACCACCCTCTGAGTGAAAAACCTCCTAATATCTAACCTAAATCTTCCCTGTCTTAGTTACAGGACAAGGGGGAATGGTTTTAAACTATCAACTCATGTAAATAGATGGAGGCTGGCTGCTGGGTATGGTGCAGACATACACAAGAAACCTAACTCAGAGCAGAACCTTGCTAAAAAAAATAAATAAAACACATGGACAAGTGTCCATGTGGATTTACTTATCCCTCCTTCAATTGTTAACCTGCTGGCTGGTAGGGAAGTGCAAGTGAGAGGAGCTAAAATGAGACAAGTGGGAAAGAATTTGGAAAATTCAGAACTAGGTACCAAGAAATGACAGCACAGAGGAAACATTCTAAAGGAAAAAAAAAAACCAAAACCAAAAAAACACCAACAACCAGAATTTCTCTTGGGAAACTTTCACTCTGTATCAGTATTTTGAAGTTACTCTAGCCGTGGCCAAGAAGGATTTCTTTGTATTAGGTTCAGTACAATAGGATGGTTCCTGCCTCAAATAACTCACGCTTAATGAGTCATTAACTTATTTAACAGACAGGCTGCAAATAAAAATGCCAGGAGAGAGAATAATTTGGCTTTGCTTTTGGAAGTATAATAATCAAATACCTACCCAACATCAGCAGCAGCTCCAATTCCTGTCTGCATAAAAGTTTATATAGACAAAGCTGATTCTAAAGAAGTGTTTTTCATGCTTGGATCAATCAATAAAAGAGGATGGCACATTTCTGCAATCTAGTGAGATTTCTTGGCACTTCAGGATGCAGTTCTTTCCTGTAGTTCTCCACTGCTTTCTATATGAAGCACTAATACTCTGGCTCGCATCCTCATAGACAAGATCGTTCCTATGTCTGCTTGCTTCACTTTCAGGCCAATTGCAGATTGGAGAAAAAGTAAAACAGATACCAACATATAGGAATTGCAGCTGTCACTAACTTCTATGCCTGCAGATATAGGAGCATGCTTCTCAGGTCATCTTCCTTACTGGATATTGTAAACCTCTTTGTTAATAACTCAATTTGACATTGGTCTCCATTGTTTTTCAAGTTATTTTAGTACTGAAGCTAAAGTGTAAAAACACCATTTCAAGAAATATCTCCTCATGGTTACATCTTGCAGCTCAAAAACATGAGCATGGGCATCCGAGGCTTTGGAATGCAGCAAAAAAATCAAGAAACATGACCAGTTGCAGAGCCTAGTGAACACTCACAAAAGATCTAGAGTAGACAAAGCATCACATCTACAAGATGGAAACAGCTGGAATGAGAAGGATGATTTCATTGATTGCTTCAAGCAACACTATCACTATTCTCTTACAGCTCATTTTATTTACAGCCAATGAATGCTACCACAAGGACAGATCCCTTTCAAACATTACCAGTCTCAGCTCATAGAGCCATCAGATGGCAGAGGAACACAGAAATAAGCTTCCTCCTTGGCATAGTATGAATGTTCCTTCAACTTTTGCTTTTAAATCCCAACCTCTTGGGATGTTTGGAGAAGTAGTAGTACTAGAACATGTAGAACCACTGCAGAGATGTTTATTACTTAAAAACTCCAAAGTATAGTTTTTCTTCCTGCAGTACCAGAGGCATTCACCACTGCTTTACACCATTTACAGCTGTGTTTCTACCATTACCCGTGGTACTTGCTGTTATGAAACAAAGCAGCAGCAACAGCCATCAACAAAACCACTCCTCTGAAAATTGACAGACACCAGAAACAGACTGGGATCAAACAATGCATTTTGATTTTGGACAATCATATAGGAATTTATACACCAAAACAACACTTATCCGCCTCACAGGACTATGGGAAGGATAGAATCTGCCAGTAATAGCTGATCTGATCTTACAGATAAGTTTTAGAGGCAAGCAACACTGCAGATTTCATCTGCCAAGAGGGCCTCTGTGGCCCCTTTTTCTTTTCTCAGCTGGCAGATCATCATCAGGGCAAATAGAGGCCAGCTCTTCCATAGAGTATGTCTGTGTACAGTGCTGCTGCTCAACATGAGAACCCTAGTGTTGAAACACTGTTGGTAGAGGCACAACTTAGTGAAATTCTATCAGACTGTCATGGTTTTATGATTTTTGGTACTGGTATTCCACATCATAACATCATGTAGTGCATTTAGAGTTAAAGAGTTAAGGTTCCAGCTCCATGGATCATCGATAGTTCCAGGTATACCTGTCTCAGAAGAGAAGAACAACTACATTCCCCAGAGGACTTAGCGATGCTTTGCGTTCTTACGTATTTACGCTCAGAGGGGGAGATAAAACTGTCTGCGGTCACGGGAGGCTCTCTCTTTCCTTTGGAGATCGACTCAGCAGTGGGTGCTCGCTGCCGTCTCGCCTTCAGCGTTAGCGTAAGGCCTTCGGTTTATCGGACACTCTCTCTTGCTCATTTTATTTGATTTATTAGCTTTAATTCCAATTATATTGTATTATAGTGTGTTATTTTGCTTTCCGATATCTATTTAGTAAATTAGTTTTCCTCCTCAGATCGTTGCCGCTGTTTTGTTTCTAGGCCCATCTCCCTATTCCCTTTTCCCTTTCCCCCTTCCCCTTTCCTGGGGCGTGGGTCCGTGGGTCCCCCGCACCAATCGTCACGGAACCGGGCCGAACCTGCCCGTAAACCGTTGACACAGACCCATGGGCTTAACACACCCTTATGGCTGATAATTAGAACAACATGTTACAGGTTTGGGGCGATTTGTATGCAACCTTCCAGTGATATAACAGCAAAATTAAAAGCAGCCAAGGAAAACAAATCACTTCAATTCAGTCCCAACCATTGTTTTAGTTCCAGCCCAGCATTTAGATCCAAATTCTTTAACTCATTTAGACTGTAATTTTTTATTTTTTATTTTTTAAGCATATGAGAACAGTTGGTAAGGTCAGATAGATATCTATGACTGTCCACATGCATTTGACTCCTATGTATATATTTATATTATGTGTGTATATGTATTTGGCTCTGAAGGGTCATACCTTCAGCCACACTAGAAAATGTCAGTCCTAAAAGAATTTTTTTCCTCTAGGAACAGCATTAGGTTGGTAAGAATGACACAGCAGACTTTTTCCAGACACCTTACTGCAATTATCAGGGGTAACAAGAATGAAGTGCAATCACGGTGCTGTCTATACCATGTAGTATGTTTCAAATTATACTCCTCAAACAGCGGTGATAATAATTAATTAGCTAGAAAGTAATTCAGTAACATTCAAGTTCTTTGTTACAAAAAATTAGGAAAGCTATAATAAAAGTTAGAAAACCAAACTCCAGAAGCAAACTCAGCAGTAAGCATCCTGCCTGGGCTCAGCATGCAAGTCCCAGGCTGGAAAAACCCCACCTTCAAAAAAAAAAAAAANGTGATATAACAGCAAAATTAAAAGCAGCCAAGGAAAACAAATCACTTCAATTCAGTCCCAACCATTGTTTTAGTTCCAGCCCAGCATTTAGATCCAAATTCTTTAACTCATTTAGACTGTAATTTTTTATTTTTTATTTTTTAAGCATATGAGAACAGTTGGTAAGGTCAGATAGATATCTATGACTGTCCACATGCATTTGACTCCTATGTATATATTTATATTATGTGTGTATATGTATTTGGCTCTGAAGGGTCATACCTTCAGCCACACTAGAAAATGTCAGTCCTAAAAGAATTTTTTTCCTCTAGGAACAGCATTAGGTTGGTAAGAATGACACAGCAGACTTTTTCCAGACACCTTACTGCAATTATCAGGGGTAACAAGAATGAAGTGCAATCACGGTGCTGTCTATACCATGTAGTATGTTTCAAATTATACTCCTCAAACAGCGGTGATAATAATTAATTAGCTAGAAAGTAATTCAGTAACATTCAAGTTCTTTGTTACAAAAAATTAGGAAAGCTATAATAAAAGTTAGAAAACCAAACTCCAGAAGCAAACTCAGCAGTAAGCATCCTGCCTGGGCTCAGCATGCAAGTCCCAGGCTGGAAAAACCCCACCTTCAAAAAAAAAAAAAAAATCTGTTTTGCACCATTCCACTTTAGCAACATGAGTGTATGCTTGAAATAACTAAGAGCTAAGTAGAAAAGCAAACAATAATGCTATCAGAGACCACTGAAGCCATCAAACCCAACCCCCTACAGCCACAGGCTACCTAGATTATGATGCTAAACTAAAACAAGTGTTCACTGTACCCAAAGCACATACAAAATGTTGGGGAAAGTGAACAATGATTTAGAGATGAGTCAGACTGCCACAAAAGCTGAAGGAATGCAGGAGGATGGAAGCCCACAGCACCTGGCCTAATATAAATGTGGCAGCCCATCTCATCTTACTGCAATGTAGGGATCTATCTTCATACTGGAGCATGTATTCCTGCCAGGATGAGGAGGTTTGGGGTAGACAGGCACAATATCATCACTGGTGCTACAGCCAGAGAGAGAAATACTCAAGCAAGGGCATGGCAGTCTCACAGAGTGAGCACAGAAATGCAGCACTGAAGAATATGCTAGAATAAAAAAATACTGCCAGAGAGTAAATGGACATTCACAGCAAGGCAGTAATAGTAGCATTTGTTTTGTACATGTTTATTGAGCTACTGAAAAGCAATGCCTGTCACTCACACAGATCATAAGTGAGATTTGGAGTTCCTCATTCAAGAGAGATTGTGTGACCATTTACATCTTCCTCTGCACTCAGAAATGTAGGTTGCAATACTGTTATTTAGTAGTTCTTAGTAGAAGGCAGCCTCTGACAATGTGAAAGGCATTAATATTTACACTAAACTGAGAGCAAGCTGCTTGTCAGTGTTATTCATCTACTGAACACCAAAACCTTGTCTCTTGAGTCACTGCAGCTCATCTTTTTTCCTTTCAACTTAGCTGCCTTTCTTGCTGTGACCTATTTTCTAGGGAACATACGCTCAGCTAATGCTGGGAGATCAAATCAAAACTGCAGCTACGCTTCCTTTGAAGAGAGATACATCCTTTGCATTAGAAATTTCTTTCTGGTACTTATTTCTAAATGGAAACACTGAATCTGATGGGAAGCCTAACTAATCTGAGAATCAGCCATCCTTATTACCAAAGGCACTTCTGGATTACAGCAACAAAAGTGCATTATTGTCTCAGAGCAGGATGAGATAGTTCTACTAGTAACTCAGTTGCTCCCTTTTGTCTGTAATATCCAATGAAAAGCAGATGAGAATAGCTCTGGTGTTCTGAATTCTGATTAATTTGTTCCCAGCTCTACTTACGTGGTTTTGTTTGCTACTTCTGAAGCCTGCTAGACCCTCACCAAGCTTATTAAGGTTGGAAGTGACCTCTAAGATCTTCTAGTCCTGCTGTCCACCCATCCCCACCATGCCCACTAACCATGCCCCTCAGTGCCACATCTATACAGCTCTTGAACACCTCCAGGGATGGTGACACCGCCACCTCCCTGGGCAGCCTGTGCTCACCACTCTGAGAAAATTTTCCTCATATGCAGCCAGAACCTGCCCTGGTACAACTTAAAACCATTACCTCTCATCCTATCATTGTTACCTGGGATAAGAGGCTGACACCCATACCACCACAACCTCCTTTCAGGGGATTGTGGAGAACAATAAAGTGTCCCCTGAGTGTCCTCCAGATCAAACAGTACCAGTTCCCTCAGCCTCTCTTCATAAGGCTCCAGACCTCTCACAGCTTCATTGCCCTGCTTTAGAAACACATTAACTGAACTGAGCAGGAAGAAATGTCTTTGGGATTCTCCCTACGTTCAGCTCAGCACCAGACATGTTCACATTTGCTTCAGCATCTTCCCACAGAAGCTAGATTCTCCTGAGCAGCACTGCCTCACTTCTCAGACCTGGTCTTCCTTTCTCTGGCTCCAATTTAAGGGAATCTAAATCACACAGTGGGGGTCTCCTCTTTCTAGAACACATAAATTCTTCCCAGCTCAAACCACAAAGTGGAGGCCATTCATTAGAAAAGGAGATCCAGAATAGGCTGCAACAGGTAAGTCTGGACAAATTTTGCTCTGGAAAAGAAAAATCTTCAGTTAAGTGGCTGCTAAGCTGCAGTCTCTACTGTACACTGCAGCTCTGAGTTGAGCTTAACTGCTGTTACAGGGCACATTTTCCTCATGATCTCACAGCTGCTCCTCAAGCCTGTGTCTGATGCATGCCTTTAGCAGGCCTTTCTCCAGCAATTCCTCATTTTCTCCCAATGGACTCCATGCACATAGAACAAGTTCTCTCAAGTATCAGAAGTTATTTCAAAAATTCCCCTTCCCTCAAAAGGGCACCGCTGCTAGCCTGTGAACATTAGAAGACAGCTACTGCAGAGACAGTCAGAGCAAGCCCCTCTACTGCAAATGGCTCCATTAATGTCTTCTGTGTCACAGGTCGAGAGTCATACCTAAAGCTCCTCTTAAGCAAATGGTCTTCTTCTCATTTGCTTCACTGAGAGCTGAATAAGACCTTGGCTTCCACCCAAGAGCCCCCGCAATTTCAGCTGTGCAACATTTATCTGCACCTGGACAGAAGCTGAATTGACCCTGCAGATTTCTCTGTTTTTAAGCTGTAGAGATGACTCTGCACACCTAGATCCACAGCTTTCGGAGCTGCAATTTTTAAAGTGGTTCAGTCAGAAAGAAAGAAGCCATTTTTTAGATCTTTTGACTTGTCGTTTTTTAGTTTTTACAGATACACAGCATATATAAATAAAAGCAAGTTTGAGAAAATTTGAGAAAAGATCTAAGAGTATATTTACAGTAGTCTTAATTTAACTTTTTTTTTCCTGTGCTAGAGGATAAAAGGCCAGGTCTTCTAGGTTAGGTCAGCTGGAATACACAATGTTCCAGCGAGATAACAAATTGTCAGACCCTTAGATCATCTCTTTGTTCATTTGCTGTCCAAAGAGACTTGGCCTCAGTGAAGGAGGAAAAAAGTGCAGGATTTGATCAGCAACCAAGAAAGTCCTGAGAATAGATTCTTTTTCTCCAGCTGTTTCCCATCATGTTTCTTTATGTATCAACTTTAGACAGACTAACCCAAAGGTCTGGTGCTCCAGAAGTGATGATTAAGGCGAGAATCCAGCTTTATGCTCTGAAACAACAGCACGTGCCCTAGTGCTGATTTTTCATATTTCCTTCCACTCAGTATCCATTACTATGCATGCAAGACTATCTGTAAAGCACAGCATTTTGCTATTTTCACATGACTTCAGTAAGATAGCTGTGAAGAATGTTATGCAATGGGTTTAACACACAGCTGAAGACATCCACAGAAAACTTCTGCAAGATTACCTTGGCCTTCTGGTGCATCAGCAGCCAACTTCCAGATGAACTGTAACTACCCTTATGTTCACAGTGTAGTAACATGGGGCAGAGGGTCGACTGCCAGAAGGAGCAACAAATAACAGAATGAAGTCATCCTTGTGTTCTGCAGCTCCACCACAAGATGACCAAAGGACACTAACGCCAGTCAGGCCCAGGCCTATGCCCCACTTTTCAGAAGTAGCCAGCACATTGCTATTGGCACACCATTTTAGTTCAGTGCAATTGCTTCCCTGTTTCTAAGCTGCTTTTGGAAAGGACGATGTGAGATTCTTAGTTGCTTAGGTTTTACTGAAGTTTCTATTCTGCTCATATTAATTAAGAGGCAAATAACACTCATTATGGATACTAATTAGTACTGAGTTGGCAGAGGGCTGGTGTATCATAAAAATACAATGTTTAATGAATATGTGGCAGATATTAGTCATCTCATTTAACACAGCTGGCAGATGCTCCTCTCACAACAGAGTAGGCTGGTGAAAAGGAACCAACCACAAACATTGCTGTCCTTTGCAGAAGCATCTGTGGATCACTAGCTGACCTGTCAGGTCATCAAAACATCTCAATCAGGTCAGCAATAAACAGTGGTCAAAAGCTCTCCCCATCAAGCAGCCACTGCTCAACTGAAAGACCCTCACAGCTGCAGGAGGCCAAGCAACACAAGCTGTACTCAGCCACATGCTCAGCTGAAACCCATCCATCACAGCCAGTAGTTGCTTAAGTCCTCAGTAGTGACAGCATCACAAGAGCACACTATAAAATATGGATATCCTGTGGTATTAAGCCACCACCTGCAATAAATAACGAGGAATTCATTTCAATTGCTTCATTAAAATATGAAAGTCGCAAAGCATTCCACTTTAGGAACTGAATGTTTACTGCCATTTGCAGTATTTTACTGCTTGGTAAGCTCCCCTAAATGGGGAGCTGCTCTTTCTGCCAAAAACTCATTTTACTTTTTCGTAAGTACTGCAAAGCTGAAGAAACTGCAAACAAAAAGACATCTGCAACTTGGGCTTTAAAAGAAGTCCAAAAAACCACACTTAACTGGGGGGATCTGGGGTATGCTTAACCAAAAGGTTCATGTTTAACATCAGCCAAATAAGGAATTTTTTGGAAATTAATGAAAATAAAATACATTAACATAAATCCTTTGATAGCCTTGCCTGGAATATCAGTCAGTCCCCTGAGCGCTTTTATCATCTATGAGATGCAGCTGTGCTCACCTTGGAGGTGTTGGTGTTTGCTCAAATAAGCAGTTTCACATTGAAGAGGCAAAGAGCTACGGTTAAACATTGTGGACAAACAGAAAAGGACAAGTAACTACTAAGCTTAATTTCTAATGTATGATTTTTTCCTAATCTGCTCTTCCCCTTTTCTTTTCACTACAGTCAGGACTTGCAGAAGAGGCAGTGAGTAGCCCCTTCGTTGTTTTTTTTTTTATTTTTGTAAAGGGTGACTTGTGTACCCCTTAATTACTCTGTCCAGGCTACAAATGCATACAGAGGCTCTGCAATGACCTTTCCTGAAAGGCCTTCTAACTCAACCTCTGCTTTTGTAGTCAGGGCTCCTTGAAGTTCTGTAGGAGAGGCAATGAGTTCTTCAGTGACCATCATAGGACTAAGGTTTGCTTCAGGCTTACAGCAATCAGGCAACATGCATCAGTAGAAACGGGCTTAAAGCATGCCTTGTACTACCTCTGTAAACATGGCCAACACCCCTTATGGGCTCAACACATCAAGTACTGTGGTGAGCTATCCAGAGAGCCCCAGCTACTTGCCAGTGCTACCAAGGACTGCAATGGCAAGGAAGAAACTATTGCATTCCTCCCAAAACTCTGGATTTTGCACTTCAGTTTGGTTCTTCCTGCCAGATAGAGAGGAAGCATAACACTGAGTGAAAGAGAGAAAGCACTTCCTTACACAAGGAAACCACACTACTTGGTTAAATAACATATTTTGCAACATAGGCAGTTTCCTACCCTTTAACACTCAAGCCACTACAGAAATAACAGTGCTTCCGCCAATCCAGAAAGGCACAGAAGTAAAAGAGCACTGCATTTCACAGCAAGAAAATGGGGCTGAGAATAACATCAATTCTTTCCCTATATTACATTGGCTTTTACCTAGCATGGAATGGCCATTATGGATAGAAAGCACATTCTCCCTGCTCCAGATGTGCTGGTCTGTGCTTTTGCTCTCCACAGATTTCCGAGAGCAACCATGTCCTTGTAACCATGGAAACCACTTTCAGCAAATTCCCTCAAAACATAGAAGCAGAAGGATGCAAAGGAACAAACATTTTGAGAAGGTTGTGCACAAACAGTAAAACAGCATCACATCTTCACAGAAGCATTCCAAATAGCTTGAGAATCATGCAGAAATGGATAAAGTCACAGGATGCTAAAGGGCTGGCTGCCAGGCTGCTCACCTTCCTGACCAGACTCAAAACAGAGGACTTTGGTTAAGGCTACTCAGAAGACTTGCACTTATATAAAAGTAGTATAAAAGGTAGTAAAACTCAAAGCAGATTTTCTCCAGGCACTTTCCCAGGCTTCTTTCCAACCCATATCAGCTTCTTGTACCAGCACCATTCTTCTGCAGGCAGCACAACAGCCATCAATCACCTCCTGTTCAGGTCATGGCACTATCAGACTGGTTCTTCATGGCTGCTTGTACTCATGCTAGAAGAAACAATGCCTCTATTCACCCCTTTCACATCACTCATTATTTTGTACATCTCTATCATATCCACACACTGCCCTTTTCCAAGGATGGATATAACTCAGTCTACTCAACTCTTCCTTGAAGAGACTTGTATGTGAACAAAGGTATGAGAATATCTTTCTTCTCCTGCTCTAACATCTTAACGTGGAAAAAACAGAACTGTGGAGAGGCACACAAAGCTCAGAGCCATATAGTGGGTTTCATTTTAGCCACTATACGATATTTGCACTAAATTTCATCTGTTATCATCCACCTCAAACTCAGCAGGTCCTTCCTCATCCCTCAGCACCTCCAGGAAACCTGGGTGAATGCCACCAGGCCTGGGTATCTGTTAGTTTTCATTTTGTTCATTTGTAGCTGTGGCTCTTCCGCAATTACTTCAAACTTCAGTCTGACTACTTGCTGAACTACTACTGAAAAGAACATTAGGAATTTCCCCAGCTTCCTCCTCTGCAAAATAATAAAGAAATAAAGAAAAATAATTAGCTTCTTTGCAGTAGTCTCATCCACATGGCTGTTAGATAACTAGCAATATCTAGTTAACTTTGATCTTTACATTTGCCCATGTAGCCTCTTCCCCTCCCTGGGGTTTCACAGCTGTTGCTTAAGGCAGCACTGACAGCGTGCAGCTGTGTGACCTTGGATCTGGCTGCTGGAAACAGAGCTGGGAGAAGCCTTGCTGGTGACTTGCACTCCTCCTTCCCTCAGAAGAGGCGTCAAACCATTCCCTCAGTCCCTGCTCAAGCTATGTAGGTGACCCTGAGCCAGCACTTGTTCCTCACCAGCCCAGAGCCAATGAACCAGCTTCCCAGCCTTGGTCCTTTCCATCCCCATGGACTGACCTGACTAGCTGAACTAGACTGCGTGACTCACAAAGACTGAACACAAGGTGTGTTTTTGTATAGAGAGAGAGGAGTAACAGGGCCTCCTCTTCACTCTGCCATTAGGCAAGGAGGCAGGGCACTGTGTACTCCACACTTACTGTGCATGACCTTTGTCTACTTGCTTAAATGCTCCCGGTTGGTCTCTCTCACTCCAGGAAGGGATGAAAGCATCCTCCTGAGAGGAAAGGCACAGTGCTTCCTTCCCCCCCCCGTAACCAATAGCAACAGCAGCAGCTCTGACCAGGGCTGGGAGGTCTGGAAGCTGGCCATGAGCCTGAGCAAGTTCACAGGCTTCATTTACAGAGCAGGGACAAGGCAAGCTACAGAGAAAAGCTTGGTCCTCCCCTGTGTATAACAGATATCACACTGGCACTAAGATATAAATAGGGCATCAGGTATCATTCCTGAGATCTGTACCAATATGCAGAAAGAAGCTCTTCATATAGAAGCAGCAAGAAAAATCTTTACTGGTGAGTATACCATATTAAATTTCCTGTGTAGTTCAAGACTTAGCTTGCAGGCTTGCCTTTCTAAATGCATTTTCTAGCAACAACATTATCACACTAAGCTATAAAGGGAAATACCTGTACTTTTCTTCTCGTTAGGCTTTAGAAAACCACTCCTGCAATGTTACCTTCAAGAAACAGTGCTAACAAATTTTTGTAACCATTAGTTGAGGTACATGCACGGAAAGCTTGAAATAAAATTCAGTTTATGTGTAAAGTCCACCGTCATGTTTCAGCATGCTGTAAATCTAAACTTCAACATGGTACCAAGAGCACCTTGGAGGGCAGGAGGTCATAACACCAGGCTTTCTTGGCATCAGATTCATCCCAGTATTAAAATAGCTCACCCTCCCTCCCTCCTTCCCCACTCCAATCCTATTTTAAGGAAACCAAAGTAGTTCTACAGAACTCCATGTTTTAGTTGGTAGGGTTTCTACCCTTCTCTATGTTGTATAACTTTTTGTTGCATAAGTTATCACTTAGTGGTAAAGCAACAGAAGAGGAAGGGGAAAAAAAACCAGGGATATAAATAAAAAGTTGGAATGTATTTTATAACAGGGTTCAGGGTGAAAATTACTTTTAAAACATTGCTATAACAATGTACAAATACATGGGAAGCTGGGCTTACAGGAAAAAACTACGTTTTCCTTTTTTTTTTTTTAGGTTATTGGATACAGTTGATAGAGAGTTTAGGACCACAGAAAAGCTTGTGAAGGAAGTCTGCATTCTGAGCAGGGAATTCCACAAGGCATGGACAATCTGTACATGGTAATAACCACACTAATCACAAGAGACTGCTCAGCTCTACAGTTGGAATGGAAAGAGGATTTCAAGTTTCAGTCCAAAAGGCTCCCAGGAAATGCTTGATACCTATTGTGTGGAGTTGGGCAATGGACTATAATCAAAGGAAAGATGCTCCTTTCTCCTGCCCTCCCAGCCCAGCAGTTTGGTAACTGCCTTGGCTGCCACACACAACTGGGTGCTCTGTTATCCTGAGCCCTAAGAAATCAGGGCTGTATGTCACACAGAGCACTTTTCTCCCAGGCCTTTCCTACTCAAAATGTCTAAGGCTGCAGCAGACCTGGAGAGAAAGCCAGGCCTTCCCCTACATCTGCAGTTGGTGAGGGAAGCACAGAATCACACCAGCTGGCTCAGCAGCAGACCCTGCTCAGGCCTGCCTGACACTAATTTCCAGGTGGCTCATTTGGGAACAGCTTGGCTGGGTGAAGGCTATCAGCTGTGTGCAGAGCAGAGGCATCTTGAATCCTGATCAAAGCATCAATTAGATTTCACCACTTGTTAAAGTGCAGTAGCAGTGAGATGGCGAGCTGATGAGACAGGAATATCTTCCTTGGTGGAAACAGCCTAATGCAGGTTTTATTTATTCAGGATAACACTTCTTCCACATACATGCTCCATGCACTTCCTTTTACCTGGAAGTTCCATGTTCACAAGCACTATCAGTGTCTCTGCTCCTGATCTGTAACCATGATTCCCACTGCAGCCATAGCAGCACTCAGCTATTTCTAGCCCCACAGCCCAGAGTCCCATTGGTGAGTATTACATCGGTCTGCTCTGTAAACAAGAACGGTAACATCACTATAGACAGGCAGCATATTTCCCCTATTCAGGCTGATTAAAGGAGGATTCCGAGTGAACACATCTAACTGCATACAAAGCACAGAAGATGGATATCTTCCTTTGCAGCTATTAGTGAATTACCATTGATATGCCTAGTAAGCTTGCACATTAAGATCTAATTGCTTCCTGCTTCCCTCATTAACCTGAAGCACTCTGCTGAAAGCCCTGCTCTTCCAGGAGGTACCACAGTGCCTGACAGTGTCTGTTCAGCCTAAACCCTGGGTCTGGAGCTGCAATCTCAAAGCTGTCTAAAGTAATGATGCCATCTCCTCTGTTTATCACAGGCGTATAAATGCTTTGCAACACCCCCTCACTTCACTAAGCAGTAACTTCACTGTCACATTGTTTGCTTCATAAAAATCCTGTCTAACACTGTAAATATGAAGAACGTGATGCTTATTTTCCACATAATATTTTAAACACCTTAAGCCAAAGCCTGATACATTAGTTATCTATTGCTATAGTACCTGTTACTACGTCCTTAACGTGGAGTTCTTACTCCTGTTTGCAAACATCTGCCGACACATTTGCCAGATTCTCCCTCCTCAGTCAAGTATCTAATCACCCATTCTCCACTCCTCCTTCACAATTTCTCAGGTTGTTAAGCACAGAGGCAGATTTAATTGTAAGCCTTCTCACAGCATGGGGAACTGAAGGTCTGGGCACTGCAATACAAGGTGGGTTAAATCCCTTGGGTTTGGGGAGCTCTCTCAATTAGCTCACAACCAAACCCTAAGGAATTAGTGTTCTCCCACCTGCACTTCAGTAGTGGTGAAGTAGAAAGGAGGTCAAAGCTGCTCACTCTGAAAATAATCATCTTGTTTACACATTGAAGCTAAACAACACTGCCCATAGTTGTGCAGGCTCCACAGTTAGACCCCATCAGAAGACAAACAGAAAGGAAGTCTCCAGTAACCCAATCTCAGCCCCCTAGAAGCTACACGTGAAAATACTTCATTTTATTCTAAAGTCCAGTGACTTAACCATTCATACATATCAGAAGCAGAATAGATGAACTCACCATGAGCAAAACAAAGTGGCGACAGCAATGGGTCTTCACCAGCCACCCTGTGAGCACCAAGCAGTGCACCAGCCAGATCAGACAGCAGCCCAGGAACCCAGCCAAGAGCAGAGGCTCTTTCAGCTGTGCTACACTGAAATAGAGCCTGGTGAGAGGGTGGAAACTGGACACAGGTAGGGGTGATCAGGTCAGTCAGAATCATTAGTGCCCTCAGGGCCTTGGCACCTGCACCCACATACATTCTCAGTCCTACAGATAAGTAATATAGGAATACAGATAAGGAAATAAGCAGTGAAAGACACCTTGGCACTAAATGAAACAGAAGATGAAACATAAATCTTTCACACAAGTTGTGCTGTGCATTTTTAAGGGATAAATGCAAATCTTACTGCTGCAAGATGTCTACTTCTATGAAGTTCAACACATTCACTTTATACAAGGGTTCCTGATCACGCACAGGTAATCTCCTTCCAATAAGGCCAACCAGGACCAGGACCATTCCTTGCAGAACAACTAGTGAGGAAAAGCACAATTCCACACCCAGATTACACCACTACAAGAGAACACCATCCACCTATATTCTGACAGAGATGACTTATTGCAGCTTCAGAACTAAAGTGATCCCTGGAGATCTCCCCTGCTTGCACCACAATCTTTCCCTTATTTCTCCACTCATCTCCTTCCAAGCTGTCCATATGCCCTCTTGCATCATCTCCCCATACACACATAGCTATACCTCTGAAAGTCACTTCAGGACCTCCAAACTCAGTTCCCTTGAGTCAAAAAGGAACCTGACACGTTACTGGAAGCTTCTGTTTTGGGAAGAGAGTAAGTTCATTCAGAAGGTATGGATTCCATTCAACTTAATCATAATAGCAACAAGAGAAAATAATAGACAATGGTTGTTACAACACAATAGAAAGTGCAACAAGAAGACAGAGCAGCAAGGCCTTAAGCCAAAGCAAGAAAGAATCTACTGAGATGTGATAATAGTAAGCACAATAGTAAGAGAAAGAAGCTGCTTACCTTCCGAAGGTCTGCGAGATCCTCAGGTAGGCAGGGATCTCCATATGAGATGCCTTCACCTCCACTGCCAATCCTTCAATGAGGTCTGGGAAGGGACGGATCCTGGCTTCACCCCTCCTGATCACTCAGGTACACTGACTGCACGTGAGCTCCCCTGGGTCAGCACTGCCTTCCCACTAGGTGTTCATCACTGGTTCAAGCCACAGCTTAGCATTTACACTACAGTTGTTCTTCTGGGGGTTGGTGGTGCATTGTGTTTTCTTTATTTTACATAACCAGGTTGCTTTCTTCTATTACTGCCAGTTTCAGCTTGTACCTAGGTGCTGCAGCTAACCAAGAGGTCATGATTCCTTGGAGGTGGTTCCCAAATTAAACTACAACGCTAAATGAAGCTTACCACCCCATGGAAATTATGAAGCAGCTTTCAAGCTCCCACAACACTGAGGGTATCATAAGGTTAGAAGAGAGTCTGAATACCAGGAAGTGGTGCTGAGGGCATGCCTGCATCATGGGCTGGGGTCTCATCCATGCCATGCTGGCAGTAGTGAGCCCTTGTACAGCTGGAATGATTCAGATTCTCAATTCAGAGATGTAGGTAACCTCACTAGGCAGCAGAAAGTGGGTTTTATTACTATGCAGAGTATCTTTAGATGTGAAGGAGCTTTTCTCTACCTCCCAACCTGAACAAGTTCCCATAAGAGCAGCCCTTCAAGTGAAGAATGACAAGAAAACCTTTGTAGCAACACCTGTCCTACAGCACTAGGCCGAAACTGAGCACTGCAAACTCCTATTGTCACCACCTCTTGGTGCTCCACTGCCCCCTGTGTGGTATGGAAGTTTGAGCTGCTCTCTCTCTCACCTGTGCATGAGGGCTTATATGCTCTAACTGTAAGAACAGACGTTATGTTAACTGTGCCTGGGAGACCCCGAGGAATTCTGAATTAGTACAGTCCAATAAAAAATGCATCTGAACAACTTCCATATCTTCTCCGTTGTTCTGATCTTTTAGGTGAGTGCGAATTCCCATTATTAAATCTATCTATATATACAATATTACCTTGGTGTGTTTCCCTTGTCTAAATCCTCCAATGTATGTATTGCTAACAGCATTAATTATCATGAAAATGGTTTTAGAGCAAGAAGAAATTACCTGACAACGGGGAAAATGAGAATGTTCTGTGTGCTCTAAAACTTGGGAACAGCACTTCAGGGTGTGAATATTTCCATAAGAAAGCAATCACACTGATGAAAACTGACTGGTAAAATAGTCTGAATAATTTGTGTATGTGTGGGGAAAGAAATTCAGAGGTAGCTGACTGGGACAGGAATGAACATTACTATAGGAAGCAACCAGAAAAATGTCAAAGGGCTTGGTGCTGACTTAGGGACTATTCCTGCTATAAAGGGTGGCCTTGGAATCCAAGGCTGAGCTTTTTAAAAGTATTAACTGTAACAAATAATACCAAGATATTGCATCGAGTGATATCTTCAAGTTTCTGAAGCAACACACAGTGAGATGAATGGTAGCACTTTGCATCCTAGAAGATGCTTTCTGCAAAAATCCTGATATCCAGAACCCAGGCCGTGAGGACACCCACAGGCCTCACTGTCCCTCACCCCTATGGCCCAGATCCCCACATCAGCCCTATGGCCCTCAGACCCTGCTCCATGGATGCTGCAGTGAGGCAGGGCCCAAGCTCCCCACAGCCTGGCATGGTCCCTGCCTAGTCAGGCCCACCCATGGCCTGGAGCAGCTTTGGCCTGTCCCTGCACCCCAGGTGTGCTGGGCTTGCCCTGCTGCCCCCAGCTCTCTTACCTTCAGCTTCAGAAACTGGAAATGCAAGGAAGAAAAGGAAGAATATCTAACATGTCCAAATAATGAATAGGATAAACAGTTACACATAGCAGACGTTAAGCACTTAAGCAAGGACTGCAAGGAATGTTTCTACAGGCTGATTTATACATTATTATCCAGGAACCAGCAGCAAACAAATCCTTATACTTCAGCTATGAGGTCCTTCCCCAGGCACAAAACTTGCCATTGATTCAGGTCCTGCATCCCCTTTCTTACACTCAGGAGCTGCCAATGTGAGAGAAAATCCCTTGCAAAGAGGTTGCAACTATACAGTCCCAGCAGTTAAGCAAGAATAAAACATAGGGGTCTGTCGTTCCACCGGTGCTCTTCAACATCTTTTTCAGTGACCTGGACAGTAAGATCGAGTGCATCCCCAACATGACTGCAAACAACACCCAGCTGTGTGGTGCAGTTGGCAGGACAGTATAAAGGGATGCCATCTAGAAGGACCAGGACAGGCTTGAGGAGTAGGTCCACATGAACATGAAGTTCAACAAAGTCAAGTGCAAGGTGTTGCACTTAGGTTGAGACAACCCCAGGTGTTTATTTGTACAGATTGGGAGAAGTACTCATGGAGAGTAGCCTTGTAGAGAAGGACTTGAGGATCTTGGTGGACCAAAAGCTGAACATGAGCTTATAATCAGGAGGGCGAACAACTTTTACACATTCTGATAGTGACAGGACAAGGCGAAATGGCTTTAAACTATAAGAGGGAAGATTAGGTGAGTTGTTAGGAAGAAATTCTTTACTCAGAGGGCAGTGAGGCACTGGCACAGGATGCTCAGTGAAGCTGTGGTTGCCCCATTCCTAGAGGTTCAGGGCCAGACTGGATGGGGCCCCAGGCAGCCTGAGCTAGTAGGTGTTAGCCCTGCCCACGGCTGGAGGTTGGAAGCAGATGATCCTTTAGGTCCCTACCAACCCAAGCCATTCTATAATTCTATGACAGGCAACCAATTTGGTGGTAAGTTTCTTTCCACTTACCTTTAAAGTCACAGCACTACCACACTACAGTTGTACTTCATCAATAGCTTTGGCCTGTGTTTGCACTCTCAGCACCTCCACAGGCTCATTTACATATACATTAATTGTCCACCACCATGACCACAAGCCATGCTAATCCTATCATTTTACTCCCTTTCAGGAGAACTGGACCATGGAAATGACCATTTTCTATGTGACTACTGTGAACTAAGAATGGAGAAAGCCTGCCTGTGTTACAGGTCCTCCCTGCCCTTGCCTGGGGAGCAGCTTGCTCCCCAGCACCCCTAGCCAAGGAGTAAGCCAGGAGCTCTGCAGACAGAGCCTATTTGGATGTCAGGTGGCAATGAGTTCCTTCTGAATGATGAGATTCATGGAGTGACAGCAGTGCAGCAACAATCAATCCTGGAAAAAAACTAAAGCAAATCTTCTAAGCGGACAAGTCTGGATGATTTCCTGCTTCTCAAGACCTTTTATATCCTCCCAGCAGAGAAACAACTGCAAGACAAAACTGTTTCTTGCAGCAACAATGGCTGAAAGAAGAGGAATAAGCCAAGAAATGTTTTGGGGGTTTGTTTTAAGGTATTCACTTCTTTTTCAAGATAAATTCTTTTCTGTGAGGGATTGTTTCATGACTTTAAAATTCCCCAAAAGGGTTCTGTAAAAGGGAAAAATGCATGTAAATTCTCCCCCGATGCCCAACAGACACTTGCAAGGATGTTCTGTGACCTGAGTCATCCCAAAAGAAGAAAAATATTTGATCCACAGAGTGAGCACTTGGGACTCCACTGTGCCATCTTTCATTAATTTCTGAATGTTTGATGGTTCAGCTGAGGCAGTTCTCACAGGCCAAGGTCTCCTCTCACTTTTGTGTTCCACTGAAGACATTACCTGGGGAGTTGACAGGAGCGGGCCAAGCACCATATGAAGAGCTGTCAGGACACAGGAGGTGTGTGCTTGCTCGGTGGTGATGTTGTTCTCTCCAGCACTGTGGATGAAGTCAGGGCCGGTCTGGTCTGCCAGAATAATTCAGAGTACTTTAAGACATGAGCTGGAGAACAGCTGGTCCAGAATGGAATACTGCACAAATGCAGACAATTCTGAAGACTACACCATATAGCACATAAACAAGAAAGCTCCACTGGAAACGTAAACTCAGATTTCTAACTTTCTACTGTTTCACTCAAATAGTACTGATCTCTGCTCTCTGGCAACAGTGACAGGACCTGAGGGAATGACATAGGGCTGCTTCAGGGGAGGGTCAGGTAGGGGGTAGGAAATGGTTTTCTGCCAGAGGGCAGTGGGCATGGAACAGGCTGCTCAGGGCAGTGGGCATGGCCCCGAGTGCTGGAGTTCATGGAGTGTTTGGACAATGCTCTCAGACACTGGGTTTGGATTTTGGGTGGTGCTGTGTGAAGCCAGGATTTGGACTCAACGCTTCTTGTGGGTCCCTTCCCATACAATCGACTCTCCTGCTATTCTAAGTACTGTCTTAGTCATCATTTAACAAAACTTTGTGCGCATGTAATTTGCATATTGAATTGTGAAAGGCAAGCTTCTTTTTATTCCTCAAAGACAAGACTGATTCTGCTTCATCACGGATCTATTTTGAATGTATGAACCTACCACATGCATAATTCATGCTCTGAATCTTTCCCAGTTGTAGAGACCTGGTCCACAGGAGAAAGTTGCAGTGATTCAACCAAAGGTAATTTCAAATTGATTCCATGCACAAAGCAATATAAACAGTCATTTACAATCTTTCGATTTATCAAATAAATTGATGTTAGTTAAGTTAAATAAGTTATACTGCACCACCACTTGAAAATACTTGATAAAAACGGCTTTTGAAACATCCAAGTGCAACAGTGCAACTTCCGTTTGTAGATGAGTTCCTTTGCATTACACTCCCCCTTCCATGAAGATTTCAATATGCATGCAGCTGTTTTTAACGAGGAATGTGTTTTTACCTTTTAAAAATTAGCGGTGTTTCTCTTTTATTTTTAAATATAGATCTTAAAGTACTTTGAAAAAGGTAAGTAGTTATAATGGGGTTAAAATGTCTTAAGAACATTCAAACGAACCACAGGACAATAGCACGTCAAAAACCAATGACACTTTGGTGCTCTAGAAAACATAATTCTAAGGACACGAGGAGACAAAGCAGATTCACCAAAAGCAACACAGTATGCTGACAATAGGACCAGGGACTGAAGTCAAATTACAACTCTCAATCCAACACATTTCTTAGATACTAACCCACTGTGGTTAACTTTAATCACTAAAGAATTGAAGAAGAATTATGACTAGCAAGATTAAAGACAAACAAGCAAACAAACAAACAAAAAACCTACCACATTTCAAATCCAAGAGTTTGCTCAGAAGGCAGAGCACAAGTACGGACATATCCCCTTCTATTTCAGAAGCTTAATGTATGAAGATCTGCATGATCTTCAAAAAGTAAAGTGCCAGATGTGTTTTCAATTAAGGTTGTAAAAGTGCAGAATTCCTCCACTGAACTTAGTGGTATTAAAACACATACAGCTATACATAAGATCAGTAGTGAGGCTAAGAGGTTTCACATGAATATGTCATGTATTGGCTGTATAGGCAACACATACAGCACAGGAGAAGTTGCCAAAACCCAGCATTTTTTCAAGATTATTGGAGAAAGAAGGAGGATTTGGCATGACTGTGAAAGACTCTTCAGAGAGCGAAAAAGGAAAAGAAGGAAGCCACCATCTTAAGCTGCACAAAGTGTACTGAAGGTGAGTTATATTTTATTTCATTTAAAATATACTTTAAAAACATACTGTGTAAAAGAATTAGGATTCTAAATAATTTATTATTTACATTAGCAAACGCTGTTTGACTGTTATTCTACAGATAGAAATGAAAAGTCTGCAAAGGGAGGGAGTTGTACCAACTTCTTCAGGACAACGTAAGCCCCAATACAAGGAAACGTTCAAAATGCCCTCTTTCATGTTTCAGTCCCTTCAATTTCATGTTTGCAATTAGATCACAAAAAGCCCAACGACAGGTCATGACAGCAGGTGCTGAGCCCTCACTGTGAGAAGTGGAAGTTCATAGTGCTCCACAAGAGAGAGACCCCGAAGAGATTTTAACCTTGCACTACTCAGTAGTCAAAAAGCTGCAGACTCCAATCCTGCTCGTGCTCCCACTGTCACCAATGCATTCACGTGATAATGAGGCCTGCACCTGGCCCTGCAGGCCTAGCTCAGAAAGCCAGACAGACTCCTTGAGTCAGGATGGCCCGGGAGTGGGTGTTTTTCCTACCAGTGTAGGCACGCTGTAGCTTATTGTTCTTTTCCAGTCCAAACATGCCATAAATCTCATTGGCTTCCTCCCCATCCTCTGGGGAGAAATATGCATAGGGTTTACATCTCTCTGATGTAAACAACTGTAAGCACCATTCACATTTTCTGATCCACGTGACAAAATCCATATCCAAGTGCCTGTCGTAGCCTTGACCGCTCTTAGCAGGGCAGCTCAGCTTTCCCATCAGCTTTCCAGATCTCTGACATCATTCAGGTACCTAAACATCGTGTGTAGTTCATTGCAATGCCAGCTGCTGTCTGCTTTACTACTCCTGGAAAGAGCAGTTATCTCTTCAGTGATTATATAAAAATCCATGATTAAAAGAAGTAAAGCAGTCAGCTCATGTGTTCTGTATCCTGGAGGCACTCAATGGTGTTTTTCTGACATCTCATGTAAGGCACCAGTCATCCAGTAGCTGAGCAAAAAGTGACCTGCAAGGCTTCCATTAAGCAACTGCAGAGGGAACTGACAAAATTCAGCTGGTTTGCTTGCCTTCTCGCTTACACAGCATAAAAAGTGTGGGCATGAAAACTGGGGAAGTTTCTGGTGGTATCCTAAAAGAGGAAGCCTCAACTTGCACTGCAAGCCAAGAAGCACGGGTGACAGCACACCACAGCACGAGTTCTAGTGGCTGTATCAGAGCTGCAGTTACCACAGACATTGCAGAGATTTCCTCAAGCCCCAGGAGGCCTCTGCTGCCTTGCTTTCACAGAAATGAGTTTGTTGTTCACAGTGAAGCAGTTACCTCCTCACAAGACATCTCTGCAAGAGACAACAGAAGGCCAGACTACAAAGCCAGCTTTGTGGTGTACTTGCTGCAGCTTCTCAGCTGTTGGTCTTGCCTGCACAGCCTTATTCTCAGAGATGCAATGCTGGAAATAGCAGAGCCTATGGACGAAGAGGTTGGCCGGACGCTGGCTGACCGTGGCACTGAACAGACTCAGTCCAGAATATCAGTCTCAAACGGGACCAGGTGGTAGTATGTCAAATTGGTGACATAAGCTGTTGGGTCATCACTGTCTTCTAGCTCTGAGGTAAAGTCACTCACACTTTCAAACCTAAGGAGAAATTAAAACAAAACAAACAAAAAAAGGCATTAAGTTATAGAATCATAAGATGGCTTAGATTGGAAGGATCTTAAAGACCATCTGGTTCCAGGGGCATGGCTGCCACCCACCAGCTCAGACTACCCAGGGCCTCATCCAACCTGGCCTTCAGCACCTCTAGGGATGGGACACCACAGCTTCTCTGGCAGCCTGTGCCACTGCCTCACCACTCTCTGAGTAAGGAATTTCCTGGACACAATACTGCAGCTGAGGCCTCATGAGGGTAGAACAGAGGGGAACGATAACCTCCCTCGCCCTACTGGCCACTCCTCTTTTGATGCAAAAAGTCATTAATATTGATGAAAAAAAATCATCAATATGAATTTAAAAAAATTGAAGTAGATGGAATTGGAAGGAAAGGTCTGGGGGAGAAGGAGAAGGCTAGAATACCTGGAGACTGATCCCTGGAAATTTTTGAGGACATTTCTGAGGGAGTCGTTTGGAAGAAGAGCTGTAGGCAAGAATGTCTCTACCAGTACCTCAGGTTAAGTTTCTGAGTAAATGTAATGTGTGGACTTGCTTTACACCAGATTAGTGTTGCAGTAGTAGTACTTCTAATGCTGGTTTACAGCCTGAGCTTTGTGAAGGTCAGTTTGCAAGGCAATTTACAAGATCTAGAGTCCCAATTATTTTTTTTTTAAATTGGCATCTCACTCCCTCTCCTGGCAGCTTGACATTCAAACATACACAAGAAGTTCTCCAGCAAAGTCCATGAAGATCAACAGTGAATCATGAAATTACAGTTCTTGTGACATCAGCCTATATATCATTCTCCTAATGCTGAGAGATCAGAAACTACACCTTCTGTCACTTATGTAAACAAAAATTCAGTACTCACTAAAAAGGGTTGAGATATAAGTGAAAAACATTGCCCTCCATGTCCTTAAATAAACAGAAAATCTTCTTTGTAACCCATGGAGATGAATGGGCAAAGGAGTCTGCTTTCACTAAAACAAGATAGTTATTCCCTTTTACATCTGTGCCAAAACACAGAAACACAGCACGTTAGGAGTGCAAATTCTCAGTTTCTTTAAGTAGCAGTCTGCAGTGAAAGGGGCTTTTTATGACTTCTCTCCAGTATGACACTGACTCTTCACAGCACTTGCCATTACAATACCTGAACTCCTCGTCTCATGACATCCAGTTATTACGTTCAGTTGAAGTCAATCTGGATCAAAAATATGATAAATTCATTTTCAACTCCTAGGGCTTTTCTCCTACTAACAAATGAATAATTTCCTGGGACATAGCCTTTATTAGGCCACTCTGGATACTTCTGAAATTAAGAGTTTTATGAGTCCAGAAAAATTGCAGAGAAACTACTCAGAACTGATCCCATCTACCTTCTCCTCAATACAACCAAGTTATGAATCAGCCGTAGGACAATGAGAACCATAATGCGTGCACGTAAATTATTTTGTCCTCTCTGACATCCAAAGCTACTAGCATTAAGGAAGGAAACAGCAAATGAGCTCTGGGAAAGTGAGTCATGAAGCTGAAATCCACATTCTTCCGTTTCGTTCTCGTGGCATTTGGTAGTGACACAAAATACCTCAGTTCCCACACAAATGCAGAACGGAAACTGCCTTTGTATCCAGATTGAACTTGTACCTATGAAGTGAAAGGGTGAGTGTTTCCTCCCTGCATTTGGCATATAAAGGTAGTTGGACTCCTGAAGTTAAACAATGCAACTGCAGACGTCCTTCCAACTTCAACCTAGAGAGCCCTAAGAATCAAGTACTTCAGAAGATCTAAAAAGACTGGTAGGATAAAGAAACAGATAACATCTCCCACTCCTACCTCTTCTCAAAACTCAGTTTCTTGGAAAGCATCACAGATTACTGGATAGCAGAGTCCCTACATCCTGGAGTGTACTGACATGGAAGGCTTTGTCTCTTTTCCACACTCCTCCTTGGTCCTCCTCAATCCTAAGCTAAAAGGACCACAACTTTGTGAACAGAAACTCAAAGATTTTCTCCTGCAGTGCTGTTGCTATGGTCTTTACTTTTGACCATGTAAAAACTCAGTGTCAACTGAGCTTCAAACGTTTATTGCCTTCATTCCTCTGCTCCCTCCAAGTTGTTTGCTTGCCTGCACGTGTGGGAACAGAAGAAAGCAGAAGGGATTTGTCTTAGTTTCGGGCCGTCACTTCCCAGCTAATGCTGTGCTGTCCTACAGACCACTAGAGGCCCAAAAACAAGAGGTTATGAAACACTAGTGGGGCAGGCAAAATGACAATGCCAGAAAAGGAAGCAAGAAAGCTATTTGGACTTTACTTTCTTTCTCTTGCCAATTATAGAAAATTAGAGTATCGTGCATGGAAGGCCTCATAGTGGCTACTTCAGTAGTATTGATATGGTACTACATGCTGTGTGAGCTACACAGCAGTGACATTCACATGCAGTGGGAAGGCAGAAAGCACTCCTTGCTGCTGGAAAAAAAGTGAGGGCAGAGGAGTCTGAAAAGCAGTACTCTGTAGTAAACCCAGAAAATCAAAGTTACAGCTAGCAGCTGTGTAACACATCAAACTTCCAACAGGTCTTTCCTCAAAATAAAGTTCACAGAACCCTCATTGCATTATGTGCAAGCAGTACCTGAACAGAACTTCTTCCATTTAAGAATAAAAAGCATAGAAGCAGCATTTCCTTTTCTTGTCAAGTACAGGATTTTGTCTTCCTGGAAACTTTTTGCACCTAACTCTACCAGCTCCGTGCTGCTTTTGTGTTTGCCACACATGAAAGTTTCTCCTGCAGGCAACAAGACGCTTGCACCAGCACTGTCCCGAAAATACACTCTAGTTACAGGAGCAAGTTTGCTAAAAAGACAGTGTCCAGCTCCAAAGCCTCTGTTGCCTGCTGCTGGCTGGAGAGACAGAAGTGCAAATGGTCCTGGCAGAGGAAAGTATTCCTGCAACAAAACCAAAGCGTTTGGATGGATTTATTTACCACCTTTGCTTAGAGAAGCACTGCAGAGTACTGAAAGAAGCATATAAATAAGAGCTGTTTTTGCCACATGGAGGCTGAGCGCACTGGGTTCACCACATTTTGCAACAAGGTGGTATTCTGCCAACTAAAATTAGAGAGAAAATGAAGGAAGCAAAAAGCAACAACAGACTAAGCAACTCCAACTTGCAAAAACACGATAGCTTCTTTTGCCAGAAGCTTCAGATTTTTCAGGTGATGGGCCACTCACTCAGTGGCTAACCCAGCAAGCAATCCAACAGCTAACCAGTGCAGCAGGGCCTAGGTAAATGAATGTTTCCAGGTGCTTCTATTAAAAAAAAAAAAGTTTGCTTTTCAAAATGTTTGATTCAAGTACATCAGCAGCCAGAATCCATATGGATTTTTACTGAAAGGAAAAACTCCCCATCTGAGGATAGACAAGTCCACGAGGAATTAAGTCTAATGTGAATTATGTAAATCCAAATTGACAGAAAACAAAACTGCATAGGGTTTCGAAAGATTTAAAAACTTCCCTTCCGTGTTACTAGCTTACACTTCACAATATAGAAAACTACTGTATTTAAAAAAAAATTTAGTCTTTACAAGATAGCTTTTCTATATGAGTGCCATTACTTCCTGGCTGCTACCCCCCAGATAAACAATAGAGCTATAGAAGGGCATGTATAGGTCACCATGTACAATAGACGTTTAAAATATATTAAGTTCTTTGTACCTGATTTAACTTCCTTTAGGGGAGTTAAAATACAGATGCACAAAGCTGAGTTGTTATTCTGGATTTATTTCTTCCACCACAGTTTCTGAGAAACCACACCTACCGTTCAGTTCTTATCATATTAATATTTTCCTACCTTGGTATTTTCTGATTTTCTGTTTAGGACAAACACTGGGATGACAACTAGATGACAGCAGTTTTTGATCCCAGACCAGTAAGTTTTGCTTGGGCCAAAGCACACTTTTAAATCAAAACCTTTTGAAATAGTGAGGCAGGAAAAGGCCTTCTTTGGTAATCTGCTCTAACAATGTCATAGAATCATAGATTGGTTTGGGAAGAGACCTTTAAGATCATCTAGTTCCAAGCCCTCTGCTACAGGCAGGGACAACTCCCACTAGACCAGGGAGACTATTTATCACTCTTGATACTAAAACATCATCTACTATGAACTATCAACTTCCAGGTCCAGATGCTGGCCTCACAGAATTATGTCCAGGACCTCATTAATATAAACTTAGGAATTTAAATGCTGTTATTAAGTTCTAGGCTCAAAACAGTAAGTGTTAAACACTCCTTATAAAAATGAATAGAAAGACTTTGAGAAATGGCAGTGAAGCCAGATACGTTCCAGGCTCTGACAAAATCTTGTCGAGCACTAAAACCTACTCTGACCGGCAATGATCACATTTCAAACGTGCCAAGATAGAGCCTTGAATTCAAAGATAAAGCCTCCATCAGGTTTTTAGCGCTCTGTTTCCATCATTTTGATTGCTCTAATGAAAATGTAGGCAATTGTTTCTCATTAAAAATATTTAAATGCTTCATTACTTGAAGCTCAAAGAAACATCAGTCACTTTCCTTGACAGAAATCAACAGGAGCTGACTTCCATCAGTGCCCATCTGTCAATAGCACTGACTAAAGATCTAAATTGAAGCCTTCCTGGTTACTGGTCTCTGACCCCAAAACACCTACACACATTAGCAGGCAGAATTTGCAAATAAAGCTAATGTAACATCCTTCCCCCTTAACAAAATACATTTCAGCGACTTAAAGAGTGTAGCAGCACCCAAGCAGCTGCCCAGCTTCCTTTGATAAAGTTCAGGGATGTATTTCCCTCCTCATAGGATGGTCTTTTGCTTCCCTAATAAATACTTGGGATAGTCTGTCTGTGAGGATCCTTCAATTTCCACATTTGGGCTCAGGTCAGCTCATTTCATAGACATGAGAAGAAGAAAAAGCTCCTCTGTTCTCACCTGGCAGGACCGTTATGACAGCCACAGCTTTTTTCTTACAGACAGGACCAAGAAAGACATTTTATCCATTTTAAATGAATGAACCACGAAGCCTTTGCCATCAGGCACAGTAATCTTTAACCAGTTAGAATGACAACTGCACCAGTCTTGGTCCTAATACAGAGAGTAGTATCTTGCTATGGAAATAAAAAACAACCGAAAAGTGACTGTTTATCTGAAGCCTGACAGCATTACTCATGGATAAACCACACTTACAAGTGTTCTGCCGAATCTACATCCAGGTGCTTCTCTTTTCCATTGGGTATACTGTGGTCGATGACTATTGTTTCAGTGTTTGCTAAACAAAATCCATTTGATCGCATGATTTCTGTCAGAAGAAGAAAGAGAAACTAGATGTGAGTCCATAAAACTGAAAGCTGGACATTACTGCACATCATACGTAGTTGACACAATTGTGAAAAGGGATGTGCATGTAATGTTGAAAATCTGTAGAGGAAAGCAGAAACGGTTTGTTTCACAGCTTCTTACACCTACAAATAGTCGGTGCTTAACCAATTTTATTCACATCATCAATTCCTGATACAGAGCATTTGAAGCCAGGCCGTTTCAGTCGTACTGAATCAAAAAAAAACATGCATCACTTTTAGCAGAATGGGATCCTATCTGTATAGCTGCAATCTACCATTTCTCATGACTGTGTTTTTCCTGTACAGATTTCCAAGACTTGAACAAGTTAAGCAGGAAAAAAAGAAGAGAAGGAGAAGAGGAAAGTGGAAAGGGGAAAGAAAGGATGAGGAAGAGGAAAAGCCCACAACAGGAGAAAGGAAATAAAAAGTTACTTTCCAAATTAATTGAACAACCATCATTAAGACATGTAAACCAGTACTGTCTTCTACACTACCCTCAATTCTACTTACTCCTTTGTTACTTTGTAAGAAGTCTCCAGTCCAGAACAGTTAAACTTACATCTAATTCCACTCACTCTCCACCAGGGAAAATGTTTTTAACTAAAGAGCAGTATTTGATGTGAATGAGAAGTTTAACCAGTATTATACAGAAAGGCAAACCACACAGACTTTTTCTAATCATACAGTGTCAGACAATATAGGGCCAACACAACAGGAATGTACTTCTCTAGTGAGTGGGAAAAGAGAATGGAGAGAGGAAGGAGGTAATTTTTTAAGCGTATGTTTGCATATTATGACACAGAAGTCAAACCAGAACTCAGTTCCACATTTTTCTGAAAAAAGTCAGCCTGTATTGTATCGCAGCCTGCTTCAGCAGAATACATTTGGGAGTGGTAAAAACACAGAAAACCAGCAGAATCACACTTCAGCCATGACCAATATTGAGCCAGCATTGTGCTGCAGAATACAATTTACACCATAAATTCAAATTCAGCTTTCACCAAAGAGGGGGAGCTTCCTCTCTTCCCCATCACTCACCACTCTGAAAAGGACCACATGAAGAGCAGTTTGTTTTTTCACAGCACACAACATTTCTGAGTCTACAAGCCATGCAGAAAGCTGCACTATGACCAAGAAGAATGCCACAGTTTTTCCTACTGTCCTTGCCGTGACCTAAAAGTTACACAATTTCTTTGCAGTAAGAACTGCTTTGTTAACATTTACTGCCATCTACTGACAACACTGCCAGACTCCAAAACAATTCCCAGCGTGCAATATTCAGATGAGGCAAATATCATTTCATCATCAGATTTCCACCTAAGTTCTAAAAATTTATTTGCAGCAACCAGTTAAATGATGAAACAAACTACCATGTGGTGCTTATGAATAGTTATGTAAGTCTTCCTCCAATTAATTAGGTATGATTCAGCAACTAAAATAGATTTAGCTCACTTTCAAACATAACACGTCACTTTTCAGCTAACATGAAACTCTCTAACTCAGCTAACATGCCAGCCTCTACACACAGGCTGGCAGGAGGTTTCCCTTTACTGCTAGCCTCTGCCTCTCAGCCAGACACCCTCACTGTGAATTTAGTTTTTTCTTGATCCTATTCTCCCTGTTGTGTCCACCATGCACTGACATTCATCGATGTTAATGAATGTTTGTGGAGACCGACCAGTGTATGTGAGCGCAGTGAGAAGGGGGGATGCATTTCAGCTGTGGTGACAGTGGGGCACTTTTCCTGATGCAAATGTTCACAAGAGCAGCATGCAGGCTCTCGTTCATTGCTGGTGAAAATGCAGAGCTAATGGTAGTGACAGTGTTGAAAAACAGTGTTTTGCATCAGAAAATTTGCTCTATCAAATTGTGTTACTGTGCTCTTTGTATCTGTTGTAATTTCCATGGAAACAAATAGGAGACACTACTTTCAGAGTCACCTATGTACTTTCAGATCCCTCATTTCATAATAGGCAGGTGCAAGGACTCACTTTGCAGCCCCTGCCCTCACAGAGCAGCAACATATTTTGGACAGAAAACAGTGACTGTGCTCTCAGGGTTCAGTGCTGCAAACACATCTGGGTGCTAAGAACCAAAGCATGTAAACCACATCCAGCCTTTGGAGGATAACTAATGTCAGGGAACACACACATGAGAAATGTCACCTTTGATTTCTACATCAACTCAAGACATCAGCCAAAGCTCCTACTCACAACAGGAACATTAAACACACTTGTTGGCTCCCACCTCTCAGGTTCAGAGAGCCAGATGTGCACCATCCCCTTTGTGGTATGGCCCCTGGGGCTCTCTGCTCATGAAGTACCATCCTGTGCTGCACTGCAGCCTGTGCTCAGGGGCTCTGTGAGAAGGCACCAGACCAGCTGGCAAGACCACATTTTTCACTTAGGCTCTGAGTGAGACAGTATGTTTCTAAATAGCATCCATGGGCTCCTAAGCAGTTTACCATTTAATTAAAAGAATATTTCATCCATGACTAACTTGCTTAGTACCAGAGCTCAGGACCAGTAACAAAAAAAGAAGTCTATCCTGTCTATGAGGTCAATCCTTAAGACACACTATCTACATCTTTAGCATGCTGACACACTGCCTAGTCGTTAACCAAAGTACTTGTTAGTATCTATGAAAGCTGATGTATTTCATACTAACGATCTTACACACCTTAGAGGACTACTCACCAAAATAAACCCTTTTAGTGACAATAAAATTGCTGCCTCATTGGATAGCTCACAGACTGCAAGCTCCTAAAGGAGAAATCTGCAGCTCCCACTAGGCTCAAAGGAAACTTTTCAATAGAGAAATACAAAACCATGCACACCAAATGTCTGTACACCTTTTAATAACAGACAGTAGCAGATTCAGAGAGGGTGGGCTGAAAGGATGGACAAGTATAGAATGATACTGCTCTCCAGTTTACCTTCCAGCAGCCTGTGGTTTACAAACTTGCTAATGTCTCCAACTCTTCCTCCATTTGCTTGTTTAATTCCTTTTTGAAGTCATTTATGCTTTCAGTTCCATGATATCCTATGACAATGACTTAATTCCCTAGCTAAGCTCTGGATGAAAACAACAGACTATTTAACATTTGTTTAATTTTTTTAGAGCCTATTATCTACCAGCCTTACTGGATAACTGGTGTTCTTGTTTGATGAGAAGTACAGGATAATCCTTCCATGCACAGCTTTGTAGGCTTGCACCATAACCCTACTGTTAACCTCTTTCCAAAGTTGAAGGGTAGTTCTTTGACCTTTTTCTTAGAGAAGCTGTTCAACACCTCAAATCCTGTCCTTTATTTGTATGTTTTAAGGTTTAATTATTTCCTGTCTGAGGGAGAGAGACCAGAATTGCACACACTATGTTCAAGGTGCAATGTTTCTCCTTCCTTCTTCCCTAATACTATTTAATATTCTCACTGCTGCTTTTGCCAGATGCTTGGAGAAAGAACAAAGAGAACAACAAATAAAGTAATTTTCATTATTTAATTCTTGAGATGACTGTTGGAAGCAAACAACTCTTACCTGATATTTTAACTGGACTTTGAAAGCTTGGCTGAATTTTATGGACATTGTCATTCTTTAGAACTTGGTCCAAAGGAGATCTCTCAAAGAATGTGAGGACTACTTCAGATCTTGAATACTTAAAAAGAAAAAAAGAAAGAGACATAAATTTTTATTACCAACACTTTGTTTTGTTTCTCTTCTCCCTTTCCATCCCTCCCTAGTATAACAGAAAGACTTATTACAAGCAACTGCCTGGAGATACCATTACATGGTTCTGGCACTCAGCACTTCTCCAGGATACTCAGTGGTTTGGTGCTTCTTTTACATTTTGGCACAGACCATCACTTTCTAATCTGCATGCAAGTGTGTGTCACCATCAAGGCGGAGTCAAGCTGGGCTAAGTGTGGAACTTGGCTTACTCACCTTCCATGGCATGTTTATTATAGTCTTCAGAAGCTTTTCCACTTCATTAAGTCTGGCTTCTATATCATGGGCTTCTTTTATTGTGATGAGCCCTAGAAACAAAGTAAACATATCGTGAGCATAGGTTTCATACACATTTTCATGTGTACATGCACTTCAGCAGCCAGAAGCAGCAGCTCAAGAAGATGTGGAAAGAACTCAAATATTATGCCTTCCAGAAATAAGTCTTTTAACCCACACTGATGGTAAAATGTGTACCCAGACAAAGGTGGGTGTAGTTACAGTCTCAGGCCTGAGCTGTTTACAATCACATCTAGGAGCTGCAAGACAAGCAGAAGTAGAACCACCTACACCCTCACCCAGTTTTGCTACACAGCATTGCCAGCAACAATAATCAAAATGCCTGTTTTCTGCTTCCAAGAACCATGATTCATCCTTTTTTTTTTTTTGTCAATAAAAAGCAGAAAAAAAACTAAGTAAGCCACAAAACACAATCCACAGAGCAGAGGAAAAGACAAAACACAAACTAAACACACGGCTTTGAGAGCAGACATGTATTTCTCTGAATGTAAATCCCAATGATAACTCCACAGAATATTTCTCAGCACCATTCTTCAAGTGCAAAACAACTGTTTGGATTTCTGGTTTTTTTTGTTTTTTTTTTTTTAAATTACGGAATTATCAAAGAGCTGCAGAAAAAGGTTGACGTGGAAATTTTGTATTCTGTTGTCCAGAAAGATGCTTTACAATGCTTCTAATTTTGAATTGCTCGATACAGTGATTTTCAAGTGTAATACCACATTCCATATGTATACTCCGCAGGGTGTCTACAGCTTCCCTCTCTCCTAGCAGGGCCAGGGAAGTCCACCACAGGTCACACACATGTAATGCAAATATGACGTNNNGGAGAGAAAAGAGGGGGGGGGGGGGGGGGGGGGGGGCAGGGTTGGACTAGATGATCTCTATACGTACCTTCCAACCCCTCCAATTCTGTGATTCTGAACACAGAAATCACAAACCCCAGTATCTGACATCTCTTTAACAGCTCCTTTATTTCTGGTGTTGCAACTGCACTTGTTCTAACCCAATCTTTGATTTGCCTCTACATATGTGCAGCTTTTCCAGTGCATAAGATACACACATGAACTGAAATACCTCAGAGACTACTAAAATCAACAAGATTCACTGGTTAGAACAAATAAATGAATAAATAAAATAATTAAAAGTTGGAGTAGAAAAAGACTTGATAAACCAAACAATCTACATGAAAATAAAAAGAAAAAAAACAAGCCAAAATAAAACATCTGCAAAGCAGTCTGTGAGAAGTCACCTCAATATGCTGTAGTCATAAGTGCTAAATTTGCCTAAGTGCAGTCTCCCATGTGTGCAACCATCTCTACTTAAAAGACAAAGGTACAGAAAGAGCTGTCAGACCCACACAGTTTAGGGCCAACATTCATAGAATATTTCTGCCTGCATCGGTCCATGTTGTGTTACTGGTGTGATGTGACCACACACAAACTTTCCAGACAAAAGTGTGACTTTGAAGCTGCCAGCTCTCCTCAAATTACAGCTCTGAATAAAACGAGATTGTCTCTGGAGCAGCCAGGCTTACTTGACGGTTGTCACATAAAATAATCAGCCTTCCTATTGGTCGACATCCCTCATTTTGCATTATTTTTTTTGTGTGCATCAGCTTCACTGCCACCTCTTTGGCACATCATGCTCCCTCCTCTGACAGCAGAGACAGGCCTAGAAGCACAGCAGCAGTGTATCCTGATCTGGCTGGTGTACACCACAGTCAAGGAGCTTGAGACTCTCTGAAAGGCTGTAAACACGAATTAACTCATCTGCACAGGTCCACAGATTGTGTGTTAGCTGGGCTACGCTTGATACCTCAGCCCTGACCTGCAGATGAGCACACTTCATCTTCCTGACTGCTGGGTGCATGCAGGCCTGGGCAGCTCCGCATTGCCCCATCTGCAACTATGTGCCCTCCCCATGACTGATGGAAGGGAAAAAAATCCACCTCACCAACAACAGTGTGCTGTGTACTCTGAGGAAAAGCAGCCAAGCAGCTGGGATTTTCTCTCATTAGTAATCAAGAGAGGCATCTGCAGCTCTGCATAGCTTTGCTGAGCCCCAGTGAGAGAAGCCAGGCAGGCCTGCAGCACCTCCACAGCTCACCCCGGGGGAGGCTTCACAGCTCTCTGCCCTCACCAGGAAATCCAGCCCTCCTTGCTCAGGCTGCTGGAGGGGCACCCATCACACAAACCCTCGGGGAAACTGGCCTGGAACGTTCTAACATCTGACACAGTAACCACTGTTTCCTACTGAAGCTTTTACTGATATCAAAACCAAAAGGCGGACAGCGTAGGAAGGAGATTAAGTGATACATCTGCAGGGACAAATGCCTACATATGTGCAGAATAGCTGTGGATGTGCAGCACTGGGGTGCAAAGCTGCTGACCCACTGTGGTCAGCAGGGAACTGAGCTTGCAGGGGAGCGGCCTTCCTGTGCTGCAGCACAAACACACAGAAACCACTTGGCTGCCTATATATATGTGCTGAGCCCTGTAATTTCTTCTGCAAGAGCTACAGAGATTGTAAGGCTCTCATTTATCGTCAGTCTAAAAGGCTCTGTTTTAAGAGTTAGCAGATGTGCCAGTGGTTTTCAGTTCGTTGTGGGCTGTGATCCCGCAACCCGAGGGACTGCTTACAGCCCAACATCTCCACTGCCCTCAGCCAGATGCCGCCTGCACAGGCACTGGGAGGAGCAGAGCCCAGTCCCTCCCCTCCCTTCCTTCCAGCCCTCCTGGCTGCTTGCTGTCACAAGCCCCAACACAAACATGCCATGGTATCCCAAGGTGAGCACGCTGGACTTGCTGTACATACATCAGCCACGTATGCAGCATGGCAGCCTACAGCTCCTCATGAGGGAAGTGGATGGGCAGTGCTGCTGATCCCTGCTCTCTGCTGACAGTGACAGGACCAGAGGGAATGGCATGGGGCTGCTTTAGGGGAGGGTCACGCCCTGGAACAGTCTCCCCATGGAAGTAAACTGCTGGAGTTCAAGGAGCATTAGGGCAATGCTCTCAGACATACAGTTTGAATGTTGGGTGGCCCTTCGTGGAGCCAGGAGTTGGATTCGCTGATCCTTATAGGTCTCTTCCAATTCAGAATATTCTGTGATTCTATTATCTGTATGGCAGCTACAGGGTGTCCCAACGCCTCTGTCTCTGCCCACAGAGCAGAAGTATGTCTCTATCTTTCAGGCAGCTTGCCCTAAAATAAAGAGAAAACACTAATAAAGCAGCCAGTAGCCTGGAACTAGTTCTGCTTTCTTCCACTTGTTCAGTATGCCACAGAGCTGAGCTCAAAGCTGGGAAATCTCTCAGTGAGGTCATGGTGAAATGCTGTTCTCATGCCTTTCCCTCAGCCCTGGCTGCTGGCTGACTGCTAATTGAAAACATGTGCAAACTCCTCCCAGGAAAACTTTGCTCTCTGTCTTGTTACCAGTGCTGTGCTTGGAGAATTAACTATCATTTTAAGTGATTTAAATACTACAAACACCTGTGTTTACAGAACTTGAGGTAAACGGGAGCCTCACTGGCTCTATTTTATTTATTTTCACTACAAAGCCTTCTGCCAAATCTCTAGGATTTTTTTCACCCTGTACATGGAGGAGCACACACATTGGGTCAAGAGAGGGACAATGCAGGCACACCGGGTGACCAGGAGTGGCACTTGCCCGTACCTGGGATATTTGTTCTCAGCGGTGTTTTGCTGTGTGTGCAGCCCCTGCAACCAGTGACCAAATTTCAAGCAAGGAGACACTCCCTTTCACATCTTCCCTGCCACTTTCTTGACCAAGAGCCTCAAGCAGAGTCCTTAAGACTGGATGAACAAGATTTGCCCACAATCTGAGACCACGCAGACACAGTAACTTCACACATAGAAACACATCTGTGAAAAAACACAGCACAAACAGCAGCATGGCCCTGTAGCATCCTTCCTGCTCTGGGACCCTGGTGCCAGAGCAGCTGCAGAAGCCTTGCAGATCAGGCAAGCAGCTGTGTCCCTGGCACACTCAGCTGTGGTGTGGGAGAGAGGCCCAGAGCCGAGAAGGAGCAGGAAATGAGCTGAACAGATGAGGAGCATGACCTGGGAGCCAGTTAGTGATGTCAGCATCCACCCTAGAGAGCCTGTCTTATTGCTGCCCTATGAGCCACCAAGTCTGCAACTAATGACATGCTGACAACCACTTCTAAAGCACCACACAGCTTGTAATGAGATTGTGACGTGGCCCTGATGGCTGATGCCCTTGATGAATAACTTGTCTCAGGAGTTCTTCAGTCCCTTGCAAGAAAGAGTAAATCCATTCCTAAATCAAGTATGTCTCATAAATCACTCCTTGGTGATGATTCAAAATCATCTGTTTTTCTGGTGAGGTGTTGCTATGTACAAGCTGCTATGTGAGCATGACCTCAAACCATGGGCAAACCCTGTTTCTCCAGTCTGAAGGGCTCCCCTTGAGGCTTTTGGTCAGGAGAAGAACAAAGAATATCTAAGAGATCTGCTTTCTCCAAATTAGTTCTAGAGTCATAGAACCATAGAATCATTAAGGATGGAAAAGATCTCTAAGAACATTTAGTCCAACCATCCACCTACCACCAACACTGCCCACTAAAAACTTCACCAACTATAGGCGACTGAGCAAGAACAGAAGCCAGTGTACTTCTGAAGATATGTGCAAGATGGAATAGTGATGCTATTAATGCTACGTATTACAGTATGCATTTAAAGATTAAAATATTGCATTGAGTTCTCCTCACCTTATCTTCTCCCCAACCCCTGTGAAGAAGATGGTAGAGTAGATACCAAAATGAAAAAAGGAAATGCAGATAAAAACATGCAGAAAACTCAGTGTTTTGCTAAATCTCCACTGCAATGAAGATTTATGGCCTACAGATTCTTATCTTGAGCCCATCCTTATCTCTTTGCACAAATTCGTGAGTGGCAATTAGGGATCACAGATCTTTAAGGAAGACACCTAAGCTGTCTTGCACAGATGACTGCTACTCTGGTCTCTCTCCTGACCAGACTGCATGGCTTCAACAGGAGATATGCTGCTTTTCCCCGCTGACAGTATTCATTAATACAACAATGCTCAATCTTTTACACCTTGTTCCTTCATTACTCCTTTCCCTCAGATAAGTTCAAACCGTCATGTATATGCAAATAGAGCCACATTCCAGGATGAGGCTAGAGCAGGAAGGTCCCAGCCATGAGGAGATACCTGCTATCACAAAACCATGTACAACAGAAGAGACTTCAGGCCATCAGCTGGTTCAATCCCCCATCCAAAGGAAGGTTAGAGCAAGCTGTTGGGAGCCATGTTCAGTTGACTTCTGGATATACAAATGCTGCTAGAAGGACAAAGGAATATTCAGAGGCAAAAAAAAAAAAAAAATTCCAACAGAAAAAATAAGATGGGAAAGATTGCTTCACACAACATTTCTTCAATAATTCCGCAGAAATAACACTACAGGGATCTCTTTGGTCCAAAGACATGATAAGAGCCAGAGAAGGGCAGATTATTAGAGACAATGAGGGATAACAGAGCTCCAATTACAAGAGAGCAGGATACCACTTTTCTCTTCTCTGTGGGTGATTTATACTGTCTTCTAGGGCAACTGATTCTCATCACATGGAAAAAGATCCCAGAGCTATGGCTGTGGCTTGTGTCAGGCAGCACTTGTAGTCCTCGCAGATGCCTCTTACTTAATTCTACAGCACTCCTCTCCCGGGGAAGACACATTTGCCTGTTCCCACACAGGGAAATCCATCCACCTCATGCACATGACAAGCCACTGCAGTCCCTAAAGCTGTTACAAAGAGCATGCTATTCATGCAGTATCACCGACATGGTACATCTTGGTGGTATTACTCAAGGAGCAAAGAAAAAGATACAGTGGAGTTGAAAAGAGTGATCATAGAATCATAGGGGTTGGAAGGGACCTCAAGAGATCATCGAGTCCAACCCATGCAGGAGGATGGATGTTTGGACGTTGAAGATATTGAAATAAATATGTTAAATACTGAAAGAAAGAGAGCTTTCACAACCCTGCATGGTCTTAGCACTAACACAGGCCGCTGCTTCCTTGACAATTCACACAGAGCAGATGTAAAAACATGGATGGCACAAAGCACAGCTCAAACCGTCTGAGTGACATTGCCCAGAGCAAGGGATGTGGCTGAGGCCACCTGAAGGCCCTGGCACACTCCCCAGTTAAAGATGAGCAGCCCAGACCTCCAGCTGCTGGGAAGGGTTATTAAGAGATGGAGAAATGGCACCTCCCAGTGACAGACCTCAGCAGATAGCCCTTCCCCGCAGAGCTTCCGCCTTGATCCCTGATGAGCCACAAGAAACGAGATGTCAAAGAAGCACAAGATAAAAGTGAGCAAAGCAGTCAATGCCTAATGAAAAATGCAAGCTCCTACAGCCACTTTCAGTGCTGGTTTCTTATCAGGTGAGACCTGTCATCAGAAAACAACCTCATTTCCATTCCTCCTCACGAAACCCCCCCCATACACATATTGCCTCAGTCCACCACAAAAAGGCGACTTGTGCCCAGCTTTATAACGACACAGCAAGCTCCGTTTATCTCCATCATTACCGATGAACCATGAAATTCAGCTAATAAAGAAAACAACCCCAGAAGCCCCGAACTCAATTTCAGTCTCACGGCACTGCTAGAGTCTGATAACTGAGAGCAGCATCCTTTGTTTGCCAGACAGACGCTCGTAGTGAGCCCCACTAATGAACTGTTGACAATGTCAACAATGGGAAGAGCACAATAGATACAGTGTATTTATTTGCATTGTCACAGCACCCAAACAGCTGCTGTCTGTGGAAACCGCTATGCTGCTTCTGTGGAGTTCCGTCTCTGCATAAATCACCCTCCCAGATGGCCCTGTAAACAACAACAGTGTAATGCAGCATATAGAAAACAGCAAGCTATGAATACAGCATTCACAGCGAGATGTGCAGGAAAACATAATGTTCCTGGACGGCTCTTCAGGAACTCTGCCCTGCACAAGGCCTTTAGGCTGCACCCCTGGAGGATATCCCAAGCACTTCCTGGCACATGGCTTCCTGGTGATGCAGGAAAGAGCTGGAGCTCAGCATCGACCACCAGGAAGGGCTGCCCAGGGGCTAATGCTGGAGAGGAGGGAGTTGCTCAGTGCTATGAGCATGCTGCAGGCACAGAGCTTCCACAGGAAGGCTCCTCTGCAGCTGGACAGCTTTTATGGCTGGACAAAGGTTGAGCGCCAGCATGGCAGATGATAAAAGCTCTGGGGAGCCACAGATAAACCCTGGTGGCAACAGTCAGGCGAGAGAAACCTGAAGGGGAAGAGAACTGAAAGGGTTGGCACTGTCAGGACTTGGTCTCAGTGATCCTTATGGGTCCCTTCCAACTTGGGATATTCTGTGATTCTGTATTCTATGCCTGCACTGAGGCCAGATGTGTGACTGCACTGAAGCTCTGTCAGGTCTTAGGATAAATCTTATCCAAGAATCCCCAGAAGTAATATTTAGGGAAAACAGGAGGTTAAAGAAAGAGTACTTTCCCAGCTTAATACTTTACTTCCAAAATCTGTTGGGTCCATTGGGTCTGTTGCAACTACTGCTAAATCACTGACTTTGAGTCAGCTTCCAAGTCCACAGGGCTGTCTTTCACATAAGGAAATTTAAATACAAAAGCAGTTCACTCTGCATACAGAAATAGACAGATCAGTGGCATTAAGAGTGAACTAGCCCATGTTTTCCTGTGATCTTCTTTTGTGCACTTGCCTGGAGGAAGGGAAGGGCACATTTCAGACACAAATCAGATACCAGCAGTGAATCATACTCAGTCACACTGCGGGTAGGCACTTACCAGGCCCTGTTTACTGGTAGGATACCTCCAGTTGGCCCTCAGCATCACAAGGGGCTCCAGATGTATGCGTCGAGTGCACTTTGCTACAAAGTGTTGTCACTTCTTAAAGGCGTGTCACAGCCCCCGGGGCCTCCTCTTCCCTCCTTCCAAAGGATGGATAAGGCAACAGCAGGTGCAGAATGTCATACCTCCCATCCCCTCCTCTGCAAGCACCCGGACATCCAAGGAACAGGAGAGGGAGTGGACAGTGATAACAACCCCGGCTCCTGCAGGATCAGCATCTTTTTTGTAAAGAAGTTAGAAAGGTGAAAAAGCTTAGCCTTGCACTCCTTATATCCCTCATATGTAGCACATAGTGGCCTGACCCAGCTGTAGGGTAATTCTAGCTCTTTTAATGCTCCTTAACCAAATCTGTAGGAGTATTGGACTCCTTCAATGCAATGCAGATTTGGTTTGCAACGTTTCACCACCTCCTCCAGATAAAAGGCACGGCTAATATTCAGATTCCTTCATAAAGATAAACACACACACAAACACATTTCTTATGCATATACATGATGTATATATGCACAAGATGTATATATGAAAATATACACGCAGATGTATACAACTGAATGTTCACACACAAGACTGTGCTTTCACCAGGTGTATTCGCTGGGTTAAATACACCGAGCTTTGCTGCAGGCAGAAGAACCTCTGCCTTCAAACAGGACTTGAAGAAACCACTCACACCCCAGAGGTTTTCTAAGGGCCACCTATGCGTCATGCAGTGTCCGCTCACAGCCGGGCTCTGCATCAGCATCACTTGGCTAAATGGGACTTTCAGTCAGGTTGGATATTAGAAATTCTTCTCAAAAAGAGTGGTGAGGCACTGGAATGGGCTGCTCAGGGATGTGGTGGAGTCACCGTCCCTCGAAGTGTTTAAGAAAAGAGTAGATGTAGTACTTAGGGACATGGGTTAGCGGGCAATATTGGTAGCAGGTGGGCATTTGGACCAGATGATCTTAGAGGGCTTTTCCAACCTTAATGACTCTATGGTTCTATGATTCTATGTCCCAGAGTCATGCAGTTACACAGGCTGTGGGCAGTCACTTCAGTACACAAGCACACTCAGCAAAATCACTTTCTTTAGCAGCTTCATTTTAAGGAGTATTACTGCAGTTGTGAAGCATGCGTGACTGCTGAGAAGCCACTCCTGACTGTACTTGGTCTCTGCTGCAGAGTGAACCCCCACCTCCTCTCCAGGCTGAATAGATCACCATCTGCTTCTATTAGCTTCCCATTTTTCACATCATCCTCTGACGCTTTTCTCATTGCGGATTCTACCGGGATCTGGTCCCTAGAGAAAGGTGGGAGAAGGTTGCCGCCTCCGAATCTTAGGGAAGAATCGAGGATGACAATTTGCAAAAGCAAAGTTTGGTGGCACTTATGAGAGGCGAAAAGGGGGACGGGCGGCTCGGCAGGGGACCAGCGGGGAGTAAGCCCCGCTCCGCAGCCCCCAGCCCCGGCCGCCTGCAGAGGGCACCCGGCACCGCCGCGACGCCGGGGCGATGCCGCCACCTCGGGATGCGCCGGGGCCCGGCACCGAGAGGGGTCCGCTTTGCCCCACGCAATCCCCAGTGCGCGGGGTGCCGCAGCCCCCGGATGGCGAGAGGAGAGGCTCGAGAGAAAGCTTCTCCAGCTTCTGCCAGAGGAAACCGTACATCGGGTACCGGCTTCTCTCCGCTCCCGTTCAGCAGAACTACCCGGACAGCTGGGGAGACCGGAAAAGCGCACATCGACCTACAAGATAGATGCTCCGCACCGCCCGACACGCTTGAAATAATTCACAGCGAAGAGCAGCACTGGCTTCGAAAATATTCCCCGTTAAAAGCAGATGGGTCCCCCCCAACCCTCCCCGAGCGTGGGTCGCACCCCGGGGCTGCGTCACCCTATTCGGAAACCACAAGGAAGAACGAGCGCAGCGCGGACTGCTCTGCAATCCTGGCTTCGCAGAAAGTTATGCGAGGAATTGGGCTCGCTCCACACTCTCTCCGACCACTGCCAAAGCGACGCAGCTTTTTTTTCTTTCTTTTTCTCCTCAGTCCCCGTGGCAAACAACACGCCGACACGCGGGGGCTGTCCGCCGCAGCCCTTTTCCCACAGCCCCACGGGTCCTCCCCTGGGGCATATCGGGGCAGGTACGTAGCGCCCGCAGAATCCGTAATAATAATAAAAACGGCGCAATGGGAACCGGCGGCCCGGGAGGAGTTTCCGACCGCGAAATGCCGCCTCCCCGTCGTGCCCCGTCCCGTCCCGCCACTCGTCCCCTGCCCTCCCCGGGGACCCCCGCCCGACCGCCCCGGGGGAGGCGGCGGGGAGAGGCGAAGCCGTGCCCGGACCTTGGAGCAAAGGGGAGCGGGAGAGCTCGGGCCGGTCCTCGGGGAAGGAGTCGAGGAGGCGCTTGAAGAGCCGGCCCAGGTCGGAGTAGCTGCGGTGCAGGTAGAGGATGTTGCGGTCCGACCACTCGGTGCGGATCTCGTAGAACTCCTCCTCGTCGCCCCGCCGGCTGATGATGAGCCGCCGGATGCCGTTCACCCAGCAGCCCCGCACGTACATGTTCACCAGCGAAGTGCCCTCGAACACGGCCGAGGCCATCCCGCCGCCGGCGGAGGGCGAAGCGAAGCGCCCCGCCCGCCGCCGCCGAGTTAAGGGGAGGAGGAGGAAGAGGAGGAGGAGGAGGACGGGGGGGGTGCCACCCGGCGCACCCCCCGGGGCGGGGGAGCGGGGCGGCCCGGCCCCTGCCGCTCTCCCCCCCCCCT